>CM047428.1:56225232-56825232 GCA_026168455.1 Theocolax elegans
AATACAAGTAATTATCGATGTGTGTGTCATAGACATTGAAACCTAGAGAGTGTCTGGTGCTGGTCACCAAGGTTTGGTTGATAATTTTAAGTCCTTAGGATTAAGCCTCAAAAATTTCTCCTTTTTCTTTTGCCTCCCTTTATATATCTTAGTTTCGTTTTTACCATTTACTTTCCCGTGTGTGTTGGCTTGTTTTTCTTTTCTTTTCTTTTTTTTTTCTAAAAAAAAAGGCAAACGAAAGGAGTCGTTATTGAATGTTTTTTTTTATCGTTAGTATATATTAATTCGAAGTAACAATGAGCGCAAATCGAAAGCACGTATATACAAATAAAATACATGAAGATACTTTTAATATTTTTTTTCTTCCCCTCCTAACATTGCAATTGATCATTTTTATTTCGAACCGTATATATGCGAGTCGATATACCTTCACAAGTACATTGAACAAACAAATACACGAAAAAATGCATAAAATCGTTTGTTTAATTTTCATTTGTAACACTTCGTTGCGGTAAGCGCACGTCGAAATCGCTCTGTACAGCGAACGAAAAGAAAAGAAGAAGAAGAAGAAAATGGATATAATAATAATAAAAATCGCCTTCGATAAGTGTGTGACGATTTATTGTTAATTGCGGACACTCGTTTTCACTGTTATCGTCCTTTCTTTGAAATTTATTGTTTCACTTCCTTTTTCTTTTCTCGTTTGTATTATTATTTATTACTTATGCATCGAGTCTGCTGTAACTCTGTTTTACAAAAAAAAAAAAAAAAAAACAAAATGAGATGAAAAAAAAAACGATGATAAGAATAAAATAAAAAAAGTTACAAAACTGCAACTACTCAATAACGCATAATCCTTTATGAAGAAGAAAACAAAAATGCAGCGTGTTTAATTGCTGGACAGTTAAATGAACATGTATTAATATCATGTAACCCTTGTACGAATATATGTGTAATAAAACATATTTATTGTCTCAATGTGGAGTTTATTTTTATTGAAACGACGGAACACTTGCAGGATGCTGAAATGTATGGGACATCACATTGTACTGCACTTACTTCGACTAGAAATACAAATATTATGTATTTAATATATATTTTATACATTAAATGTATAACTGTATCTTCAATTTTATTTTCAAAATCAAAAGTATTTTCAATTATATATGTTGTTGGATTAACGTACTCAATGGCCTCTCAAATTGTATTTTACTGCAGATTTTTCTTACTTTGAACTACTTTTTTTACAATATACTTTTATACATCTATGGACATAGATGCTGTAACGGTAAGGTACTGTTTACCTCACCGTTTGACGAATTCGAGCAACACGAGCGAACAGTATCATAATGTTCGCATCGGTTCGAGCCGGCGAGATTCGGCTCGGCTCGGTTCGTCGTAGCTACACGGGCGGGATCGGCTTCGCGCGCGAAAGATTCGCGCACGCACCTCATTAGAGAGGTAAGGGGGAGATTCGCGCGCACGGTAGAGAGTGATAGCCACCTTCTTACGTGACAGGTGTGATCCCCCCGCGTCCCGTGTTCAGCTTCGCCGTGCCGTGATTTGTCGTGCGTTTTGTGTGTGCGTTTCGACTGCAGGCCGATCCTGCATTTGCAGTGAGTGGTGCTACACCGTGCACTTGCCTGCAGCCACACAACCCCGGTGCACGGGCGAGCGGACAATCCGTCCGACACCGCAGCGAGAGTGAGAGAGAGAGAAAGCAACCGATCGGCTGGTCGTTGTTTACCAACGACTACAGCAGCGTACAAAGTAAGTGGTACCACTTCGCGCGATCGTGTTTTTATTCGCACTTAGTAAATAATCGTGTTTCTTTATACCAGTCCCGTTGACTGGATATATTATTTTAGTTCGCGATATTTTCTTCCCCTCTCTCTACAAGTCGGCCGTTTACCGACTTGTAATTCAAAGCGTAGACCTCGGCGACAATCAGATCTTGTTTATTATTTATCTTTTTTTCTTTATTTCAATAAAATCATATTATTATTTAAATTCAATCCGGTGTTCGATTAATTGAATTTAACCCACGTACGATTCCTTCCGTAATCCTAAGAGCTCGTATATTTCTGGTTGACAAGTGCTCGACGCGATATCCCTGTTTCGCGGTCAATTTCAGATTTGAATTTTACCTGGTTGTTATCTGAAACAGTAACTCGGTTTCAGACTAACATTTAACAGATTTGGTAGAACGGACAGGTAACCGTCGCCACATCGCGGGAAAAATATGTTTATTTAAATACGGTAAGTTTAACCGTACCGCTGAGCAGCCGCGATATTAAAATAAACATCCGCGCGGCAACCAAACTGTTACATGGCGCCCAACGTAAATTAATAGATTGGGTTATTTTACGCCCAACGTTAATTTCCAAATTGCGCCTACGAGGCGCACAACGTAAATTTTTAGATTGCGTTTTTTTTTTGTGATACGAGCTGCGCTTATATAGGTGCCCTTATAAAATAGGATTTTATTATAAACGGTAGTGAATCTAATTTAATTTAATTGATTTTTGTTGTTATCAATTTATTTTAAATTTAGTTTTTTTAAGTACGTGTGGATTTTACGTGTAATTTTCTATTATATACTAGTTACGTTAATTAGTATATTTGTTATTACCGGCAGTTAGATTAATCGGTTCGCGATTAATTCTAACCTTTAAATTATTGTATTTAGACAATAATTTATAAGTTTGAACCGGATTTTTTTTATTGTTGTTTAGTTTGGTTAAAAGAAATCCGAGGTCGGTAATAATAATTTTTTTAATTAATTACACGTAAATAATAGTAAATTTGAATTTTAAAATTGAAATATAAATCGATTCGCCTTGAGGTCCGCAATTTACATATCGAGTCCCTAATTTCGAGTAGGTTAGTCGGAAAATCGGCGTTATTTAGTTTTCCGACTTAATAAAAATTGTAACACCTGTGCAAGGGTAAAAATTTTCTATTTTTGAAGTTTGCTTGTTAAATTTATATTTTTGACAACGCGGAACGGCTCTCGCGTTACAATAAAAATTGTATTATTATTTTTTTGTAACATTGCGATTGTAAGAGGTCACAGCGGCGTACACATTTAGTTGTTTAGGAATATATTTATATTTATTTATCTATTTATTCAATTATTTATTTATTTATTTTATAATATATTCAGCGTGCGTTGGTGACCGAGAGCCGGAGTAAATTCGATTTTTTCGTATTTAGTCGGATTTAAACAAATTTTTTCTTGTTTTTAATTTAATTTATTAACAATTCGTAAAATTTCTTTTTACGTTTAATATTGTATGTTTATTTGTTTTATAATAAATTAAATTAATCCCGCGTGTAACATAGTTAATTTTTTTTTCTCCCGATGTGTTTGTAAAATTAATAGTCAAAAATATAATTCTTTAACGTAGTTTTTTTATATTAGGCAGGAAAGCAAATTTCAAATAGGTGTGCTTAATTTTTCTTCTTGTAATTATAAAGGGAAAAGAATTCATTCTTCAACTTAGTGGCCCAATAATTTTATTATTTAAAGCCACCTAATAATTTGAAGAAAAGCATACCTTGCACAGGTAAAGCGAAAAGCGACTCAGAGTTTTTTTTGTGTAAATAATCGTAGCGGTAATTTCGTTAAAATTAAAATGGCGGAATCGATGACCACGCAAGTCGATCAGTGGATTGGTACGCAATCCAGCGAACAGATCCAGGCGCACTTGGAGTCGTTAGAGATGCGTACAGACGGCTCTGTATATAAAAAAGCCGAACGACTCCAACAGTGGCTGTTGGGCAATTATACGGCTCAAGAGTTCGCAGCCGACACAAACTCAAATGAGGATCGTGTCAGGCGGAACAGGCGGAGGACAGATTGGTTTAAGTCCATGGTTGCCCAGAATCCGGAGATTCCGGACCCGGATTCTGACCCAGATGTAGTAGAGGTGCTACAGAGGACTCTCGCTCTAGAAGTAGAAGATACGGACGAGCGAGAGGAAGATGGGCAGTCGGACACCTCCGACCGAGAAACCGACAAGGAAGAATGGATAACTTTGGTATCCCATACTGGCGCTCAGTTCGAGATACCAAAGGATTTTGCTTGGATGTTAGCGGAGCAAGTAAGCAGGTTATCCACCTTGACGGAACGGGTTAAGGAGCTGGAAGGACAGATGCACACCGTCAACAGCAAGTTGGACTTGCCAAGCGGTGCACGAGCTTCCAGCACAAACAAAACCCGAGAGCCAACCCAACATGTCCAGTTCCAGGACACCTATACGTGTTACACCCTGGACGAGACGGACATCAGACCACAACACGTGCAGGTAGAGCCTGAGGGGTCTCAAGCACCTCATGCAGATGCTGGAGGAGCTTGGGGGAGGGGTGACACACGGAGACCGAGACAGCCTCCATGTTCAAGCTCTCCCTACCCTAATCTGAAGGACTTTTACGAGTCCGGCCAATCAGCGTCGAGATCGGCCGGGACACCGCGCGATGTTGGTGCGGTGGTTCGTAAGTGGGGAGTCCGATTCTCTGGCGACAAAAGCCAGAGTATCGATGCCTTCCTTGCGAGAGTCGAAGACTGTAGGATTCTCGCCAACCTCAGCGAGGACGAGGTGTTGCCGTCCTTGTCCGAACTTCTCACTGGAACCGCAGCTACGTGGTACCGGAATGAGAAGGACAAATGGCACTCGTGGCAAGATTTTGTGAAATCTGCCAAGAAATGGTACGGTATGAGCCAAAGCTTCCAGCAAAGGCTCATCGAGGAGTCCAATGCTCGGACACAGGGTGAGGATGAGCCGGTGAGAGATTACATCACCTGCTCAATCGCAATCATGCGAAAACTCAACCCGATCCCGAGCGAGCGTAGGCAATTGGACCATCTCTACCGTAACATGCTACCTCAGCTTCAGCGGTTGTTTAAGAGAGCTGAAGCCAAATCGGTTGAAGATTTATTGGAGCTGGCGATGGACGCCGAGCAAACGCTCGAGCGGGAAAAGTTATATCGACCGCCTCCGGCAGAGGAAGATTTAATGCTGCCGGAACTTGCTTACAAAGCAAAGTCCAAAAAGCGGTCGACCGCCAAGCCTAAGGTAGCAAGCGTGGCTAAGGAGGTGAGTGAGTCAAGTCGGGAAGATCCGATTGAACGGCTCACAAAAGTCCTGGAAGAAACCCTTAGGACCATGCGAACGAGTAGCCAGACAGCTGGGGTTAAGGTGGATAAAGATACGCCACCTAGGAAGAAAACCCACAAGTCTCCTCCTCGGTTTAAAAGGAGGAAGGAGACACGTAAAAGTCCCGATCGACGGTCATCGAGTGGTTCATCCTCGAAGCTTGGGGAATCGTCGGATTCAAGAAAGAAGATAAAGAGAAAAGAAGATTTCCCCAAGCCGATCAAGTGCCATACTTGTGGTAAGTTGGGGTACACCGTTAGGACGTGCCCTGACTGCGCAAAAAACGCGCGGGGAAGCGGTTAGAGGGGACAACCGCATACCCCAAAGTACAGGGAGTCCCCAAGGAGGACAAAGGTCTGACTCCCGATTACCGAGATAGTCCAGCTGCAGTTAAGCAGAAAAGGAAAGGGCTGATTCCTGATAGATCCCAGGAAGTCGGAATGGATCCGGAGACCAACGATGTCCTAAAGTTAGTGACATCGAGCACTAGCCGAAGAAGCTATCGTCCTGAGGACGAGACGCGCTGGTGGTGTCAGGTTGACATAGATGGATTCCGGATCCGTGCGTTGTTCGATCCAGGTGCATCGACAACCGTAATGGGTCCGAGCGGTTTGCAGTTAGCGACCGCTCTAGGCAGGACGCTTCTCGAGTCACGAGCTGGCAATGCCAAGCTCGCTGATGGTAGTACTCATCCGTTGTGTGGTCACGTGATGCTACCATTTACTATCGGTAAAGAGACTCGAGAAATACGTGTTGCGATCATGCCGAACCTGGATGCTGAATGCTACATCGGAGTAAATTTTATCCGAGCATTCCGAGCCGTCCTAGACCCAGATTCCGACCGTTTATTCCTAAAGGGAACGGATCAAGTCCTACAGCTGGAAGTGGCAAGTATGGAAAGTGGCAATGCTTCATTATCGTCAGCAGGTGTCGCTGACGTAACAGAAGTAGAGCGCACACAATTGCGCGAACTTCTAGACCGAGTGTTGTCCACAACCTTGCCAAAGATCGGCCGTTCTTACGATGTCGAACATATAATCGACGTCGGATCAGCCAGGCCGATCAAACAGAGGTACTATCCCGTCTCTGATAAGATTCGAGAGGAAATGCAACGTCAAGTTCGCGAGATGCTCGAGACTGGCGTTATTGAACCCTCGAAAAGCGGTTGGTCCAGCCCCGTGGTGATGGCGAAGAAGGGTGAGAATGCTAGGCGTTTTTGCATCGATTTTAGGAAAGTCAACGCTTTGACGAAACCTGATGCATATCCTTTGCCATATATGCAGGATATCCTACGCAAACTCAAGAAAGCCCGATACATCTCCACGATCGACATGAACTGTGCGTATCACCAGATACCTTTACAGGTGGAGTCGCGCCCGATAACGGCTTTTACGGTACCTGGAATGGGTTTGTTCCAGTTTACTCGTATGCCGTATGGATTGGCAAATGCTGGCGCGACATTCCAGCGTATGATCGATCAGGTGATTGGACCCGAACTCGAACCGGTTGCTTATGCATATCTCGACGATATCATTATTGTCACTGAGACGTTTGAAGAGCATAAGCAATTGTTGATCGAGGTGTTAACTCGCTTGGCAGAAGTCGGTTTATCTGTTAACCGGGAGAAATGTGTCTTCTGCCAGCCCGAAGTGAGATATTTAGGTGTGCGAGTTAATCGAGACGGGATACGACCTGACCCAGCTAAAACGGAGCCGATTAAAGAATATCCGGCTCCCAAGAATTTGAAGCAGCTGAGACGGTTTCTCGGTATGGCATCTTGGTACAGACGCTTCATGCACGACTATGCTACCATAGCTGAGCCGCTAACGCGTCTGACCAAGAAAGACCAGAAGTATCTTTGGCTGGAAGAACAAGAGAGCGCTTTCCAGCAGCTTAAAGCTTTGTTGATGACAGCACCCGTTCTGCAAACTCCCGATGAGAATGGTGAGTATGTGGTCCAGACTGACGCTAGTGACACTGGTATCGGTGCAGTGTTGCTACAGATTGTCGGCGGAGAAGAGAGAGTCCTGGAGTTCGCCAGTAGAATCCTCTCGTCCGCCGAACGCAATTACAGCGTCACAGAACGGGAATGCCTGGCCGTAGTATGGGCGATTAAGAAGTTTAGACCATACATCGAAGGTTACCAGTTTAAAGTTGTCACTGACCATAGTAGTCTTCGTTGGTTATGCAATATTCGCAATCCAACGAGCCGGCTCGCCAGATGGGCGTTAGAACTCCAGTCTCATAACTTTACTATTGAGCACAGGAAAGGAGCTCTAAACTACGTTCCTGATGCACTTTCTCGTATGTATGAGGAAGACGAGCCGGCCTTATCCTCCGTCTCTTGGAGCCAGACTACTAAGGACCCCTGGTACCTTTCGTGGACCAAAGACGTAAGTGAGCGGCCGAGAGAATTTCCTGATTGGAAGATCCAAGGTGGAAACTTGTATTCGTATCGGGTGGATACTGAATTGGATGACGCCATGGAAGATCAAGACGCTTGGAAGTTGGTCGTACCCGAAGAGCACAGGCAGACCATACTCCGAGAATGTCATGATGATCCGGCAGCTGGCCATCTAGGTAGAGAAAAGACATTTGCTCGCGTGGCAAAGTTATATTATTGGCCACGTTACTATGCCGAAGTTGGCGAGTATGTACGCAAATGTCAGGTGTGCCAGCAATGCAAGGTGGAGCAACGCCCTCCCAGGGGTTTGATGGGTAGGCGAGTGGTTGAAAAGCCATGGCAAGTGGTAGCAGGAGATGTTACTGGACCACTTCCCCGCTCCACACACGGATTTGAATATATTTTGATCTTCCAAGATTTGTTCACGCGCTGGATTGAAGCAGTGCCGATCCGGAAAGCTAACGCTAAGACGATCGTGAAAGAGTTACACGAACGAGTCGTCATGCGTTTTGGCACACCGGAGGTATTTTTATCCGACAACGGCACTGAGTTCAAGAACAAGCTCGTAGATGATTATCTCGTGGAACGAGGAATATTTCATACAACTATTCCTCCGTACCACGCTCAGGCCAATCCAGTCGAACGTGCTAATCGAACGCTGAAAACGATGGTAGCGTCTTACATTACCGAGAAGCACAACACTTGGGACGAGAAGTCACCGGACCTTGTATTTGCTTTAAATACGGCGGTACAGAGTTCGACAGGATGGAGCCCGGCCATGTTAAATTACGGCCGGCAGCCTGAGCCACCCGGCACTGCTCGTCGAGTTCAAGACGAACTGACTCAGCAGCGTTTGGAATACCAGCGTTTGCTTGAGTGGAGTGATCGGCTATCACGACTACCTGAGCTTCACAAGAAAGCTTCAGCTAGAGCTAATAAAGCTCAGGATAGGCAAGCCGGTTACTATAATGCCGGGAGACGAGCGGCTTCTTTTGAAGTCGGGGACTTGGTATGGAAGAAGAACCGAGTCCTCTCATCCAGCGCACAAGGCGTCTCGGCCAAGTTAGCTCCAAAATACGTCGGTCCTTATTTGATCGTCCACAGATACGGCCCAAATACTGTTAAGATCCAGGATACTCAGGGACATGAGGAGAAATGCCATGTCCAGTACCTCAAACCGTACTTATCGGATGACCATGGCGATGAGTACGGCCAAGAAGACGACATCGAGACCGATCTACCTACGAGGGAAGAGGAACCCGAACGCGATACGGTTCCTGCGAGCGAAGACGTCTCACGCGGCGAGACGCAAGCGAGCGCCGTTCCACGCGAGGAACGAGATAACGCGAACGTCGTGCCCCCCGTTAAAAGAAGTAGAGGTAGGCCGCGTAAAAACGCGAGGGTCGTCGCCAGACCGCGGGATCGGTCGACGGTAATTCCGACCGCTAGCCACCGCGGGCTAGCCAAACGAGGTAGAGGCAGACCACGACGGAACTGCAGTTAGTGTCCGGATTTTTGGACCAGGTTTTTTTTGTATCTGTGTAGCCACTTCCCATCCCAAATTCGTCAGGGATGCAGAAACCACATCACGGGTATGTGGAATCTGGAAGGGGGGTGTAACGGTAAGGTACTGTTTACCTCACCGTTTGACGAATTCGAGCAACACGAGCGAGTCGTCATGCGTTTTGGCACACCGGAAGTATTTTTATCCGACAACGGCACTGAGTTCAAGAACAAGCTCGTAGATGATTATCTCGTGGAACGAGGAATATTTCATACAACTATTCCTCCGTACCACGCTCAGGCCAATCCGTCGAACGTGCTAATCGGACGCTGAAAACGATGGTAGCGTCTTACATTACCGAGAAGCACAACACTTGGGACGAGAAGTTACCGGACCTTGTGTTTGCTTTAAATACGGCGGTACAGAGTTCGACAGGATGGAGCCCGGCCATGTTAAATTACGGCCGGCAGCCTGAGCCACCCGGCACTGCTCGTCGAGTTCAAGACGAGCTGACTCAGCAGCGTTTGGAATACCAGCGTTTGCTTGAGTGGAGTGATCGGCTATCACGACTACCTGAGCTTCACAAGAAAGCTTCAGCTAGAGCTAATAAAGCTCAGGATAGGCAAGCCGGTTACTATAATGCCGGGAGACGAGCGGCTTCTTTTGAAGTCGGGGACTTGGTATGGAAGAAGAACCGAGTCCTCTCATCCAGCGCACAAGGCGTCTCGGCCAAGTTAGCTCCAAAATACGTCGGTCCTTATTTGATCGTCCACAGATACGGCCCAAATACTGTTAAGATCCAGGATACTCAGGGACATGAGGAGAAATGCCATGTCCAGTACCTCAAACCGTACTTATCGGATGACCATGGCGATGAGTACGGCCAAGAAGACGACATCGAGACCGATCTACCTACGAGGGAAGAGGAACCCGAACGCGATACGGTTCCTGCGAGCGAAGACGTCTCACGCGGCGAGACGCAAGCGAGCGCCGTTCCACGCGAGGAACGAGATAACGCGAACGTCGTGCCCCCCGTTAAAGAAGTAGAGGTAGGCCGCGTAAAAACGCGAGGGTCGTCGCCAGACCGCGGGATCGGTCGACGGTAATTCCGACCGCTAGCCACCGCGGGCTAGCCAAACGAGGTAGAGGCAGACCACGACGGAACTGCAGTTAGTGTCCGGATTTTTGGACCAGGTTTTTTTTGTATCTGTGTAGCCACTTCCCATCCCAAATTCGTCAGGGATGCAGAAACCACATCACGGGTATGTGGAATCTGGAAGGGGGGTGTAACGGTAAGGTACCGTTTACCTCACCGTTTGACGAATTCGAGCAACACGAGCGAACAGTATCATAATGTTCGCATCGGTTCGAGCCGGCGAGATTCGGCTCGGCTCGGTTCGTCGTAGCTACACGGGCGGGATCGGCTTCGCGCGCGAAAGATTCGCGCACGCACCTCATTAGAGAGGTAAGGGGGAGATTCGCGCGCACGGTAGAGAGTGATAGCCACCTTCTTACGTGACAGGTGTGATCCCCCCGCGTCCCGTGTTCAGCTTCGCCGTGCCGTGATTTGTCGTGCGTTTTGTGTGTGCGTTTCGACTGCAGGCCGATCCTGCATTTGCAGTGAGTGGTGCTACACCGTGCACTTGCCTGCAGCCACACAACCCCGGTGCACGGGCGAGCGGACAATCCGTCCGACACCGCAGCGAGAGTGAGAGAGAGAGAAAGCAACCGATCGGCTGGTCGTTGTTTACCAACGACTACAGCAGCGTACAAAGTAAGTGGTACCACTTCGCGCGATCGTGTTTTTATTCGCACTTAGTAAATAATCGTGTTTCTTTATACCAGTCCCGTTGACTGGATATATTATTTTAGTTCGCGATATTTTCTTCCCCTCTCTCTACAAGTCGGCCGTTTACCGACTTGTAATTCAAAGCGTAGACCTCGGCGACAATCAGATCTTGTTTATTATTTATCTTTTTTTCTTTATTTCAATAAAATCATATTATTATTTAAATTCAATCCGGTGTTCGATTAATTGAATTTAACCCACGTACGATTCCTTCCGTAATCCTAAGAGCTCGTATATTTCTGGTTGACAAGTGCTCGACGCGATATCCCTGTTTCGCGGTCAATTTCAGATTTGAATTTTACCTGGTTGTTATCTGAAACAGTAACTCGGTTTCAGACTAACATTTAACAGATTTGGTAGAACGGACAGGTAACCGTCGCCACATCGCGGGAAAAATATGTTTATTTAAATACGGTAAGTTTAACCGTACCGCTGAGCAGCCGCGATATTAAAATAAACATCCGCGCGGCAACCAAACTGTTACAATGCACATATTTAACGGGATACGAACTTTAAAAAATAGAAAAATGATTTATTTTTTATTAAACGAGGAATTTAATTTATCGAAAAAAAAGATATTGTGTTATCTTTAAAAGTACTTATTCTATGAATTTTTTCAAATCTTTTTATATACAAATCAGCGAGATTTTCGGGCAGTAGTGAATTATTATTTTATTGCTATATATTACCGACCAAACATAGTTATTTACATATAATTAATTATTAAATAATTATCTCTTAACAATCTCTCTGTCACGATATTCTATTTGTTTTAAACAGTACTTATCTGCAATTTTTTTCGAATTTTTGTTATAATTAGTTTTTTAAATATTTGGGATTTTCTAAGTAGATCTCTGTAATTTGGGTATCACATCCCCTGCTGTCGATCTCTATAAATATATTAGATCTCATATTTTTGTATGTTTATTAAAAACATATACAAATGTACGGTTTATTAAAAGAAGAAAGTAAATTCTACAAAAAGCATTTGAGGAATTTTAGCAGTCGGTAAAGTAGATTGCCCTTATCAATAGTTTATAAAGGTATACGCTGCTCTACTAGCATCATTGTCAAAATTTTCCACAATATCATACTTAAACCAAATAAAAATCAAATAAAAATAGAGATAAAACAAAAACGAATGATATTCATTAAATAAAACGATGTGTAAGTCACTAAAGCAATTTTAAAAAGTATTCGACGATTACTTTTCCATAAATACATTTATTTATTTTTTTAATTAATCAATCAATAAAATATAAAAAAATTTTAATTTAAAGAAAGTTGAAATTTTGTTTAGAGAATTAAATAAAAAAAAACTTAATTTTTACTTAATTTCTGTTTTCTTCTTTCCTTACATGTAAAAAGTAACATCAAAATAATATTCTAAATAAGTACATTATATAAATGTATGATATATATTTAATTAATAATTTAATAATATAAGAAATGCAAGTAAAATTCATTAACTAATGAATGGGCAATAAAACAACTGTATGTATATATATATATATATGTATGTATTCTCTAAATACTCTTCTAAATATTTGCGGAAAAGTGATTTTTAATTTTTAAAAAAATTCATACTTTCAAAAAATTTAATAGACGCAAACATACGTAAAATAGTTAATGTAATATTTTCAACAAGATATTATATATTAATGTAACTTTTTCAACAAGAAAGCAACAATTGACTATATGATATACTGTTATTATAGAGGACTTGCATGTTGCAAAAATATTTAAAAAAGTTTCATGCAGTGGAACGGCAACGAGAAATTCACAGGGAGAATTTATACAAAGAAAACGCATATTCATCCTCCAAATAAAAATATTTTAAAAGAAAAAAATATGTAAGGGAAAATAAAAGAAAATGTTACTCTTCCAGGTGTGAAAAGTGTAAAAACTGTATTTGAATCACTCCGAAATACCGAAGTTAGAACCGCTGCTAATAAATTGTCGCACGTATTTAAAAATATTGTACTAATATGTTATCACATTTTATGAATTCAAATAAAACTACTCAACCCTTAAATAAAAATTTATTTTATAATAATTACATGTTTATAAAATAGTATTGGATTAATTTATTCTATGAAAATTAGAGGAAAATATCATTTTAATATTTATTTATATATATTGAATATTGTAATGATTAATTATTATATAAATAATGTTCAACAGTAATAATGATTTATTCACCAAAAGGGTAAAATAGATATTTACTTATTTCCGCGGTTAAAATTTGTTTGACTCGCTAAAGCTCAGTCAGTAATTCTTTTACTTGCCAAGGTGTGCTTTAAATATTTTTTACAAGGATGAAAAAGTTGATTGTCAAACATTATCGAAGGAAGAAGAGAATGTGCCCGAATCGAGAATCATATTTCGCTCGTGAAACACACAAATATTTTATGTTGCAGAGGGCGACAAAATGAATTTTAAAATGTAAAAGGCGGAAAAATGCATTTTGCACCAAGCAAAAGTTGAAATTTTCATTTTTTTTAAACGTCCGATCAGTCGAATGGTTTCGCATACAAATTCATGTTTAAACATAAAGGCACCCATGTAGCTATGTTAAAAGTTAAAATATTAATTGCCCGGCCGCTTAATAAAAGCACCACCCTAGTAGAATTCAGAATATAAGAAATAGCTGGGAAATTAATAAATGGACAGCGAAAATGGTTAGGTATTGACTCCCGATGAAACGCTTTTTCGCCTATATGTTGCACATTTATTGGAATGAGCATAACCACCAAACATAAAGTATTCATTTCTGGGTATAATGTTCTAAACAAAATGCGAAGGATGTTGTGAAATTTGATCCCTTTTACACCATTTCCGATCGAGTCCGGCGATTGTTTGCGTCGTACAAACACTCATTTTCAAGATATTTTAACTTTTATAAATTAATCACCTAATTGATCCGAAACATTTTTGCAGCCTTGATCGTAGCCTATTATGCGCCAGGTATCCTGCTTATTTCTAGTTTAACTGGCTTGGTACTGCTCACTAAATGGATTTCAATTCTACTTGGGAATGTATTTTCAACAAGTGCTTTCTTAACCAAGACATCTTATGACCTCCGTCGCTGATCAGCACCAATTTGGGAGCATAAAAATAGCAACGTTAAATAAAAAAAAATATTTTTTGTATTACAAAGACACCCATTTAGCTATATGTAAAGTGCTAAAATTATTATTTTTCGAAATATCTCATTTGTCGGGTGGTTTCACATTCAAGTTCATTTTTAAACGTAAATACATCCATTTTGCCATTTAAAAAGTTAAGATATTCATTACTTTGAAATTTTTCTTCGGTCGAGTTGTTTCACATACGAGTTCATTTACAAACCTAAAGATAACCCGTTTAGCTATGTAAAAAGTTAAAATTTTAATTTTTTTAAAATATCTCACCAGTCGGGTGGTTTTACATACAAGTTCATTTTAAAGCGTAAAGACGACCATTCTGGATTGTAGAAAGTTAAAATTATCATTTTTCTTGAATGGCTCACCAGTCGAGTGGCTCCACAGAGTCTGTGGCACAGACAAAATCATTTTTAAACGTATAAATATATACACTTACAATACCATTTTGTCATTTAAAAAGTTAAGATATTGATTTCTTTGAAATATCTCATATGTCGAGTGGTTTCACATTCAAGTTCATTTTCAAGTGTAAATACATCCATTTTGCCATTTAAAAAGTTAATATATTGATTTCTTTGAAATTTTTATCCGGTCGTTAAGACACCTATTTTGCCATGTAGAAAGTTAAAATTTTCATTTTTTTGAAATGTCTCACCAGTCGAGTGGCTTCACAAACAAACTCATTTTATACGTATCATGACTCCCATTTTGCCATGTAAAAAGTTAAAATTTTGATTTTTTTGAAGTTACGATTATCAGTCGGGTGGTTTTACGCACAAGTTCATTTTAATGCCTCACCTAATTTGTCATGTAGAAAGTTAAAATTTTGATTTTTTTAAAATATCTCACCAGTCAGGTGGTGTCACATACAAGTTCATTTTAAAGCGTAAAGACACCCATTTAGCTTTGTAAAAAATTAAAATTTTTATTTTCTTGAAATTTGGATCATCAATCGAGTGGCTTCACAGACAAAATCATTTTCAAACGTAATAACAACTATTTTGCCATGTCAAAAATTAAAATTTTTGAATTTTTTAATGTTCTATTGTCAGTTGGGTAGTTTCACATACAAGTTAGTTTTGAAACATAAAGACACCCATTCAGCTATGTGAAAAGTTAAAATTATTATTTTTTTGAAATATCTCACCAGTCAGGTGGTTTCACATACAAGTTCATTTACAAACCAAGACACCCATTTAGCTGTGTAAAAAATTTAAATTTTTATTTTCTTGAAATTTGGATCATGAGTCGGTTGATTTCTCGCAGAAATTCAGTTTTATCTGTAAATACACTCATTTAGCTATATAGAAAGTTAAAATTTTCTTAAATTCTTTTAAATTTTGATCAGCAGACGGTTGGTTTCAAATTCAAATGCGTTAAGATACTTTCAAATAATCTTTTGTGTTTCTTATATTATTACTGTAATAAATAACTAATTATCACCAGTATAAGTCCTCTGAAATCATAATAAATCGTCAAGTATTTTCTATCTGATTACAATTTTAAATTATTTTCAATATATTTATTGCTTTGTATTCTTAAAATTTTTTGTTGAATCGATCCTTATTTGTAAAACTATCGATTATATTATTTAATTATTTACTTAGCTATATTGTATTAAATTTTATTAACAATTGCATTAAAATAAGTTAGTACATGCAATAGAAAATACTAAAATCAGTATAAGTAATTAATATCTCATTAAGATGTCAAAAGCACTTTCTACGAAGGTGTAAAAATTCGCAAGTGTGGTATAATTTCAATCACACTTTTGCAATTGCACTTTTGCAACAGAAAGTACTGAAATCAAAATGGAATCTTTATGTATTCTGTTGATAAATAATATACATTTATTCAGAAAAATATACTACACAAAATTTATTTTATAATTTCTAGCACCGGCTTGTCTTATAGCAATAAATAAACAATGTAATATTTATAATAACATTCATTTGAGCGATTTTAATTTCCCCATATATAATAAAACAAAAATGTCTGCAATCTTAACGACTGGATTATTACAAAAGATTGTTTAGAAAAAATAAACAAGAAATATAAGCCAAATAATGTAGGGCTGTATTCTGAAAAAAATGTCTATTTGTCAACTGAAATACTTGATGATTCCATTTTGATCATATATGCTATACTAGTATACTTACTCCAAAGTTTGCCCAATGGCAAATCAAATAAAAGTTCTCTTTTCAACAATAATTAAGATTAAAGCCTTTCATTAAATAAAAATAATTCCATTAATTATAAGTAAAAAAATTTATTAAAAATTATAATGACTTTTATAATTATTAAAGAAAAATTATAATTTACTAACAGTATACTTAAATTATGTTTTTGTATTGAAATATTATTGCATTTTATTATTACTTATAATTAAGAGTACATAACACTTCGTAATTAAAATTAAATTTTATGGCACAGATGTGATTATAGACTACTTAATAATAAATTACGTATCGGAACATCTGTATTTACCAATATATTGTTAATATAACATTTATTACAATTAATTAAAAACTGATATTTTTTTATTTATTCAAATTTGATTGACTCGTTGCGTAACTTAATGCACACGTTTAGCCTTTTATCATTTAACAGCTATAGATAATTGTCAAATCGACAATACATATAAAAATGTAATTAAAATTTTGTTTAAATTATAAATCAAATCGATCGTGAGATTAATATTCCAATTCTGCAATTTTAATATTTTCAAATTTAAATTCTATCTATCCTAACGAATTGTAGGTAATACGGGTCTTGCGGTCTTAACACGAGATCTGCGATTAATTTTATACTACTCGTGTGATCGACAGGTTCCAAATAGAAGTAGTAGATCAAACGGGACAATGTAGATTCAACATATCGAATTTCTGACCTAAAATTCAAAATGTGCGATTTAATATTGGTTTATTAATTGTATAGGATGGGGGTTGTACGAAGTAAAAACTATAATTACCAATGCAATTTTTAGGTCCAACAATAAATATAAATAGCAGTATAATTTTGTCGGGTGAAAATCTGTCGGGATTAAATTTCTCGGGATCTTCCCAATAGTATTTATCTCTGTGTGCGTCGAATATGTTGCAAATTATAATGATACCAGGTGGTATGAGGTAATTCTAAACTTTAAAAAGTTTAAAATATTGATAAAAGAAAGTGTAATTTGTAGAAAAAAATTTAATTTTGTACTAACCAAAAACGCTCGCTTCGCTCGCGATTTCCGAAATTTGTTTACGTAAGTTTTTAATATTATACAATTATTACGATAAATAATTATACCTATTTACATAAAAGAGTAGTGGTAAAATAAAATATACATTTTATTATCGCATGATTATTATTTAAAATAAATTATACAAAAACGTAGAATTTTAAATATCAAAAATGGGCTTAAAGCTAAGAAATGGCCAGTGAAACTGGTCAGGTTCTATCTCAAAATGAAACGCTTTTTCACACCTTTCTTGACCATTACTTAGATGGACATAACCTTCATCAAATATGAAACAACTTTTCGGGTAATCCTGTAAAGAAAACTTAAAGCGTGTTGTGAAATTTGATCGGTTTTACCATTTGTAATAGATACAGACGCTTATTTACGCTATATAAATAGTACTTTTAAAGATATTTTAACGTTTATCATTTTTCTCTCAAATTGAGCCAAATCATTTTTAGGAGCTTGTTCATAGCTATTATTCCTAGCTAAAATGGCCCATTTTTCTTAGTCTACTTAAAATTCCAAAAGCATTTTTAATGTTCAGGGAAGGCTTGTAAACTGAAATGAAAACCATGAAATGGGCAGGAAAGGTTCGAAAAAGCGTTTCATCGCTATACACGACCTGGCCAATCGTCCTATAGTTAGTTTATAGATTGACATGAGAACGCTACTCAGTAAATGGCTACAAAATTTTTGTTGATTCCACTAGGGGCATAATACATAATATATTATAAAAAAATCAGTTTAAAAATATTTGGTAAACGTAAACATATTATAGATATACTATAGCTAGATGATTCCCAGACTATTATAAAACTTTATCGAGGGTTCAGTTAGATTTTATTTTACACGGACTCGGAATTAACTTACTAGCAATATTATTGCTGTTATATTACCAATATATTGCGAATTTATGGTAGTTATTCATTGGCATTTTGTATATTGAACACTCAATTCAATTCAACAGCCAGACTATTGCAATTATTATCCTAAACATTTCGAACGAGTTTTCCAAAATATTTATTAAGTCTGAAACACAGTGAATTGTAATTTTAACGAAAAAAACCTTTCAAGCACGTTTGCTTTTGCAGTGCTAACGTCAGAAAGCGTCCGCGGCGGGCTTACTCCGCGAATACAAAATATGATGCGCGCGAACATCGGAGAGCGCTCGCGGTGGCATTATGTTTTTTAAGCGAAGAATTGAGGCTTGAGCTAAATTTCATTTTACACGGACTAGGAATTATTTCACTAGCAATATTACTGCCAATAAACTTGCAAAATTAACTAATATATTTCCAATATGTAGCGATATATCTTTATGGTAAACGTATTTATTGGCTATAATGTACCCAAAACTTAATTCAATTCAAAATTTTATTGTATTCAAATTCGTCATAAAGGTTTCAATAAATTAATGTAAATACGATGAGATTAAAAACTGTAATAATCTCATATTTATAACGCACGCATATCATAGATTTAGTTAATAAATTAATAATAGTAGTAATGAATTTATTAGTCTGCGATCTAATTCAAACTTAAATAAAAATCATTTTCTTGTTAGTACATTTTATTCATACAATCAATTTCGTAAAATATATTTTGCGATTCATTCGCTTTCGCGATCTTCGCTTCTGTTATACGCATTAGCTATGTTCAGGCGCCTCGGCCGCTTCGCTCGTTCACCTGTTGCAAGATGCATTAGTCTCGCGCGGCAACATCGTACAACTTTCTTCTCTAATCCGGCCTCTGATTGGCCCATTTTAAAAATTAATTACGTCTCACCTAATTAATATTTTTTTTAATTCCCTGAACCGGAATATATATATATATGGGGTATTCCACGTGAAGTGGTCCGATCAAAATTTTAAAATGCCCCAAATTTTGGGTACACATTGCAAATGTTTTTCAGAATACAGAAAAAAATTTTTAGGTACTGGAATTTATTAGTTCAAAAGTTATTCTAACCTCAAAAAGTGAACTTTTTCCAGTTTTTTTCAACACCAGCTGGGTTCATCGCTATTTAACTCAAAATCTATCAACTTTTACTATAGAACATTATATGTAACATTCGTTGCTAATTATGTCTAGAATTTATCCTTCTGGGTTAGAATTTCCAATCTCAAGGTTAATGACAAATAAACTACATGTCAACATTCAACTTAAAAAAAAACTAACTTCGCCACAATTGATTTTTTTATCCAAAAGTCCAAAAGAAAGCTTGGAGCAATACCTTTCAAATGATCTGTAGCATTTTATGGCCTTCAATTCTGTAAAAAGTTATGATAATTTAAAGAAAGACAAAAAATTCACAAAAATTAACATGGTATTTCTCATTTAAATTTTTAAAAAAATTTCGTCTTCTTTAAATTATCATAACTTTTTACAGAATTGAAGGCCATAAAAATGCTACAGATCATTTGAAAGGTATTGCTCCAAGCTTTCTTTTGGACTTTTGGATAAAAAAATCAATTGTGGCGAAGTTAGTTTTTTTTAAGTTCAATGTTGACATGTAGTTTATTTGTCATTAACCTTGAGATTGGAAATTCTAACCCAGAAGGATAAATTCTAGACATAATTAGCAACGAATGTTACATATAATGTTCTATAGTAAAAGTTGACAGATTTTGAGTTAAATAGCGATGAACCCAGCTGGTGTTGAAAAAAACTGGAAAAAGTTCACTTTTTGAGGTTAGAATAACTTTTGAACTAATAAATTCCAGTACCTAAAAATTTTTTTTCTGTATTCTGAAAAACATTGCAATGTGTACCCAAAATTTGGGGCATTTTAAAATTTTGATCGGATCACTTCACGTGGAATACCCCATATATATATATATGTTACCTATGTTTCTGGATCACCCTGTATATACCTTCACAATTCCCAAAAATCTCGAAATACCTTAAAAAATTCCCGAAATATCCCGAAATACCTTCAAGATTCCCAGAATTCTCGAAATATCCAGAAAACGATGTAAATATCCATGAATTCCCGAAAAATCCCGTACTTTGCTGCAAATATCCCGTCTGCAATTATCCCTAAATACCTTCTAAGTTCCGTAATTAGTGCAAATATCCCGCATTACCTTCTAAATTCCCCGAATTCCTGAAATATCCAGAAAAAGATGCAAATATCCCGGAATTCCCGAAAAATTCCGTATTGAGTGCAAATATCCCAAAACACCTCAAAATACCCGGATTTCCCGAAAAAACCAATAATTAATGAAAATATCCTCAGAATTCCCGATAAATCCCGTATTTAGTGCAAATATCTCGAAATACCTTAAAAAATTTGCGGGATTCCCAAAAATCCAAGAATTAATGAAAATATCCCGGATTTTCTGCATTTAGTGCAAATAACCTGAAATACCTTAAAAATTCCCGGAATTTCCGAAAAAACCAATAATTAATGAAAATATCTCAGAATTTCCGAAAAATCCCGTATTTAGTGCAAATATCCTGAAATGCCTTAAAAATTCCCGAAAATACAAATATCTTGAATACATTACTAAATACATCTATATATATATATACATTTTTTACTGATACGACGGCGGCGGCGGCTACAGTACATGCTATGTAACTTAACTTTTTTCCATTAACCCAAGACGTAAACATGTGTACCATCAACGAAATTTATTCAAACTAATTTTTAGTGGTTATTGAATATATATATGGGTTTACCGCTGTATAACTCAAAATCTATCAACTTTTACTATAGAACATTATATGTAACATTCGTTGCTAATTATATCTAGAATTTATTCTTCTGGGTTAGAATTTCTAATCTCAAGGTCAATGTTACATAAACTACATGTCAATATTCAACTTGAAAAAAGTGCAAGTGCGCCACCTTTGATTTTTTCATCCATAAGTCTAAAAGAAAGCTTGGAGCAATACCTTTCAAATGGTTTGTAGCATTTTTATGGCCTCCAATTCTGTAAAAAGTTATGACAATTTAAAGAAAGACAAAAAATTCACAAAAATTAACATGGTAATTCCCATTTAAATTTTTAAAAAAATTTCGTGTTTCTTTAAATTGTCATAACTTTTTACAGAATTAAGGCCATAAAAATGCTACAGACCATTTGAAAGGTATTGCTCCAAGCTTTCTTTTAGACTTTTGGATGAAAAAATCAAAGGTGGCGCACTTGCACTTTTTTCAAGTTGAATATTGACATATATATATATATATATATATATATATATATATATATATATATATATATACACGGAATATATGTGAAGTAAAGATTACAAATAATCCAGGGGCAAACCTATATATAGGTCGAAAGAATATTTCTTGATACATAAATTACCAGATTTTTACTTGCACGTTCATCGACTGATTTTTTAGTAACTTTCGCAATAATTTTCCTGTACGTTTTTTGATACACGACTTGCATTGTTTAAGAAACGATGATTGTGCTATTTTTCAAAAGAATTTGGTGTTAAATTTTCAAAATTTAAAATGGTCGATTCAAAATATACTGGACGTAAATTTTATTAACTTATGTATTTTGAAATTTCGTAGTTTAATTTAATTAATTATTTCATAACAAAAAATTAAAAATTTTATATATTGCGTTACTTAAATTAATAAAGTATATTAATTGTATATTTCATATTATAAACAACAAATTATAGCACATTACGCAACTAGTGAGCAAAATAGAATGTACATTCCCCCACTATTAAAAGCATTTTGCTCACTAGTGAGGAAATGTAGTATTTTACCCACGCAAAACAGACGCCGAAAATCGAATTTCGCTCACCGCATATTAGGAAAAAATTTTTATATATTACGTTACTTAAATTAATAAATTATATTGTATATTTTCCAACTGATCTACAGATTTTTTACAATCACAATTTTCAATTTACGGTTGTCAGCTTTCTTATTTGTCTATATACTTATTTTGATTTCACTGCGTTCAATTGATGGTGACCCTTAAGGTTTTTTTTCGATTGTCTCAAAATTTACATGTATCATTACGTTTAAATTATTTTGTATATTTTTTAGTTTATTTGCGGGTTTCGATTTGCACAATATTTAATATGTGGTTGCCAGTTGTTGAAGATTTTGGTTATTTTATAGATGAGGAGCAACAATCATAATAGCCATATTATATACCTTTTTTAATGGTGTTTATTTTGATTTTTAAATGGACACTTTTAATTATTAAAAGGATAAATACAGTTTGTTTTAATAATGTAAAAAAGTGTCGAGAAATGTACAAACCAGTAGAAAGAATTTTGTCATCTATATACAAAATTGAAACAACATACCAAATGTAATGTCTATATGAACAAATTGTCTTATTATAATTGCTCTTATTTAATTATAAAATCCTTTTTATTATTGGCATGATTATTTCTATATTAAGCTTTTGAACGAAAAAATGTATAGATAATACAAAGAGTCAACGAAAATATAGTTGAAGATTTCTTAAATTATTTTTTCCAAATCGCCCTCATTATCCTTTTATTAATTACTATTAGTTTTTCATTATAAAACGTCACCGTTATACGAATACTTGCCCAATACTTTTCCAGTAGAAATGTAATATTTAATGGGAATCCATGTCACTGCAGCTACTAGAATTTTGATTGATAACTAACCAACGAATTATAATAAAAATATATACATATACTCACATTTTAATACGTAAATCCATATATATCAGTATAATTATTAATTAACAAAATTATAATAAAATAATATATAAAACGCTTCCGTGAACTTGTATTTATTGCAATAAGCATTTTCTTCTTCAGGTGCATGCATATAGCGTTCATAATCGTAGTATGCATAAATCATGATGATGCGATGATTAAGTATGTATACGGATGAATTATCCATTTTTGTGATGCGTATGTGCAGACCAATGAAATTTCCCCTGCATATACATTCATCCTGTTTCAATCCAGTTCGTTTTCGTGTCAAACTGACAAACAATTATTATAACAAATAATTATATATATATACACAAAACCATAATTATTTTACCATTTTGATGCAATAAAAACAAATAGTTATTACTTAAAAAAAATGGAAGAACCTAAAATATTTCCCGTTTTAAAAATCGGTCTGATGGTGAACGGTCTGTGGCCGGGTTACAGCGGTTACTTTGGCTTCATCGTAATAGTCGTATGGATGTTTGTTAACATAACATTCGCGTACGTACATCTGAGAACGTTATTCGGCAATCTCGAAGCTGTAATGAACAATTTAGGTGTCACCATTACGATATCGGCCACGATAATAAAATTAACGGCGTTTCGCATAGAAGCCAGGTAATCCAAAAAAAAAAAATATATATATATATATATATATCCCGAACAACACGAACCGTTTTTAAAACGTTTTCTATCGTACGTTATAACGTTTCAAAATAAAAGTAAAGAAAAAACGTTTTCAAAACGTATTAAAAACGTTTTAATACTGAGAACAATAAGAGTATTAAATTATTTTCACAACGTTTTAAAAACGTTCTAAAAAAGTTTTAAAAAAGTTAAGAAAGCTTTTCACGTTCTGACACTTATTTATTTCGCATATGGCTAAGTATTATTCAACATTGATATATAAGGTACATTTGTTTTAAATCAAATATATAAATAACCGCAGTATTAATATAGTACTTTAAGTGTATGTGTAAAACGAATGTAATTAATGTAATACAGGTCGCATATTAGGCTATACCTTAAATATGGGCATAGAAACGACATTTAAACATTTATTAAATCTTTTTAAAAACGTTTTTTTTAAATTTTAGAACGTTTTTAAAAAGTTTTTAAAACGATTTTAAAACGTTATAATAATTTAATACTCTTAGACGTTTTACTTTGAAATGTTTTAACGTTCGAAAAAAATGTTTTAAAAACGTTTTAAGAATGTTTCTTGCTGTTTGGGATACATAATATATGTATATATCATAAATTTCGATATACAAAATTTATCGGACTTTGCGAATCAACATGCTTTGTTAAGCAAGGCTTATAATACTCATCGTCCACTGTGGTTAGTGGGAATCCCAGAGTAAGCCTTTACAAAAATTTAAAAAATTAGAAATTGGCGTTTCGACTCTAGCTCCTTACTGAAGAGACCAAAGCCAAAGCTAGCCGTGGTCAAAACGCCAATTTCTAATTTTTCTTTTTACATTTTTGGAAAGGCTTACTCTGGGACTTCCATCATTCATAGTGGACAAAAAGTAAAGGTCTGGTTTAATAAAGCATATTGGTTCGCAAAGCCCGATAAATTTTATATACCGAAATAATCTTTGGCGAACGATAAATTTTCTATTTTCTTATATATATATATATATAATAAATGTCGAAAAAGATACATGAGATAAAAAAATATGATAAATTGGAAAATTCAGAAACATAAAAGATGTGATCAACGAGATAATGAAAGATTGGAGGATCGTTAACGCCGAATTGAAAGAGAATACGACGAATTACGAGGTGATGGTCAAACAAATAAATCGTGCCAATTATTACAGTAAAATTCTTTTGGTAGCGAATAACGCGTTAGTCGTAGTGTACCTTATCAGTGCATCACTCGTATATTTTTTGGGTACCGTTGAAAGTCGCATATATATATTGCCGACGAAATTTCCGAGGTATTGCAAACAATCGCCGTTTTACGAAGCGATCCTCTTCTCCCAAACGATTTGCGGGTTTTTGAGCTCCAACACTCACGCGATTATCGAAGGATTTCTCACTTTGTTGGTGAGTACTATTTTTAAAAATTTTATATATATATATATATATATATATATAAATATAAATAATATACAAATATAATATACGATAAGTATAAGAATAAAAAAGAATATTGAGAATATATATTTTTCGAAATAATTAATAGAAATTAGTATTTATATATTATAACTGTTTATAAAAATGAAAAAAAATGATTAACTATTTATCAATCTCTAGATTTGAGACAAGCGATAATATTTTGTAATTTTTTTTTATCAATTATTATAAACATTTTTTGTTAATAGTTAATTATTTTATCGAATATTAGTGTAAGAAAAAATATATAATTTAACCCTCTGAGGCACACATTTTTTCTATTGATGATATCCTCACGGAACTTCGTATCCTAGGGTTTTCGAGGTCGCTGATAACGAATTTGATATCTAAATGTCAAAATTCCGCATCCAAGATTGCGAATTCAAAATGGCGGATAGCCAGTTTTCCTATTTCGGATTCTATACCCATGAAACCTTGTATACAGAGGTTTTCAGGGTTGCTAATAATGAATTTGATATCCAAATGTCAAAATCCGTTACTGAAGATAATGGATTCTGAACGTCAAGTATAATGTCAGCTAAATATATAGTAAAATTTTCCCATTCTCAGTATAACCCAGAGCTAACGACGAGGACGTGATGAGATCTAGCTCCATTTTTTTCATTTTTTTTTATTTTTTTATTAATATTTTTATTATTTTTTTAATTTTTTTTATTATTTTTTTTATCTTTTTTTGCCATATTGCATCCGCCATCTTGAATTCCACAATTCTGACATCAGATTCGGATTCAGCGACCCCAAAAACCCTTGTACACGAAATTTTGGCCAAAAATATAAAAAAATACTGTCAAAAATGAATTTTTCTGGAAAAACGCCGATTTTTCATCATTTGTTTATTTATAAAACATAAACAATCAGTGTTTCGTCCAATTAAACATTTGATTTACGTTCCTAGATATCTTAGCTATCTGGAAAACACGAAAAACCCGGCCTGAATCGATTAATAAGAGAAATAATTATTAAAAATTGAATAAATTTCTGTGGTAATTCTGGTTACCACCATGCTTCAAAGGGTTAAGAGTAAAGAAGTAACAAATAGTTAAATAAAATAATTCATTTTTTGCCCATAAAAAATGTATAAATAGAATAGTAACTATTTTATAAAAAGAAAAAAAAATATAATAAAAAGCTATAAAAAAAGTAAATCAGATTTAATTACAAAATAATATTAAAAAATAATAGTTATTAACTTTATGTAGTGAAATAGTCATAATTCAACAAAAAAGAAAAAAGGGATAAAAATTAATAATACTTTAGAAATATTACTAATTCTCTCAAATCCAGACAATGTATTGTATTATCAAAAGAAATCTAATTTTTATTAATTTATATGCAACTTTTTTTTCATTTTCATTGAAAGTTGATTTTACCACTCCTTGTAAAATTTATATAAACATGAACGGTAATGTAAATAAACAATATTCATGTATGAAGGATATGAACAATACAGAAAAGCATAATAAAAATTCAAAACCATATAAACAATTGAGTAAATAATTATAAAAACCTTTTTACAATGTTTTTACAACGTTGTTCAAGATATTTATAAATGTCTAAAATCGAATATTTCAAAATATTCAGTATAAAGCGATTG
Source organism: Theocolax elegans (assembly GCA_026168455.1). Taxonomy (NCBI): domain Eukaryota; kingdom Metazoa; phylum Arthropoda; class Insecta; order Hymenoptera; family Cerocephalidae; genus Theocolax; species Theocolax elegans. The sequence continues at coordinate 56,251,942 of CM047428.1, forward strand.
TAATTTAAATTAATTTAAAAAAACTGTTTTACACATGTTACGAACGTTAAAATTACAATTCTTCGGAAATAGTATGTACAAAATCTTTAAAATATTAAATTTCAAAATCTATTTACACTTTATGCGACCTAAAAAAAAAGAAAGTCCGTGAAAATAACGATATACCGAAAAGAAGAAAAATATCATAATACAATGTGGAATGTACATACATATAGGTATTGCACGCAGGTACGAAAGTGCACATGTTGAGGGAAGAAATAAAAAGATGTGCGGAAATCTGTTTAAGTACCGATAATAAAGAGATCACGGGAAAAGCGATGAAGGGATTGATAAATAATCATATGAATTTTATTAACTACGTGGAGAAAATTAAAGACATTTATATCATCGTGTCGTTTATACACGTTTTCGTTTTCACCTTACTCCACGTCATTGTCGGTTACGTCTTCGTCGATGTAAGATATTATTCATTTATAAATTTATATATTTTTATAAACAATATGAAAACTGCATATGAATTTCGAAGGTCCTGGAGAAAGGCGATAGGTCCATCAAATTACTGATATACGCTATATTCACTATCAGAGCTTTATTGGCTACGATGATTCATTGCATCGCTGGCGAATATTTGATGAATCAGGTGCGGCGTGTACGTCCGAATAATTAACAAAATAACGTATATATACAAATTCAATAGGAACTGTATTTTTATAATCATAGAGCGAGCGTATATTCGACGAATTGTACAATTGTAACTGGTACGAATTTCACGTGGAAGATGTAAAAGCGATGGCTTTCATGATCATGAAAACGCGAAAGCCAGTGTGCCTCGTAGCTGCAAAATTTAGCGATTTGTCCGTTAGATTTTTAATGTCCGTGAGTAAACGTTATATCGTATTGAAAATTATGTAGATAAATGAAAAAAATATATAATAATAATATTTCATTTTCAGGTAGTGAAGACTTCGTTTTCTTTTCTTTCGCTAGTACGAGCCTCGCGCTGATATTCAAATTAAATTATCGATACATATAAGTCGTATTATATAGAAAATTATCCATATTTTTATATATGTGTGTATTAAAAAATATAGATATATATATATATATATTTTTAATAATCTATACAATTCTACATATTATAACTTTAATAAATATATTTTATTTAAATGTATATAGAATTATTATTATATGTATTCCAAGTACTTAAGGTAATGAAAAAACATAATGAAAGAACAATAATATATGTATATGATCTATAATTATTGTATCGTAATATTTAATTATAGACAATTATAACTATATATTTAGAAAAGCAAATATATCTTAATGTAATAGCAGTTTATTTATTTATCAAAATAGTAGATCTACGGTTTATGTATAATTAAATACCACTTACATTCACGTAGCTTCTTATATGCAAGGATCATTAATTTTTAATTAAAATGTTTAACAAAAAAAAAACTGATAATATCGATGTTATGTACTTGTATTTCAGAGATATAACGTTTTCTTCGACAGTACAGATATATAAGTGATCGATTTTCTATCTAAAAACCATGCTGATTTTTATTAGATGAATTATTTATTTTTCCAATTATTAATTTTAAATTTTTAGTGTAATAAGAAATGTTCATATATTTCCTCATTACATTTGTAATGATAACAATTTTCGCAATAGCGCACAGAGGTAAAAACTGTGCACTTTACTTTTGGATATCGTTGTTCAATTTGTCATTTACAACACAGAGTTCTTGAAGTACATGTCGGTTTTGATGAATTTCTGAATAGTTAAATTTGTTACTACATTTTTTCTAATCAATTATTTAATTTTAATTATTGTCACATTTTATATGATCAATGTCTTTAAGTATTTATTAAGGAATATTATTAATCCTCTCCTTTGCTTTGATTATTTGGTAGGGTATCTATTTTAGAAGAAATCATACAGAACAAGATCAAACACAATGGCAGTATTTGAAGAAATTTGTTAATTGGAGAATCATGAGCTTTCCTGTTTGAATTCTTATTGTATAATATTTGTTGTAACATCCAGCTCATCTTAAGGAGATGTAAACCCATTAAAACAGAATCACTATTTATTTTTCTTAAGCGAACAGTATACTTTATCGAAAAAAACGCTCTGTAACGGTGTTGTATTTACATTAAAGATAGTCTATGAATTTTTTCAAATTTTTTTTATCAATAAATCAACGAGATTTTTGAGCAGCCTTGCAGCATTGTTTTTAGCTATATATTACCGACCAAAAAATGGTTATTTCGATATAATTCATTTTAAATTAATTATTTTGAAAAAATCGCTCTATAACGGTATTCTATTTGCTTTCAACATTATCTGTAAAATTTTTTTTTATCTGTAGATTTTTAATTCCATAAGTTTTTAAAATTTTTGGGATTTTAGAGGTAGGTTCCTGTAATTTGGGTATCACATCGCCTTAAAATAGATCTGACTAATATTTTATTTTAAAATTAACTTCTCGTATAAAGCGTTAATTGTTAAATCAAGAGTTTTAACACTCAAAGAAAAATTTATTTTATGAAATTACCTGGAAAATGTAAATTATCACAAAAATTAGAGTATACATTTAGAACTTCATAAGAGGAATGAGAAGACTAGACAATTTTGATAATACTAGCAAATGGATATAAATTTAATATTATCAAAGGTTTTATACATATAATTAGTTTATCCTTTTAATATGATCTATACCAATAATATTCAAATGTTAAATAATAGTACTAAAATTTAATAATAAAATTATAATCTACGATTTCAAGACACTTTTAGCTATGAGTCATATTAGATATTTGAAATTTATATAAACTTAAAATAATAAGTATTTATTTTACAAAGAAATTATTGATAGAATTGTAGCCAAGAGTAGATTTGTACATCCAAGAATTGAACACATGTTTGTGCACAAAAATTTTACAATTAAATACAGTAATTTAAATTAATAAAAATAATCGTTTAATATGTGCACTTAAAAATAGTGCACCTAAAAATTGTACACGTAAATATTATGTACATCAAAATAAGTAAAAAATATTTATCTGTACAATATTTACGTGCATCATTTTTTTGCACAAACATTATGTGTTTAATTCTTGGGTGTACAAATCTACCATTGTCGAATTGTGAAAAGTAATTGTGAATAATTTAATACCACTGCACGTTGTATAAAATTTTAATTATATATAACTTGTTAGAAAGTAAATAATTATTATATATAAATAACTATTCTCTTTTATTTTTAAAATAAAAAACAAACTTTTATTTATTGTTCGTAAAAATTATTTATTCGTCGTCTTGAACAACTGTGGTTTTTTCAGATACATATAATCCATCTAAGAACTTTCTGATATCCTTATTTTTAACAGTTGTGGACTGTTGGATAAGTGCAGCTGAAATTACATAATGTTTGTTATTATTTACTTTTTTTTTTTTAATATTTTAAATTGCTTTTCAATTTTTTGATGTTTATAAATAATTATCATTGTAAGATCAGGTCAAATTAAATTATAATATTAATAAACTTCAATCTTGAAAAGTACAAATTGTTAGAATCAAAATTTGTTTACTACTCACCCGATCTAGAAACATCTTCCAGCGAGTTTCCTTCCAAGATTAGTTCATCCTTTTGTTTTTGTGAGTTTTGCACTGTAACACCAGGTGCCATTTTAACTCTTCGGATGAACTTCTCTCCCAAGAAGTTACGGATTTCGATCACTGTATTATTTTCGGTAGTAACACAGTTGATGGGAAAGTGAGCGTATACTGCTCTCATTTTGTATTGGTATCCTTTGGTTACTCCCTTAAGCATATTTTCTATATGCGAACAGACTGTGCGAACAGCTGCCAATTCTTTTTTGGTACCAAACCATTTCTCTACTTTGAGTGTCCTTGAATTGATCATCTGCAACATAACATTTAATTCAATTAAATAAATATTTACATTGCAAAATAAAAGTTTCATTTTTGAAATATTGTGAAATCAGTAAAGGATTGATCATTTATAATTAAATGAAGGGGAATCCACCAAATCATCATACAAATGTAAAAGAAATTTTAGATGCTCAGCTACTTGTGCAAAAGTTGAACATTTTAATTTGAATGTAAGAGATAAAATAGAGAAGTCTATAGAAGTAATAATAAAGTGATAAACTTACACGAATATCAAGAGCAAGGTGTTTGAAGGATCGTTTTAAAACTCCTCTTGGCCCTTTTACCGTTACAGTCCTGGATTTGACAGAAACAGTCAAATCCTTTGGGATTTTCACACTTTGATTCGTGACTATCTGCTTCATCTTGCAGCTGCTGCAGAACAAAAAAGAGAATGTAAATAATTTTAACACAGAAAACAACACATTAACAATTCACTTTAGTAAATGAAAGTGATATATATTCGACATGAAACAACTGCACTAAACGTAGACACTTGTTAAATTAAAAATGAGAACAATAATATATAAATAAAAACAATTAAATAAATGATAGTCTGTCATGAACACATTGTTATGTGGCAGATAACAACATTAATTAAGGTTAGGAATTAATGTATCGGTACAAATTGAAGTAATACAAAAAATATTGTTTAAAAAATCTAGAAGAGTAACGAAGGAATATGTCTAAATCGTTTCATAGAAAAATATTGTTGCCTCCGCGACGATTGCAGTGGCTGAAAATTTATTTAAAAATCCATGTTACCTCACGCACGTCCCCTAAAGACCGGAAAGAGAGGTGCGGAGCAACTCATTTAGCCTGTTACCAATGTGTACGAAATTCACTAGATACGAATTTTATTCTTGACGAATATTATTTTGCCGCATGGAGTCGCTTCTCGCTTCGTCGTTTTATACGAAATCTTATTAAAATTAAAGTTATTTAATGGCAGAGTCTATAAAAGGAATTAATGTTATCTATATTTACAGACGATTGTAACTAATATTTAATTTTTACGTTATATATTATCCGAGCAATATTTTGCAATAAAAGAATGTTCAAGTATTCATGATGGAAAAAATTGAAATAATAATTTGTAATCTATAATATAAGAATAATTATAAAATAAATAAATATTGTTATTTTGGATTAATTATTATATAGAAATATTTAGAAATTTTATTAAATTAAATTATTTGCGTTCTTAAAAGCATCGATTATGAAACTTTGACAGAAGTGCGTGCGTTATAAAAATCTGCTTTTCATTTACGGCACGGCGACGGCGTTGTTTTTGTTACGTACAGATACATATTAAAGTAAAAGGACTAAATAAAAATGAGAAATAAGTATTAAGTAATATTGTTAATTAAGTTAACAGCTGTACCAATAGGTAATATTCTAAAGAATATACATACAAATTGAAATTTTATATTTTGTGATATTATGACATGACTTAACAACCAAATAAAAGTTGTTGCAATAGTTAATAAGTAATTACTATACTTAAAAACTACTTTTTAAAGTTTGTATATATGTATTAACAATTTATTATTTTGATGTGTAGTAATCATTCTTTCACAATGACCAAGACTCTACTTCAATATGAGATCAATGTAAATAAAGGTAATGAGAGGTTAAGTTTAACACATGTTTGTTTGTACATTATTTGTATAAATCGTTTAAAACACAATTAATTTTCAGACAAATCGAAAAAGAAGAAATTAAAATCTGCTGGAACGCTAGATTTGATTCCAATTAATCATCGGCTAGTTTCCAAAAGCAAGAAGAATGGTATTTTTTTTATTACATATTTGTATTTTTATAAAATGATTTTTTATAAAACGATTATACCTTTTAGGTTCTACAACCTTGTTGAAACGTTCAAGCACATTTACAGTTGATGAAGCAAAGAAACAATTAAAAAATAAAACTGATCCTACAGAAGAAAATGTGAGAAGGCTTTTGCTTTTAAGCAACGCTAAACTTGATTCATCAACATCAGAGAAAGTATGTTAAATTTTATTTTATCTATAACTGTATGTTTTAAATTGTTTTTAATAAATGTAAATATTTATTGTTCCAGCTTTTATCTAGATCAGTGAACAAACGTTTTGTTAAAGAAAAGAAACAGAAACCAAAAGAAGAAAGTACAATCTTTACGGAAGAAGATTTCAAGAAGTTTGAAGAAGAATATTTTGTTGAATAAAATATTAATTCTTTTTTTTTAAATTAAGAAAACAATGTTAAATTCTGATAGAGAAAAAGGAAAACTATTACTGATATTGGCTTCTGTGATTTTTTTGTATTATACTATTTGGGTAATTGGTTTACCATTTATCGACGACAGTAGGTTGAAAGCATTATTTTTTTCTCAAGATGCTGCATTGATCGTTCCAGCTATTAGTGGACTTTGTTTTGTAGGTGGTTTAATGATATACACAGCTTACCACCTAAAGCCTTATTTAAGCAGAAAGACAAAAACCAAAAAAGAATAAAATAATAATTTTTAACAAAAAATATATGAAAAGAATACCACTGTATAAATATATTATCTATTTTATTCTTAATAAAATTTTATCAATATAAATGTCCGACAATAAATAGAAATAAAATATAATTTATTGTATATAAGTAATGGAAAATAATACAATTCCTTTTAATTAGTTTGAATGTCAGCAATGTATTTTTAAAATTTTATAATTTTAACACTTTTTTATAATTGTACATTTTATGTCATATTTTACATTGATATAAGAAAAACTTGTGCCTCCAAAAATCAACTTATAAAAAATGCGTAACTTTTTCTTGGAATGTTTTAAAAAAAATAATGTAAAAATAATAAAAGAAAGTATATATACATATATATAATCACTAATCATGACAGTATAAATAAATATAATAATATAGTTCACGTACGTGATCGCTAGAGGGACGATGGCATTGCAACGTGAAATCCGACATATCACCATTCGTTCAGTAGTCTAGTATGAACGAGTATTAGTTGGTTCTGAGCCTCTATAGAACAGACGGGAAGAAGAGATCACTCGGTGTACTGACTACTCGGTGCTGTGCATTGGACACCGTGCTGTTGTAAAGTTTCTTAATAAAAAATATGGCATCTCTTTGCAGAAAGGCAATTTTCCAGATTGCGAGGCGTCCTTTGCATTTATCGGCATGTCGACCGTTAAGTAAGACATTTAAAGTCTCTCATATTAATTTTACCCGTATATTAATTTACCCCGTTTGTTCCTTTTACGTTACGTAATTAGGGTGGTGAAAAACGTCTTAACTCAAAATTTTTACATACCTAAGTATCTATGTGAATTTGCGCAATATTATAATTTTCTATTATTCGTTTAGACGACAAATTTGCTGATCCACTCGATCATGCGACTGGTCTCCAGAAACAAGAAATGTTAGCTAACTTAGCTGGCAACGACGTGAGTATAGATTTTATATATGTTATTTTTCTTTAACGTGTGTCGCAAAATTTTGATCCTTGTATGTGAATTTTTCTTATACATATGTGAAACTAAATTTTTCTTTTTCAAACTGTTATTGTTATCTTACAATTTTCAACATCTACATCAAAAATTAACTTTTACAGTTATCGACTTATCAAATTTAATTATATTTCGAATTTAAGATTCTTATCAATTGAATTACCTTGAAGAATTTTACAAATGTGTCATACAATGCCTGCTAAACATTTTTCTTTTTTTATACAATGCATACTATCTATCTTAATAATATCTGTAACTATTTTAATTCAGATACTTATTTTTGATTTATCGAGATAAAAAAAATTATTATATATACTCATATGTGTAGATGTATATGAATTGATTATTGGATGATACTAACATTCATTATGACATGTTTGTAATTTATTGTAATATCTTTAATTCATTAATTAGTTTTATAATATTGAAATGTCAAAATAGAAAATCTATTCATATTCAATTGTTATTGTTGACATAATTTATAAATTGCAATTTACTAACCAATTATCTTTTTTGAAATATTAAAATAAGTATAAGACAATTGGATTATGCAACATATATTTTACATAATGTGAGATCTTAATAATGTCAAACCTATAATAAATGAAATGTAAACATTATTATTCTATATGTATCATAATCAAATTGTTTATTAAATTACTTCCATGTGTTTTATTGTATTAATATTAATTAAATCATTTTTCTGGTTAGGATCCTTTTGATACAAAAGTTATGAAACGGGGACCAGGAACCAAAGAATGCCCAAATCTAGTTGGTAGTTACTTTAAAAGTCGCCTTGTTGGATGCATTTGTGAAGATGATCAGCATCACATAAACTGGATGTGGCTACACAAGGGAAGTCCACGGCGCTGTGAATGTGGTTATTGGTTCAAACTTGTTGAGCGAGCTCCATATCCAGCTTAATCTAAGCTAGTTGATCATTTAAACCGATATCTTAGAGTTAATGCGTTATTAGAAAATAATCAAGCCTTAGGGTGAAACTTATTTGCATTATATATCAATTTACTTTTCTTTACGTCATGAACACATTGTTGCAAAAATTTAATTGAATGTAAATTAAAAATAACAAACAAAAAGTGTTAAACTTCATATGATGAAAATCTGCCCTCCCAAAACTTAATTTTTATCAACCTGCAAATAAAGATCGTTTTAAATAAATCATCTAAATTAAAAAGAATTGCTTTATCATATTTCATAATTTCCAAAATATTATTATTCAGTTTTTTATATTAAATTTTAGTTTAGTTAAATTTTATGTTAAATGGTAGATATTATAAATTCTATATTCACAATTTTTTATACTAAATTTTAGATTAGTTGAATTTTATGTTAAATGGTAGATATTGTAAATGTTACGATTTATAATCAAAGTACACATTTATGCCAAATGCCTTGATTTATTATTATTTATTTTTTTGTAATCTATCAAACCTCACTGCATACTTATTTATTTTTTATATTTATAAAATCTTATTTGATATGTTTACTCAAATAAGAGTTAAATTATTTATAATAATGTCAAGGTATCAGCTTTAATTAATAAAAATCAATTATTGTTAAAACAATAAATTTAATTTTTTTTAATGTAATTAATCAGTTTTATGTTGAATTTATATCAACGAATTTACATCCATTGAAAACTGATACCTTTACTTTACTAATATTCAGAAAAATGAGAAAAATGTATCTTTTTTTAACAGGTCGAAGACATTTATTTTTAACTTATCAACAAGCAGAAGAAATTACTGATACAATAAAAATTATATTTTTTTCTGTTACTGTTGAACGTACTTATCAGTACTTATAAATTAAATGCAAGTGATTATCATTAACACCAACTGAAAAAAATATCTGTCTAATGCCATTAAATGACTTTAAATATAGTTGTCCTTGAAATATAATTACCCATACAAACCTAACACCTTCTTTTTCTATAAAATCGCTTATTTTAGTGTTTATAGAACCTATAAAAATGTGACTTAGAATATTTACAAAAATTACTTTTAAAACTTTCAAATTACAAAAGCATCAATAACAAAAATTTAATTTAATATTAATTAAATTTAAAAACAAAAATATTAATTTTGATTTAAATTTTTTCTTTTTTCACTTCGAAAATATGTTCATTACTAGATTTAACACTATCACCTTTATCTTTGGCAAAATCACTGACTTCTTGAGTGTCTGTGTTTTTATCATTTGTAACTGAGGAGTTTACATTTGTTGTTGAAAATTGATAAGAAGTTGTTGGTTGTGATTGATTGGATTCAGATTTCTTTTTCATTTGACCAACAACTGTAACATATGTTGATGGTATTAGTCCAACATTAATGGTATCTGTTGCTCTCCACCATCCAGGTAAATGTTTTGGTTGTAAAGATTGCGGGGCAAGCCATATTTTCTGTCCAGTTTTCAGAGATAATTCTTCAGACGAAGCTGGAGTAAAGTCATACAGTGCAGTTGCAGTATAAACAGGTTCATTGCTTTTTAACCATTCTGTTGGGCTATTAACTAAAGTAGTAAGAAAATATAATAGTATTATTTAATTATAATAATTTTTAAGGTAACTATAATGCTTTAATAAATTTATTGATAACAAAAATAACTTTACCATCAATATTTAAATTTTTTGCATTGTGAACTAGTCTGTGAATTAAATATGGAGTTGCAAAAAGAATGCTTAAAAATAAGAATATTGGCCACGATGATGTTCCAGTTTGTTCTGAATTTCCAGTCATAACTTCTCTTATTGTTTCTCTCCATAATATTTCACTGCCTAAATCTTGATTTCTAATGCCTACAAAAATTAAAGTCAAAAAAATGTTATTTACATTCAAAAAATTATGCTTTTTATTTGCATATAAAAAAACCACATTAAAAATAATTTCTTACCAATCATATATTTTACTCTCAAATATAACCATTTTATAAAACGAACTAAGGCAAAACTGCTCAAGAGTTTTTTCAACATTGTTCTCAATTTCCCCATATTCTCAGCTACTCCTAATATTGCCCTAAACGAACTTGTCATAGCAAAAAATGTTGATTCTAACATCATTGTTACAGAAGAAAATGTGTGAACCATTGCTTCAATTGATTGAAAGGCTGGTCTAGTACTTTCTTCTGCATATTGTACAAATCTAATTGAAATTAAAATTTTTAATTATTAATTAATATTTATATACAACATATGTACATTTAAAAAAAATTACTTTCTTCGTATATTAAGTAAAATATTTATTACCTGTTTTCGACATCTCCACTTGGACCACCCCATTGATTTTGTCCATACATTGAATACGATCCTGGATACGATCCATACCCCATACCCATACCGTATCTGTTTAAACCCATGCTATTCCAACCTGAACCGTATCCATAACCACCCATATAAGAAGAGCCTAATGAAGAATATGGCTGATATGTTGAAACTGGCCTACGAGGTGGCAATGGTGGAGGAGGTGTGACCGTAGCACTTGAAATTCCCATTGGCTGTGAAATTCTGAAACGATTTTAAATAAAATATTTAATTGTAAATTTGCATAACACGATTTAAATTTAAAAGAATATTCTGGATGCAATTAAGTAATTAAAATGTTAAAAAAAGCAGATAAAAAATACAAGATACTAATATTTGATAGCTGATCAATTAATTGCTGATCAATTAATTCGGTAGTGGAAGTTTTAAGAATTAATGAATTTTCTTTATATATATATATATACTTCTGTAAACTTTTTACAATATATTCATATTTGTGCAATGACTTTAACAGCCCATTTATATTTAGTAAATAAATAAGTAAGTAAATTGAATTAATTTGTTTGGACAATTCATTAAATGTGAAATCTTCAAGAATGTGCTAATATAATGTTCACATATTTACCCATCTACAACAGTTGGAGCATTACGAAAATTAGTTGACCCAAAGGTACCAGTTCTCTGTTGATTCATCATGTTTAATTTTAATAGATAATATTAAAATAAACCGTATATATGGCACTTTTAGTCAATGTATTTTATATTAAACATTGATGAAGTAGGTCAGTTCTTGGTTTTGTCCTTATTCTTTACTTGTGGCACTAAATTTTAAGATTTCATCGAATGAATTAATTGCTGCAACATAATACCGACTTGCGTTAATGAGAAAATAACATGATAAAAAACATATTAAATCTGATGATACAATAAAATAATAAAGATACTTTACAGTATAGTTTCTCCAAGTATCGTTATATTAATGTTACGCACACTATTTATTTTGATACTCACGTTAATCTCCATGTTCCTTCTTCGAGCACTTTCACTGCATTTTGTGCATAAACGAATGCAGTTACACAACGCATAAGCGAATAGTTTAAAGATCGTAGTAAGTATACTCCTTTTTTTTATGAAAGTTAGACGACGATGATAAACGAAAAACCAACCTTTATTGTCAGGGAGCTCTCGAATTTATACGTACGCATGTATATGCATACACACGTATGTGTCACGACGTATAGACTATAGCGTGTGAGTGTGCTCATCAAAAGTGTTAAGTGGCAGGCTACTCGCGCGAAATTCAAAAATATCCAAATTTGTTAAAAAGAACAATGTATTTAAAAAAAATCTTTTTACCATTGGAAAATTTAGTTGAAGGATAAAAAAATAGAGTTACTAGAAAAACGTAAATTATTTTTCGTTATTAAATGGTAAAAATTATAATTCTATACCGCACCGCTAAAACGCATGTATTTTGCACATTAATTGATATTTATTTAGTTTGTATGGAAAAAATAGATTTCCGAATGATAAATATTTAATAATGTATTTTTTGGAAACAACAGATTAATCCTAAATTAATTGCAGTGTATAAAAAATTTATCTGTTTTATCCAAAGCGGTAATCCTCATAGTCAATTACCGACCGTACAAGCGCTTGACAATTGAAATATACTGACGTTTCGCACACAACGAGAAAAATCGATTATTAAAATATTAAATTCTAATACTTTGATTATTAAATTAATAAATAAATAACAATCATTTTTTATTAATATATGGAAAAAAAAGTTTTGCACATAATGCAGTAAAAAAATTACAGAGATAAAGAATTGATTAAACTAAGAAACGTATATACCAGGGTTGCAAATATTTAATTACTTTTCTAATTCAATACCTACATTAATTAGTAATTACTTTTGTACTGAGTAATTAAACTTTTTTTTAATTCTTAATTACTTTTATACTGAGTAATTAAACTTTTTTTTAGTTAATAATTACTTATGTACTGAGTAATTAAATTTTATTTTAATTATTAATTACTTTTGTACTTAGTAATTAAATTTTTTTTAATTAATAATTACTTTGGGACTGAGTAATTAAACTTTATTTTAATTATTAATTACTTTTGTACTTAGTAATTAAACTTTTTTTTAATTCTTAATTACTTTTACACTGAGTAAGGATTACCCATCAGTTTTTGAGTTATTCTTAAAATTTAATACTGCTTTACCATCATCCGCTCCAGTAGAGAGGCTTTTTTCGATTGTCACGCTTCTGGACAGTTCATTTCAAATGTAATTATTAATTTAAATAAGGTTTAATTACTCAGTCCTAAAGTATTTATTAATAAAAAAATAGTTTAATTACTCAGTCAAAAAGTAATTATTAATTAAAAAAAAGTTTAAATACTCAATCTCAAAGTAATTATTAATTAAAAAAAAGTTTAATTATTAAGTACAAAGGTAATTAATAATTAAAATAAAGTTTAATTCCTCAGTACATAAGAAATTAAGAATTAAAATAAAGTTTAATTACTCAGTACAAAAGTAATTAATAATTAAAATAAAGTTTAATTACTCAGTACATAAGTAATTAAGAATTAAAATAAAGTTTTATTACTCAATGCAAAATAATTTCGAATTAATATGGAGTTTAATATTAAGCCAAAAAGTAATTACTAATTAAATTTTCTCGTAATGACAATTTTTGCAACCCTGATTTTGTGATATAGTAGACAAGAAAAAGTATTTCATTTAACTCATTTCATAAAACTGAAAAAATAGTACGTTTTCACATTTTCAAACTAACGTTAGGTAAGTTCAAAGAGAATACATGGTTTAAATTCTAGTTTATCATAGTCATAACGTAAACAAGCAAATATATTATCATATACATTATTTTGGTATAGGTACAAAAGGTATAAAAGTAAATACATAATAATACACTGATCAGTGAAAGTCCGCTAGTCGCGCTGTTAAGTATAACTCTGTATTTCGTCGTGCGCTTGAAACAGTGGTGCTTGTTGTCCATCGGAAGATATCATCGGTCACTGTAATTAGTCTAATAATTACAGTTTCCTGTCCTCCCGATGGAACCACCGCGATCCTCTTTACATCTTCGCGTCCCTAACGTTCCCTATAGTTCAGATGCCCGTGTCTCTCATGCACTGAAAAATGCACGACACGCACGTGCACCTGAACTGGCGTCACATTATAGTGACACGCCGAGCCACTGAGTCGCGGTGTTCGAAAAATGCACATGAAAAAAATTTTCAGAGGTACACGTCTGGGATCGAACCCACGACCCTCGGTGTGAGAGTCGGGAGCTCTACCCATGAGCCACCGCGGCTCTTAAATTATATTTTATCTTTTAACTTTAATTTTATCGCTCACGATGTAAAATATTTATAATCTGAATAAATACAATAAATTAAATATTTTGGTCTTCAACTTATTTAGTGGTTTCTTTTCACGCTAGGTAGGTATAATATAATCATAGTATATTCTTTTGGTAAATATCGCTACAAATGGAAATTACTATTTTTTTTTTTTTAAATTCAAGTGCACGTTCAAAATTTGGAAGTTTCTAAAGAAATATTTATTTTACATATTATATTTACACTTGCTATATCCTCACAATCCTCGCAGTTACACACATTTTGTTTTTAAAAATATAGGAACACAGGTATATTTTAAGCACTAAATAAAAAAATAATACATTTTAAGGAAACGAAAAAGTTACTATTAAAAAAAGGAAAATATAATTATTTAAATTGTATTTTTATAAACATCATCAATTACAGCGACAAGTGTTATTTTTTTATATAATCCTCAGAGGATTATTTAGCAGATTTGCTACACGTGTTATCTAGATAATATCTTTTATCTATTTACGTACACAAAACTCGATAGAAATCATCTCTGTCTGTTATCTTATGGTTACCTGCACGATATGATAATGTTTTTTGAGTTTTACGATATAAATTATAAATATTGTACGTCGAGAAAACATATATAAGTTATATCGGCGTTGGCGGTTAAAGTTTTTCAAATGTATAACATAACACAGTAATTTATTTATTTATTTATTTATTAGCCAATAACTTGTAAATATTTTAATTATGATATATCAAATTGAAATTTATTTCCGATTTGTTTGGAAATAGTTTATCAAGATATATTTTACCGAGATCTTTAGATATGGCTTAAAAAATCAATAAAATTTGTAGTGATTAATTTTCGTTAAAATTTTTTTGAATTTTTAATTCAGCTATAACTTTGTGCCATTGTAACGGATTCGAGCGTATTTTTTCAAATTTTATCTCTATTTGTCTTAGCTTTTCATTAAACTTTAGTTTGAATGTTATTATTTAATAGTTCAGATGTTTCAAGCATTTAAAGTAAAGCCTCTTTTTTTAGAAATGTTGCTTTAATAGCGTATAATTTTTGAAAAAACGATTGTTAGAGTCTGCGACTCTGGGTTTATTCTTTATATATTTTATATTAGAAAACATATGATGGTCTTGTTAGTTTAAATAATTTCGGAGGTATTAGATTTTGAAATTTTTGACCGATTTGAAGCTCCGGTACTAAGAATTCGACCACCTGCGTGCTAGCTGCGTGCTCGCTATATAAGAAACAGAATTTTTGGGTTGTTGACTAAACAAATGATTATTTGACTGTATTTTGTGAAACATAATAAACGTGTCTTTAATAACAACAATTGTATAAGAAACTCACGTATTTCGCAATTGGCACAATACTTAAATGAAAAAATTGTACAAAGGTACATGAATATATTCATATTCATTCCAGGATTAATCAATTTATACAATGTGAAACTTTACAAGTAATGAAAAACCATATTGCTTGTTATAATTTGCTGCTTGGTTGTAATAAATCCAAGATTAAAGGAGTGAAATATGTTATAATGCAGTCAGCTCCAGCTCTCCTCATGCTTAAAAGTATTTCTTTCAGTGCAACATTCAAGTTTATTGCTCCATTTTTTGCAGCATGATATAACATGGCATATTCCCCAGATACTTGATAAATAAACAATGGATATTCTGGATGAGCTTGTTTCGTCTGTTTAACAATATCTAAATAAGGTAAACCAGGCTTCACCATTAACATGTCAGCACCTTCTTCCACATCTCTTGCCTATAACATAAATGTTGGGGTATTTTATAAGATAAGCCTATTTTATAAGATATACAAATGGAAAATTAAAAGATATAACATACTGCTGCTCTTGCTGCTAAACCATTACTTCCACAAGGTAACTGATAAGACTGTCTATCTCCAAATTTAGGTGCAGATTGTGATGCATCTCTGAATGGTCCGTAAAAAGCAGATGCAAATTTCACAGCGTAAGAAATAACTGAAACAACATTCGATAAACCAGCGATGGCAAGACCAAGTTTAATAGCTTTTATCCTACCATCCATCATGTCGGATGGAGCAATAATATGAGCTCCTGCAAAATTAAACCTAAAATTAAATATTTCGAAGACACTTGATTGATTTAAATTAAATTAAGTTTTTTTACCAGCTTTGGCATAAGCAACAGCAATCTCTGCAATACGTTGTATACTCCTTTTATTATCGATAATATCATTGCTGTTGAAAATTCCGCAATGCCCATGATCGGTGTAAGCACATAAACAGACATCACAAGCTATAACTAGATATGGGAACCATACTCTTAATAATGCCACTGCTTGAATTACAGGATTTGATGGACTATCAGCTCCACTACCATTTGAATCCTTTTAAAATAATATAATAAAATAAATAATATGTAAAAATACCTATAATTAAAATAAGTATGTATAATTTATAATTTTTCACACATACTTTTGGCAATTTATTTACTACTCCAAATATTAAAACAGATTTCAAGCCCTTAGAAACCAGTGGCTCCAATAAATCTCTTAATTTATTAATTCCATACCTGTTGACACCTGGCATACTTGGAATTTCAGTAACTGAATCAGGTTCATCTCTAGAGCCATTAAAAAAAATAATTACATTCAAATATAGAATTAGAGTCTGCAAAGTCTAGACAGACACTCTATAAATTAATATAAATATATTTTATTATTTATCGAATTAATTATTATAATTAAAATTATACAGAATTAAATAATACTATAAAGAAGTTTAATAAATGTTTGTACCTATACTTACGTAACAAAAATTGGGAACATTAAATTTTCGAATTTTATATCGACATTCGTCGATTGCCATTGTCTCAAAACCGGATGAAAATATCCGCTGTGCAAAATGTGTTTCGGCTCTACGTTAACGTCCATTTTAAGGTACTTGCGGCGAAATAACAGCAACGAACTTCTTTAATAACAGTTAGTACTTATTAGTACATTATATTGTATTATATATATATATATAGAACGTTATACGTATGATCGTGTCTTATTCTTCTATTAACAACACAGCAATTTTCTATTCTTATATGGTGAATATGGCGATTAACGAGTGCGAGAGAGAGAAAACATGAGACTTTTGCTGGCGCTCTCTGTTCCAGTCTTCCAAGTGCATTCCTTGTCGGATTTTTGTAAACAGTTGAATGCATTCCGTTCCATGAGAATACTTATATACTTTGTTATTTTAATTGAAAGCCGGTGTTTCGATTTTTTTTAGTACTTCCAAAGTTGAGCTCATTATAAAACGAGTGATAATGAATCGAGTAATTTAAGATCTTTCGTTCGGTAATTTTTTTTTTGCTCAATTCGCATTGGGGTTGGGTACGTGTTCGTTTTGTGGAATATGAAGGGACCCTTAATCAGCTGATGTCGAGTGATGTTAGATAGTAGATTAGAGTACTTTTACTCTGCATTTGTCAAAAAATGTTGTTGCCGTGTATTTACTGCATTCCGATCGATTGTTAAATGATCCATAAGAATTTATTCTAATTTCGAAGAAATAGTAAGATTGAACAAAATATTGGAAGCCCTCGGTGATATTGTACTTTGTATTAATGCGTGGAGAATAGAAAATGAAAGCACCAAGAGTTAAAATCTCATGGAAATCTAAAAAGAAACCTATTATGAACAGGTGGTGTCTGCATTTTATGCTATAAGATATACTGTGTACTTATATTTTCAAAAGAGTATTACAGCATGAGAGTAATTTATTACTAGTAATGCATATTTTACCATTGTATGATATTAACTTTTTATTAAAATGGAAGAAGAAAGATGGTACAATTTGAAACCTCTGACTTTCCAAGAAAATGAAGGTATAACTTACTACATAGTGGTGAAAGAGTCTATTTTGAAATGGCTAAATGGTCAATGCAATGCTAATATTGGCAAAGTTTATCCAGGTATGCTTGTTCAAGCTATAGGAGTCGAGGATAACAATAGTCTAAGAGTACGATTGGATCACAAGACAAAAGATCCAATATGGAATAAAACCGAGTGGGAATGCCATCCTGTAGATCTTTTACAAATATCTCATAGGATTTGGCATCTTTTAAGTGCTATTGATAATTATCAAGAAAGAGTGAAACTAGCAAACGATAAACAATTTTGTAAAGGTATTGAATCTATAAAGTTAAATAGTACAGTTTTGTTTTGCCCTGATGATAACCGTCATGAGAAGTATCTTGCAAATGTGAAATCTATTGGTCCTGTGGAGGAGATAGGCTACGGATATTACTTTACTCTTGAGTTGATAGTAAGAAAAATTAGTTATGTTTCTAATGAAGTATATACTCTTTAGTAACATTATACATTGTAATATTTTGCAGGACAAGACAGGTGCTTATCCATTTAACCCATTAACTAAAAAGTATTTTGAATCTTCCAACTTATCTGAACTGACCATTGCGACGATCAGTCAAATAAACATTTTAAATACAAAAGGACTAGAAGAAATTAAAAATTTTGAGAAAAGTATATAAATTTTATAATAATTACTCTGTAAATTGTAACATATATACATATTAATTACATTTATAATTTTTTTTCACAGATTTTTTGTCAAACGACATGCTGCAACCTAAGAAAACAGACAATTTTTTTGTTACTAAAAATAGAGATATTGTTGATAGTAAAAGAAATATTGATATTGTACAGAAAAATAAATATTCCCTACTTGTGGATACTGACAACAATAACCAAGCAAGTAGACTTAAAGAATCTGTTGCCCCAACTATTGAAAATTATCCAGTGCAGAGTTATTGTCATGAACAACAAAATGATAACAAAAAATTGGACAAACATTTGAAAAGTTTTGATCCACTGAATTCAGGTAATAGAAGTATATTATTTTGGCTATGCATTGTAACAATTAATGGAAGCTTATTAAAGAATCTTCCAAGTGCCTTGCAAGGGATAATAATAACTTGGGCAGTTTAAATTTAGACACTAACTTCAATGCTCTGAGTGTGAAGGGTATTGCTTGTAATATTGAATCATTCTTAATACTTTTTTTATGGAATGGCTGCATTTTTTCAAGATATTCCAGTTTCTGTTTTGGAACACAAGTGGAGTAGTGATATTGATTTAGGTTAAAAAAATTAATTTAAACTACACAAGTTATATTTACATTCTTATTAAAATGCTAATTCAAATCTTTTTATAAACATATTTTAGGCTTACTTTATTCAAAATTTTCAAGTTTGTCTTTAATTCATTTGTTTTATTCTTTAGATGACAAAATAGATGAAATTTCTAAAAGTATTCAACAACCTACAAATTCCAGTGACTTAATTGTTGGTTCATGCGTTAAAGTTCTTGTAGACAGTGACGTACATTATGGAGTAGTACGTTGGATTGGAACACGAGAGCATCCTTATTCAGATAAATTGATGGCAGCTATAGAATTGGTAAATTAATTATGTGATTCTTGTTTAAATTAATTGTGATAAAATGGATTATTGATTTGATATTTGTACGGTAGGAGGATCCTCATCCATTAGCAACAGATGGAACTTATCAAGATGTTAGATACTTTCAATGTGGTCCAAAAAAAGCATTCTTTACTGATATTAAAGATTGTCAACAATATGATATGGCAGTGAGTAAAGCTTGTTTTTTGGTTCTGTACACAGATTTTAAAAAATAATATTGTAAAATTTATTTTAAAGGCTAGTAGTTGCTACTATAAGCCAGAAATACAGAATATTGAGCCTGTACAAAGTTCTGTAGTAAAAGGAGCAGTACCACCAATATCTGTCAAAGGTGACATAAAGAGAATTTGTGGGAAATATCGTGGAATTCAAGGACATCACAATTCTTGTTACTTGGATGCTACACTATTCAGCATGTTTGCCTTTACAAGTGTGTTTGATAGTCTATTATTTAGGTAATTTTATTTTTATGTTTCGTACCAAAATTTATGAATGCTAAATTATATATATTTATATATATATATATATGTATATTGTGTACATGTTTTTCTTAGACCACCAAACGAAAAAGATTGTCCTCAGTATGAAGAAGTTCAAAGAGTATTATGCGAAGAAATAGTCAATCCTCTTAGAAAAAATTGGTATGTTTGCGCAAAACGTGTTATGAAATTAAGAACATTATTAGAGAAATTGTCTTCTGTTTCTGGTTTAACTAGTGAAGAAAAAGGTTACGATCATACTATTTATCATTGTAAAAATTAAAAACAAGCAGGTTTTATATAAATTTTTGTTAACAGATCCAGAAGAATTTCTCACATCTTTAGTGGCTCAGACATTAAATGCTGAACCATTTTTGAAATTAAGCTCAGGTCAAGATGCTTATCATTATCAGCTTTTTGTTGAAAAAGATGAACATCTTACCTTACCCACAGTACAGCATTTACTTGAACAGAGTTTCTTGACAAGCAACATTAGATTAAAAGAGGTACCATCATGTTTAATTTTACAAATGCCACGTTTTGGAAAATCTTACAAAATGTATTCAAGGATACAGCCAACTTTATTATTAGATGTAACTGACATAATTGAAGATTGTAAGTTTTTATTAATATTGCACTTTCATTATTCATTGTTAAAATAATGAATGTTTAAATTTCAGCTCCAAGACAATGTAATGTTTGCGGTGAATTAGCAAAATTTGAATGTAAAGAATGTTATGGGGAACGTGGGGAAGGTTTGGAAAGCATAGCCTTTTGCAAAGAATGCCTTAGAAAGGTTTAACAACTTTTATTTCGTTATAAGCAATTTTGTATGTTAAAGTAATTATTTTAAATGATTCATTTTTTTCTTTTAGGTACATACACATGAAAATAGAACTAATCACGAACCAAGGCATCTTACTGTTCCAGATGGATATGAAATCTTAAAAGAACACTGCTCAATTCCACGATTGTATTTGGAACTTTTGGCAGTTGTGTGCATTGAAACATCGCATTATGTATCGTTTGTAAAATGTGCTCCAGGTTCTGATGCACCATGGTGTTTTTTCGATTCAATGGCTGATAGACAAGGTAAATATTTTTTACTTATTTAATCAACATTATACCTCTTAAATTGAGGCAAAATAATCTTTTTATTAAAAGATTTAAATTGTTTCGCAACAAAACCTGTCAATTATTATTATTGTTACTTTTACTGTTACTATTATTAGGAGAAGAAAATGGTTTCAATGTACCTCAAATGGTGGAATGTTCAAACTTTCCATTTTGGTTGAGCGAAGAAGGAGCTAAACGGTTGGCTACAATGCGTAATGACCGTGAACTTCCTGAAGATGCCAAAAGACTTTTATGTGATGCATATATGTGCATGTATCAGTCCCCAGACGTTATGATGTATAAATAATATTAAATAATTATTAATTTTAATATTTTGTGCTCGCTTATTGTCACAAATAGGCTTCAAATTTTTTTCAGACAGCTCTGGCAATGAATAAACTTAGCAATTTGGGTGGGGTCCAATTTGTCGAAGGCTCATTCAAAATGTGTGCATTGTTTCGAATCTTAAAAATTAGAAATGCAGGTTTATCATTTAGAACCAAGAGAAATAGAAAGATCATTATTTCGAAAGTAATGCATTATTCAGTTTTTACATATTTGTTCCAAAAATTCGAACTTTAAAGTGTAGACAAATAACTTATATAATATTTGTCTATTAACATCTTGATAACAGACAAATATTCCACCTAATACAAAATAACTGATGATTTTATTACTTTGGAAATAATGATCATTCTATTTCCTTGGTACGAAATAACAAAAAAAACTATACTAATTTTTATTTATTTTGAAAGAGACTTCGACAAATCGGACCACCCCCAGTAATTTGCAAGTTAGTTGCATAAAAGATTTGTGCATTTTTAAAAAGTGAATATATGGCTCGTTCAGATTGATAAATTTACATGTATTGAAATTGTTAAATAATTATTGTGAGCAAGCTGAATCTTGCAAAACTGTTAAAATTGGTATTTTCATAACAAAGTTTATTTATTACGTTTTTATATACAGATTTCGAAACCCTTGTTTCATTTTAGTATATAAGCATCTTATTGACATTAATCTCTAAGATTTCTATTATTATATTGTAAGATATTTTTTAAATAAAATAGTGACTTTGTTACAATTCACCTATCAAAGATATTTTGAATTTTTTCTCTTTACTTACATAAAAGCATTTACAAATGTAAGGATAATAAACCATCGGTACTTCCGTGGAACTTATGATGGGTTCTATGTAAAATTGCTTAAACTATAATGTTGTAACTGCATTATTCTTTCTCCAACGGTATTTGTTTTTTTTATTAATAAATATAACATTAAAATATTATAAATGGTAATAGTATATATCATAGCAAATGTGGAAAATCCACGAATTAACGTTATTTTTTGCAACACGTATGTGTTGAAGATATTTAATATAAAGTAATGTAACCTTTATAGAAGAAGATTTTTAACTATCAATTTAAAATTATGTAATATTTCATAATATAGGATATTGCTAATTTTAATCATTATAAATTAATATGTATATTATATATTATATAGCATTAATTACTTTTGTTTCAGAAATTTCAGTACGGAAAATATTAATTTTCCGCATACTGTTGCAAAAAATATCATTTATCGTTTTATTATTTAAACTTGAATAAATCAAAGTACATTAAGAAATACAATCAGTACAGATTAATTGCTTCAGAAAAAATTCTTATTTCAGAACGTATTAAGTTTCGGAGTGTTATCAATAAGTATAATGAGTCATTAAAATGAATTTAAGCTGCATTATGAGATAAAAAATTAATGTTGTGACTAAATTCTTAACGTATCTTTATTTGTGTGCACCTGTTAAAACAATTCTAGAGGAGACAAGAATAATATTTTAAAAAAATAATAAAAATTATTAATGTTATATATTATATTTTACAGCTATCACGTTGAAAATAGTACGTTGCAATTAATTTTGAGATCAAATTTCGAATCTAGTAGAATGTATAGCAAATATAAGATAAAATGAATTCATGCAATTATTGTTTGAAGAATCAATAAAATATTGATTACAACATAATCAATGTTTAGCCAATGATAAGCTATAGTTATTTAATATATTTTTCATTACATAGTAATATATGACTGGATAAAATTTTGTAAGCAATTTTACAACATATATAGTTTTTGTCTATCCAATTATAATTTATATCCGTGACGACCCAATATTACAATATTGCACTAAAGGAACTGAAAAATCTTAATAATTTTTTTTCTTTAAGGACATGTGTTATGTTGTTTCAAATGAAAATTATTTAAAGATAATTCGGAAAAAGAATGTTATAAAACTGAATATTATCATCTACAATGAATAAGAAACTAATAAGCATCTTCATCATCTTCATCCATTGTGAAATCACTTCCAATACCGGAATCCAATGCATACAGTGGACTGTAAAATAAAAAAAATATAAATTTTTTTACTGTTAATATGTTTACTTGTTATTTAAAGTGATAATCCATACTTTATTGCTCTGCAAGTGAAGAATACTATTCTTTTCAGTTTCTTGTTGTAGAAAAAGTAATTAAATGACCACAAACAACCATCTTCTCCAAAAGGATCAGATGCTAAATCAGGGTTGTAACTAAAAATGTAAAAAGTAAAGTTATTTCGATAAAAAGATGCATTAAATTTTTGGAGTAGTACCTGTAAATGTCACATTCATTCATAGAGATTTCATCTTCAATTGTAGCCCAGAGCGCAGCTCGCAGAGTACGATAATGATCTCCCGCAGTAGCACTTAGATTGCTATCAACAGCATTCATAACCCATTGCAAGCTTGGCTCTTTACTGAATTCATGACTCTTGGCATCAGAAAAGTCGTAATCAGGATAAAACGCAGAATTCAGAGTTGCTATCAAATAAAACAAAGTTTTACGACTGATAGTATCACAAAGTGGACCATCTTCATCACCCGATGTGCTACGGCTGAAGTTAAAAAATATTGATTAAGTTTAATGTTAAAAAAGAAATAAAACATAATTGCATAAAAGTGTGATACCTAAAGTAGCTTTGAGCAGGAGATGTACCAAGAGTAGTCTGAGGTGGAGACAGAGCTTGGAAATCGTGTGGAGTAACTCCTTGCTCGGAATTAAATCGTTTATACAACTGCTTGTCATTTCCAGCCATTTTACAAGAGTAACTCTCAATCCTGTAATTTGTTAAATACAGAATAGAAATTTGGACAATGTATAGTTAGTAAAGTAAAGAATAGAGGATGCAAACCTTCCGATGATCTTGCTATCTCCCGTTGTAATGGATAAAGCATTGTTTATCGCCTCAAAACGAGTACTCTCCAGCAACTTCATCTTTGTAAGTTGTTGGTGGTTATAAATTGAGTTATAACAAGGATGGCTAGCAGCTCGCACAAGTCAAGGTGGGCGAAACTCTTGGGTATTCTACCAATTCAATGAACGATAACCAATGCTCTCAAAGTTAATACCTGGAGCGTTTCACCACACTTATTTCAATAGCGACGAAGTAAAAGAAGACTTATACGATTTCTCAAGTTTATTGGATCTTTAAACATTTTTTTCTTATGTATGAAGATACCTTTCCTCTTCGAGTGCACAAAATTGATCGAGCCGATTTTTTGTAAGTTACACTTTGGGTACATTACAATAATCGATTAGACTCTTAGTGCGCCGTAAACCAAGCGTCAGTACTCGTCCACAAAGAAATTTATGAAAATTTGAAGTATTTACGGGGTGTGTAACACTAGTTGTGTAGTTATTATTACGTGTTTGGTAAACCCAAGTTGTTTGAGCGCGCAAAGTCAACAAGGGGGAGAGATAGCGTCCTTCGTGGAACAACAAACGAGTCCACCTTCGCAATAAAGTGTTTTATCTGCACGTATATATATATATATATATGTGTGTATGTATATATATATGCGTGCGCGTGTGCGTGATTGCGTGCGTGCGTGCGTGTACGTGTGATTATATGTGTGTGTGTGTGTGTACGTGTTCGGGTGAACAATTATCGTAAACTCGGCGCCTGCTAATGCAGAAAACAATCCATGATCGCGAACATTATTATCATAAAATCCACTAAGTAGTTTGAGAGAAACACAGACCGCCCACAATTGTCACAACACAGTGCGTATAATCTATATACGAATTTCGAAAGAGTCCCACTAACTCGCGAAAAGTACTGCGTACACGAAACGTCGAAAACTAAATGTATATAATATATTGTGGTGTACTGCACCCAACTATACCCAAGTGCGTCCTACGTGACAGAAATAGCAGCACCGCAGGCAGCGTCGTTGTTACGGAGCGCACTCACTCGCGCACTTGTATCTATCTATCTCGCTCGAACTCGCGCTACACGACAGCTGCAGGCTCATGCGCTCTCTCGGAACTCTGACTGCTCTGGCAGTTCTGGCCCCTCCCCCCCAGCTGACGCGCAAACGCCCCACCAACGCCGCCGCCGCCGTCCGTCGGGACCGCCAGCCGCACAGCCCGCATCAGTTGCATCAGTGCATTCGCGAATCGCGAATCGCGAGTTGCAGCGGCAGTTCTAATCTATAAAGTATACATATCTGCGAATTCGTGGCTATTGCCCCCACGAGATGATTTTGCCTCTCCAGTCTCCTGTTCGTCGAGATTCTCGTTGCTCGTTCTCCTTCTTCTTCACCTTGTACTCACCCCCCGCCCCCTACTTGTCATATGGTTTTCTCACGCGGTCTCATTACAATACACAAGCTGCCATGAAGGATAATACCATGATCCTTGGGAAAATTGGTTGATCGGCTTTTAGCAACATGTCGAAACGCTGGGGCAGGGATTATGTCGTCACCGAGCATCGTGATTTACAGGTACCTATATACCTACATTTTCTTTACTTTATTGCAACCTTTGGATTTTCTTTTTTTCGCTATAATAACTATTTAAATTATTCTCTACTTTATTATTTTACTCTAATCTAGTCTGCAATCAATTTTCACTAATGACATATCCATACAATATCAGAAATTTTTAAAACTATATTATTAGTGCTTGAAAATTGCAATAGAGATGACAGATCTGTGACCACAACGAAAAATGTTGATATAAATAATTATATATCATAATACATTTGTTAAGTATATATGCGTTAAGCAATATTAACTATAGTCTAGATTGAAAAATTATAATTCAAAGATAAAGTCTATTGATTATTTAAATTTCTTATTTTATTCATGAAAAAAAAATAACAAATGAATATTTTAATCAGTATTAAGATAAAAAGAATCGATAATGTACTAGTTAACATATTTGAAATGATGTTTAATTGTTTCACTGCAGTATCTAAAATATTTCAATAACCACATTATTAATTTAATTCACAGGCTAATACCATGGCTGTCGATGTCACGGGCAACCATGTGCTTTTAGCAGGGTAAGTTGGAACCTTGTCAAAGTATATACAAAAATATTAAAATAATGGATGTTTGTAGACGTAGATATTTAGCATTAAAACACCTAGATGAAGAATCAGAGCCACTTAGAAAATTCCATAGACAAAGCAAATATGAAGTAGGATCTGCTGAATGGAACCCCTGCCTAGCAAACTGTCATTTATGTGCAATATCTGTAAGTAATCACAAATATTATTTATTGTAAACTTGTAGTTTTGCTGAAATTAAAACAATACTTTTTTTACAGAGTAATACAAGAATAGAAATATTAAGTTTTATGGGTAACAATGGCTATGACTTACAACCTACTCACAGTTTACGTGCTCATACAAGAGTTGTGAGTGACTTAAATTGGCATCCTAAAGACTGTGACATTTTAGCAACATGTAGCATAGACACTTACATTCACATATGGGACATTAGAGATCAAAGAAAACCATGTTTATCTCTATCAGCAGTAGGTATGTAGCCACTCAAATAATATTTCATACAATAAGTATACTTTAATTTTTTTTAACAATTTTGATTAATAATATAAATGAAATATATAGCTGGCGCATCACAAGTGAGATGGAATATGTTATCTCCCAATATATTAGCAACTGCTCACGATGGTGACATTAAAATCTGGGATCAAAGGAAAGGAAATAGTCCAGTACAATATATAGCAGCTCATTTGACTAAAGTAAATATTTAGGTAATTTTCATTGGTATAGATACATTTTAAATTTACTAAATTATTTCAGATTCATGGCTTAGATTGGTGTCCATTTCAACAAAGTCAATTAGCTACATCCAGTCAAGATTGTACAGTTAAACTTTTTGATACCAATAATCCTCGCAGAGCTGAAAGTATTCTTACAACAAATTCTCCTGTGTGGAGAGCACGATACACAGTACAATTTATTTTAGTTATAAAATTTGAATTTTTATAATAAAATATTCACTAATTATTATTGTATTTTAGCCATTTGGTGAAGGTTTAGTTACTATTGTTGTACCTCAACTACGAAGAGGAGAAAATAGTCTTTTATTATGGAATACCTCAAACTTATCAGCACCAATATATACATTTGTTGGTCATACTGATGTTGTTTTGGAATTTCAATGGCGACAACCTAGATCAGGTATATTCAGTTTTACTGAAATGATAGATTTTTATATAACTACTAAATGAAATGCTCCACTTTGATTAATGTTCAAGCTTCAGGCTTTAAGAATAATTAAAATGTACATTTATCATTTGCTATATGCCATTCTAGTCAATGTTAGAAAATTTATATCTATAAAATACAAATTTGTGAATTTAAAAAATTTTTTTAGAAAAAGATGAGTTTGAGCTTATTACGTGGTCTAAAGATCAGTGTTTAAGAATATTCAAGATTCCCCCTTTGTTGAAAAAGGTACATTATTTAATTTGATTATTAATTGAAATGTTTTTAAGCACTATTAAATATTAAATTAATATATTATCATTGAAATTAGTTGTGTGGACATGAAATGGATGATGGAAATTGTGTTTATACTCAGTATTCAGAAGATAATAATCTAAGTAATATTTTTTACATTTATTTAAACAAAATTGAAGGATTATAAAGTGATAATTTTAAATTGTTTTCCCTTTAAGGAACTTTGGAATCAGTTCAAGAACTTCAACTTAATGAATCAAGCAACGAACGTGAATTGAACTATTCAACATCTATGTTAGATTCTACAACAATGAGCAATGAAGAAAATTCTAAACTCGAAAAGGAAACGCCATCACCAACTCAACCTAAAACTTTGCAACAAGAATTTTCTCTTATAAATATGAATATACCAAATATTGAAGTATATAGCTTTTTAATTTTTATAATTTATTTTTAATATATTTGTTAAGTATAATACAATCTACATTCTGTTAATTAAAAAAATAGGTAAATGCAATGGATGCATCTGAAAGAAGTTGCACAGTGACTGCATCTAATAAAAATTACAACGTCGTTTTGAAAGTAAATTTTCCAGGCAATTATCCATACAGTGCACAACCTACATTTCAGTTTTGTCCTGGTACCACTGTAGACAGTGCAATTATGACAAAGTTGCTCAAAGTACTTAAACAAACAGCTCAGCAACGAGTTAAAAAAAATCGGTCGTGCTTGGAACCCTGTCTTAGACAATTAATTATCACTTTAGAACAGGTGAATTACGAACTTTTGATTTATTAGAAAATCAAAATATTGATATTACAATGATATTAATACCTTTATTATTCAGACATGCGTAAAAGATGAAACAGAAAATGACCATCTAGTTTACGATATACAACATACGGAAAATTTTTTGAATTCAAATAAAATTTGTTCAAATTATCAAGATGCTTACATTCCGTTTCCAAGGACTTCAGGCGCCAAATTTTGTAGCGTTGGTTCGTATGATACTTTATTTTGATAGGTAAATTAAAACTCTGTATTTAAATTGTCAAAATTATTTATTAAGGTATACTGGTATGCTTCGGTCGTTCTTCTTATGCGAGACGTGCTTCCGTAAAACCAGAAGGTGCAACTCCACGTGCACTATCAGCGCTAGGATCAAGTATTACTAATGGATCCTTTATGCAAATTTATCCAAGCAATTACGTCAGGTCTACCGATAATATATCCATTAGTTCATTCTATTTTCAAGACCGCGTAAGTATTTGGTTTAAAAATATTCTTAGGATCTTCCAAAGGTACTTAAAAATTAAAATTATATATAGATGTCAAGAAGAGCGAGTCACGTCCCCAGTAGAGCACATGGAAATTCGTGTAATAAAAATTATCACTCTTTAGTAACAATCTACGATGCATCATCGCTTTTCTTTGTCAAGAAAGAATTGGCTGAGAAATACATGTTAGTTTAAATAGCATTAAAGTAGATTAGACAAAAATTGACAGTAATCAATTAATTTATTTGTTACAGAATTAATATAACAGATATACCAGGAATGTGTCATTACAATGCAAATGTAGCAGCAAGTCTTGAAAGGCCTGATCTTGTACAAGCTTGGTGTTTAGCCGCTTTGGTAATCTCTCAACCCCTTATACATTCTCAAAATGCACAAGTGACTTATCAAACACCAGATATAGATGCTCCGTGGTCTTTACATCCATTTGGACAAAATTTAATACATTCTTTGTACGTAATGCACAAAGTATTTAAACTACCATGATTTTCAAATATTTCTAAAAATTCCTATTTTAGGATTCAACATTATGCTAATCAATCTGATATACAAATGGCAGGTATGCTTAGCTGTGCTTTCAGTTACAGATCTGAAAATTCTGATATTACACAAAATCGTTTTATTAGTAAATCCGTAAATGTCAGTGTGAGTATTCAGGTTAAAAGATTTAAATAATACACATCTTTTGCTTTCACATTCCTTAACATTTTGCATGATTATTTATATCACATTGCTTTTAACAATTGTAAGTATTTTCATGTAATGATAACGGTATGGTATACAGTAAATGCTTAAACATTTTTAGTATACCTTGAGAACCAAATCTTTGCATGTAGTATATTTAACTGCCATTTTAGTCATTTTACATGCAACATTGTCATTATCTATATCAATATCGGAGAATGATGGGCCATCGGACAAATCATACTGTGTATATATAAATATATATGTACAAGCTTTAACTATTAATTTGTTGCATAGTCATTGATTAGTTACAGGGGTAATACTTGAGATACTGGTTGTACTTGATCCAACTAATTAAAAAAATAATCATGTTTTTAACAGTAACTAATCAAAACGTTCCTTGAAAACTGACACTATCATATTATGTCTGTTATAGAAGCTTTTCACTGGCAAGTGGAGGTCAAAGGTAAGACAAAGGTTCATTCTTATTCATGTATATATGGTAATAAGATTCTATAAATTTTCTATATTGACTATTAATTCAGGCTTTATTAAACTGATTGGTTCTTGGGGTTTGCCATTTATATACTTCCTTTGTTAGCTAATTACATGCTTTTAACAATGTTTATTTCATTTCCTAAC
This sequence comes from Theocolax elegans, assembly GCA_026168455.1. NCBI lineage: Eukaryota > Metazoa > Arthropoda > Insecta > Hymenoptera > Cerocephalidae > Theocolax > Theocolax elegans. The sequence goes on from CM047428.1 coordinate 56,282,592, forward strand.
TTAAATCAGTACACAACCTCAAGCTTGAATTAACATGTTTCTTTGTATTTTGCAACCAGGTGCATATTGTACATTTCCAAAAATAAGATACATTACCCCCTTTACTTTTACTATTTGGTTAACTATTTACATAAACAAATTATTTTAATGATAATGTATTTTCCCCTACTTGTGACCACACAACACACACATACACACAGATACACAGATACACATAGTTACACAAAGTACATTTTGAAAAAGTTTAAATGTAACTTACTCTATTAAATTAAGTAGAGAATTTTGTTTTAGCCTGGTGGATCACCTTATCATACTATTCATCCAGCAGATACCAGTCTTGAAGGATGGAATTTTCCTAATCTTAAGCAAAACAGATCTAATTCTTGGTCCGAGTCATTAGATGGTCTTCAAATTCAAGAGTCGTTTAATGATTACGGACGGAATATAAGGTGCTTAATATAATATTATATAGAAACATTATGTATAAAATAATTTCATTAATTGTAGGCTACTTGATGAAAAAAATACGGCGTTGTACGATGCTTACAAAAAAGCATACGCTGAAGTTTTGCATAGGTGGATGCTACTCGATGCAAGAGCACAAGTTTTGAAACACGTTAGCTCTACGTCTTTTGATACTCACAAAAGTATTGAATTTCAAACCGAATGTCAGACGTGTAATAAGTCAAGCAAAGGCCCCCAATGCTCTGGTTGCAAACGACTGACTTTCCAATGTGCTGTGTGTCACATTTCCGTTAGGGGTAAGCAATTAAAAATTTTAATTATCAATAAATACAGTGGTTTAAATAATTGTACAATGTACATTATCCTTTTAGGACCTACTAATTTTTGTATAGTTTGTGGTCATGGTGGCCACACATATCATTTGGCAGCATGGTTTGCAAATGAGACTGTTTGTCCTACTGGCTGTGGTTGCTGTTGCCTTCAAGAGAATATGACTTTGTTGAAAATATGAACCGAGTGATCATATTTATGATTAGACAGTGTAAAAATGTAATTAATATAGTCATTTTACATTAATGTTAGATTAACGTATTAAGTGAAATACTGCATATATTCATTACATTGTAAATTTAAATTAATATTTTTTTTTTTCAACTTTGACATTATTAAGTACAAAAATTCAGCATTAAATAACATCAGTTTTCTATTATAATCTTTAATTTTGTGTGAAGTAATGGGAGTTGATAAAGTCAAGTGTTGACAAATCATGTTTATTCTGTAAATATTAAATTTATTTAATAATAATAATTAGTCTTTCAACATTTTTTTATATGATGTTACAAAAATACGAATATATTTTGCATAATTCAACAATCAAATCACTGAATTTTCTTTTAATTGTTCTCAATATCTATAATGTTCTGGTTTAAATGGTCCCTCGATAGGAATATCCAAGTATGAAGCTTGAGATGGAGTAAGTTTTGTTAATTTGACTCCTAAATGATCAAGATGCAAAGAAGCCACTTCTTCATCGAGCTAATTAAAGAAAATGATCAATTATTATACTGCATTTAAAAAATACATTTTAATACAATAAAGTATACCTTCTTAGGTAACATATGAACACCAACTGAATAAGATTCAGATTTTGTCCACAATTCAATTTGTGCTAATGTTTGATTTGAGAATGAATTGCTCATCACAAAACTAGGATGACCAGTTGCACATCCAAGATTAACTAAACGTCCTTCTGCGAGAAGAATCACGTGTCTGAAATATTATAATTAGTATGCATTTATGTAGTGTGTATGCGTGTATGTGTGTATCAATTGGTAAAGTAAAAAGTATAATCACCTTCCATTACGAAGTTTATAGCGATCTACTTGTGGCTTTATATTTGTCTTTTCAATTGCATTCTTTTCTAACCATTGGACTTGTATTTCACAGTCAAAGTGTCCAATATTACATACAATAGCATCATTTGGCATATTTAAAAAGTGTTCACCTGTAATGATATCTTTACATCCTGTTGTTGTAACATATATTTGACCCTTTTTGGAAGCTTCATCCATAGTGGTTACCTATATAATAACCATAAATTTATTTTTTATTCTTATATTGTACTTTATTTTCTTTAAAAGTATATTTATAATATTTTATTTACCTCGTAACCTTCCATAGCTGCTTGGAGTGCAATTATAGGATCAATTTCTGTAATTATAACACGACCACCCAAAGCTCTTAAGCTTTGAGCAGATCCTTTTCCTACATCTCCATATCCAGCGACAACACAAACTTTTCCAGCTATCATAATGTCTGTAGCTCTCTTAATACCATCGATAAGTGATTCTCTACATCCATACAAATTATCAAATTTACTCTAAAAATGAATTAAATCATGTGGTTTAATTTTACATTTTCTCAAATAATGGATTAAAAATTATTTTTTAAGATTTTTAAAACCTTTGTAACAGAGTCATTGACATTAATCACAGGTACTTTAAGTTTTCCTTGTTTGAACATACGATATGCATTATGTACACCAGTTGTGGTTTCTTCAGAAATGCCTTTACAATCTTTTAAATATTCTGGATATTTTGTATGTACAAGATTAGTTAAATCACCCCCATCGTCAAGAATTAAATTAAAAGGTTTTCCATCGCTAAATAATAATGTTTGCTCGATGCACCACAGGTATTCTTCATCCGTTTCACCTTTCCATGCGTAAACTGGTACTCCAGTTTTAGCTATTGCAGCAGCAGCATGATCTTGTGTACTAAATATATTACACGAAGACCATTGTACCTTGTAACAGCCCAACAATGTGGTAATTAGTTATTTTAATCATATAAATTGAAGAAATGAATCATCTTAATCAAAGTGTTTTTCAAGTATGACAAAATATAGTATGTTCAGCAAAATCATTGTTATGTTATGATAACGCAAAGGTCATTAACAAGAGATAAACATTTCATTCACAAATATATTGCCTGTTGATACTTTAAAATAATTTTTATTAATTAAAAAAGTTATTTATTTAAATGATGTATACTTAATAAGAGTATATTAAAATTGTAACAATTATATGAAAGGTAAAAAAATATTAATGTCTGCCTCACCTCTGCACCAAGTTCTGTCAAAGTTTCAATAAGTACAGCAGTTTGTACCGTCATGTGCAAGCAACCAGCGATACGAGCACCCTTTAATATTTTTTCTGGACCATATTTTTTGCGGATAGCCATTAATCCAGGCATTTCATTTTCTGCTAATGTGATTTCCTTTCTTCCCCATTCGGATAATGAAATGTCAGCTGATGTTACATTGTAAAAAGAAAAATAAACATTTTATTTGTGTATCAATGAAATTGTCCGTTGAAGGAAAAAAAAATGTGATCTTGAGAAAGGAATAAATTAGTGATTGTAATTATGTAATTAGACGAGCATACGAATTGAATAAACTTATCAAAACGCGTAGATAAAATTTTCGTAATAAGAAAAATTAAACAACATCGTGATAAGATTATATATTACTCAAGTAGAGGTATTTATTTAATTATTAAACTTACCGACTTTATAAGGTGGTTTGCTCGTCATCTTTTATAATTTACGTATTTTAAATAACGTCAAGTTCTCAATGAGTAAAGTAAAAACGCCGGTAAAATTTTTTATGCGCTGGGTAAAAGAATTTAGGAGCACGCGTGCGTGCCTTCGAAACAATCAAGCAAGAAGAAGAGAGTAGTCAGCGCGCGCGCCGCGGACTCGCAAGATTTGCACCGCGCTGCGCGCACGTGTATCGTGCACACGGCGCGCATTTGATATTTCTTTTGTCATAGATGCGAATATTTACATAGATTGGGATCGACTTATATTTGCATTATTATTTGAACGTCAAAAATATTTGTTATTTAAATTTGTATTGACATCTGACATACGAAAGAAATTTTAAACACACGTTACGAATATTGTATTAATTTGTTCATATTCAACTCACATTCTTATGTTAATATAAAATTTAGAAAAATATAATTTATATTTAACCTTTGTAGTGTGGATAATATTTTTTTATTCAATATTATACTTTTGATTACGTTTGTATAAAAAAAAATTTTATTTTTTTTATACATTTGCAAGTTGCAATCTGCAAATAAGTAATAAATACATAATATGTATATATATATATATACACACAAAAATATATATACCTATATATAGCGAGTAGAGTAAATCTTTGTGGTAACTGCATGGTTCATGGATATATTTATCATATGACGACTTTACGTTGACAGACGTCTAATGTATCTACATTTACATTCTTATTATTATTAAAACGTGTATTGTTAGTTTCCAACAAAATATTATTGGTGATATTTAACTTCGAATATTCTCAGATTACTTTAATTGTTGAACTTAAGCCCATCACATGTAAGTAACATATATTGATATTCAACTAAATTCATAACCTAATTTATTTACAATGTATATACTTATTTTTTATATATTATTTTACTGTCTCTATATCTAAATTTATGCAATTTTAATACTTAAATTAATAATTTAGTTTTATTATATGTATATAGTAAACGTTTGGTATTTCTAAATTATTTATTTATTAACTTGTGTGCTTATTTATTCTTAGTACTCTTTCATTTTATTTATTTATTTATTCAAAGTTAAATAGACAGGATCACTTTGAATAATCTTAGAATAATAATATTCTAGTTAATAACAGATTTATTAACTTATTGTCAACCAATATTCTCAATAGTTTTACATCTTATATTTATAGTGTGTAATATATCTTTAGTCTTGATAATTAAATGTTAATTTTATTTTATTATAGCAAAATGGGAGAAAGAAAAGGACAAAACTTGTATTATCCCCCAGATTATGATCCAAAATTTGGGGGATTAAATAAATTTCAAGGGGTTCATGCATTGCGCGAACGAGCCAGAAAACTCCACATGGGGATTCTTATTATTCGGTTTGAGATGCCATTTAATATATGGTGTGATGGATGTGGAAATCATATAGGTATGGGAGTGAGGTATAATGCAGAAAAGAAGAAAGTAGGAATGTATTACAGCACACCATTGTATCAGTTTCGAATGAAGTGTCATTTGTGCAACAATCACTTTGAAATTAAGACTGATCCTGCAGTAAGTTACATAGATTAATCAATATAATGTAAAGCATTTCATGTATACTAATATGTAATTGATATTGTTACCAGAATTTAAATTATGAAATAGTCAGTGGAGCTAGAAGACAAGAAAATCGATGGGATCCCACTGAAAATGAGCAAGTAGTGCCAGAAACGAAAGAAGTCTCTCGAAGATTGTATGATGATGCTATGTACAAATTAGAACACAATTTAGAAGATAAGAAAGTTGCTAAGAAAAAAAAGAGTGCTATAGAAGGTACTATGGCTCTGAATGAAACTTTATGGAAAGATGATTATGCTTCAAATTGTGCTCTTAGAGCATCGTTCAGAGTAATTAATAATTATAATATAAATATATAATTTATGTAAAGCAATAATTTATTCTTATGTAATTATAATAATGTTCTTTCCAGGCAAAAAAGAAAGAAATGCAGAAAAAGGCTGAAATGGATCAAGCATTTTTAAATAAAATGAATATTAATATAAATTTAGTAAGTGAACATGAAGATGACATAAAATTAGCAAAATTATTATCACAGCATAAACGAAAAGGTAAGTTATTAATTTCAGTATAATAATTTATTTGTTCTACCAGAATAAAGATTAAACTATTCTATTTATTTTCTAGATAAAATTAAGTCTCTACCTTTAAAGCGATTAGTATCCGTTGCTGTATCCAGAGAAAAGTCAAAAAATAAATCCACAATATCAGACAGTATTAAAGATACAAGTATTAAAATTTCATTACCATCTGTTCATAATAGTGCAATTGTCGCAAGTCCAAGTTGTAGTAGTGGAAACAGTAGTGAAAGTAATAAGACTAATCATTCATTAGTTCACTATGATAATACAAGTTCTGAAAGTGACTCTTAGTAGTTTTTCATAAGTTTTGTACATATGTAAATAAAAAATAATTTTAAACAAAGTAAAAAATAACTTTTTAGTGGTATATTTAAAACCATTGCTTAATAAGTCTATATATTTTTATTTGTTATTCGAGCATAAGAGTATTCTGCAAAACTTTAGATGATACATAAAATAAATAGGATTAATTTTGCAGAATTGATACATTTTCTTGTATAAGAATAATGTACTTACTTATACTACTTAAAAATTTTATAATAGAAAATACTTAATTGTAAAATATAATTTGTATTATATTGTACAAAATATGAACTGTGTATCACAATGTTTTATAACTATGCATTTTTTACACATTATCAAATTTCGATAAGCTGTTGATTGATCGCTGGCAACTTTTTCTTGACGACATACATTTTTTTATTTGACAAACAAATGATGTAGCAATGATCATCGTAGACTATTGAGATCTTCTCGAAACCTTGGTTAGTTGCAAATGCTTTGCAATCAATGTTATCGGTTAAAGAAACTATGTTGGCAAAAATATTTGCAATTCGTTCATCGTTTTCCAGTTCACCACCAGACTGAAACGTGATATTTTAGGTAAGAAAATAAGGAAAAGTGTATACATATATAATTATAATAGACAATAACTGGTGCACATACTGTTAAGACTGCACCATCCTCCGTCATAACCAGATAACCAATTTGATCTGAAATCCTTTCCATGGACAGCATTTTCTAAAAAAGAAGAAACTTTATATAATTTATGATGATAAAAGCAGAAAATAAATCAAACATATTCTTAGAAAACAATTATTATTTGGGTATTTAAAAAAAGGAAAGGAAAAATATTAGGTTACGAGATGATGGTAAATTAATAATTTAGATGATTCGTCGTGTAAAAGCGTACAATTATTGTTAACTTTTTCGCAAATTTGGTTAGTGTTACTGATAATAACGATGCAAGAAATGCAAAATATACGTTTTTATTACACTCGAATTCGATGGTTTAGACGCGGAACTAAATGATAATACTATCTTATCCCATAGTATACCTATAAATGTTTCCAAATAAAAACACAAATGTATATATGTGTATTGGAGAATGACATCCATCGATGTTACTCGGTGTTTATCTACTGACGGTAAAGTAGAATTTTATTATATCCGAACGAAAATTTGTATATATATATATCCGATAAGCATTACGTTTACGCATTAGTTAAACATGTTTATACCATTACATAAGCTTTTTTTATTTATTATTTATATATTTGCATAATATTTTTCAATCAAATGTATTATGCAATATTTATTATATTTTGAGTAATTACTCTTGATTACTTGTATATATGTAGACAATACGTACTAAAAATATTTAAAAAATGGAAATGTTCATAAGGTAACGAAGACTACCAATTAAGGGGGTGGCATACCTGATAGATTCCCGACCGAGACAAAAAAGGTAACTATTACAGTTATTTAAAAAAATACGTAATTTTATGCAAAACCCGAATACAGAAGCACTAGATAATTAAATAATAAGTCATTCTAGAAAGTATCAGATCAATACAACAAAGACAACGTAAAAAATTTCTGCACTGAAGAATAACAGATAATCGTAAATTTTCGGTGGAGAAATTTTTTAGGGTGTCTTTGTTGCATTGACCTGGAACTTTGTAGAATGACTTATTATTGAATGAATCTAGTGCAGTTCTGTATTCGGATTTTGCATAAAATTGCGTATTAATTTAAATAAATGTAATAATTATCTTTTTCTGCTCAGTCGGTAACCTACCGGGTATGCCACCTCGTTGAAGACGTTGAAGCTAGCGATTTTATCGACATATAGAAGTGACCGTTTTTAATTTTTATCAATAACTAAACCAGTTTCTGAGAAATTTTGAGACTAGAGCCCCATTTTATATAGTACTACAAGTAACTTGTCAAATTTTGGTGCAAATTCATTGAGTATTTACGAAGAATAGTGCGAAACTGTAATTCACTATAATCAGGTTATGTTGAATAAAAATTACAGTTTCGCACTATTTTTCGTAAATACTCAATGTATTTGCACCAAAATATGACAAGTTACTTGTAGTACTGTATAAAATGGAGTTCTGGTCCCAAAATTCTCCAAAAATTGGTTTAGATATTGATAAAAATTAAAAACGGCCTTTACTTTTAAACACTCAAAAATTTTCAGCAATTACCGTACTAAAAATCTGGAAATATTCATATGTGACACTCGAATAATATAGAATAAGCTGAAAGAGAGATTTTTTTAACTAGTTAATTTTTAATTAATATTAAATTGATAATCACTTTTCGTCGGTAATAATTAGGTAATAAGTTAATCCTTGCGATTGCACGAAAATCTCAATCATTTAGTGATAACAAATTTGAAAAAATTATACGTATTATATAAAGCAAGTGAAAGACCGTTACAGAGAGATTTTTTGGAAAAAGTCAACCTATTATTTAAAAAAAAAATAGGTATTCCAACTTTCTTACAAGTAACCCTACCCAACGGTCACTCACCGATTCCGATGAAACTAAGTACATGCAAAGCATCGAAAAATATTAAACACGTGTTGTTTTTTATCGGTCGAATCCAATTTTAAAGGGGTGAAACGCACCCCCTAAAAATTGCCTAAAAACATTATTTATCAAATATCTCAAGCTGTAACTAACCGGAACTCTAATACTTAAAATGTGAACAATTTCTTATAGTTGGGGGGCCAGCTGTTACAACCCTTATTTTATAGGGGATGAAATTCTCATTTAAAAACGCAAAACGCTCTTAATTTCTCAAAAATTGTGATCTTCAACCTGTTTTCTTTTGAGGTTAGCAAAAAAGACAAGTTATCTTAATTTCAGCCGTTTATTTTGATCAAACAGGTCGACTTATGTGTAAAAAAGATCAAAACATTTGGATTTTTTTTTTCATAAGCTACATTTTTTTTTCTTATCTACATCTTTTTTTTGAGGTTAGGAACAATTGAAAAGAGAAATTAAGAGCGTTTTGCGTTTTTAAATGAGAATTTCATCCCCTAAAAAATAAGGGTTGTAACAGCTGTCACCCTAACTATAAGAAATTGTTCACATTTTATCAAGATCAATTTCCAAACACTTTTCCCACAAAGTATTAGAGTTCCGGTTAGTTATAGCTTGAGATATTTGATAAATAATGTTTTTAAGGGCAATTTTTAGGGGGTGCGTTTCACCCCTTTAAAATTGGATTCGACCGATAAAAAAGAACACGTGTTTAATATTTTTCGATGCTTTGCATGTACTTAGTTTCATCGGAATCGGTGAGTGACCGTTGGGTAGGGTTACTTTGTTAGTCTCACATCACCTTAGTCAATATTCCACATGGCAGTGAAATATTAAGATCCGCTGCCAATTAATTGGCATATAGCTTCCTCAAATTAACATGTCAATCCTATACGTAATATATTACTCAAAAGTAGTATTTTTTGATTATTTAAAACAAAATTTTATAATATTTTATAAAAATATTAATCTTTTCTGATTAAAACTTATATAGCTATAGTTATAGCTAGCTAAAAAAATTAATGTATTTGTGTATTAAAAAATTACACTTATATGAAATATGTAATAAAAAAATGATTAAAATAAAAAAAAAGGTCATTTCGTCAATTCTTAATTAATATTATTCACAATCATCTCTTTCAAATATTCCGATAATTTTTCTTCATTACAAGAAAATTGTGTACAATCAAATTGAATTTTTCATCAACAGAAAATTTGAGATGGCATCAATTAAAAATATAATGAACTAGAAGTCATCTTGCGCACAAGCGCGCACCTTGCATTTAATGTTTTAATTTTAAAGCAGGTTACATACTTTTCCTAAGCACAATTTTCAAAAACTTTTGATTTGCCCGTTTTCATGGATACATGCAATTACATCACTTTGAATAGTTTCAATCGGCCAATCATATCACGATTTAAGAGGCTTCACATCATTTTTTAAAGAGGGATTATCTTTTTTTTACTTTTCTTTAAATTTTTTAAAAACATTTTCTTCCAAAAATACTATAAAGTTATTATGTTGAACACATAATTATCAATGAATTGACAGCGGCTTTTGTTCATAATAAGAACTGACATAAAAAACTTTAGATGGTATCAATTACAAATATAAAATATTAACTTTTTTTGCATTTCTTTGGATTTTCCAAAAACATTTTCTTGCAAAAATATGGTTACTTACACAACATTAGACTACTTTATAACTAAACAAAATTTTAATAAAAATAACATTTTAGATTATAATTTCTTTCTCAAAAACTAATTTATGAATGATTTTGAAATTTTCACAGCATAATGTTATTTATATGTTCTATTTCCACGATTTATTTCAACATATTTGATGAATTATTTTCAAAGATATGAGCAATCAAACATTTTGTACAAAAATATATAATGCTTAATAACTTAAGTAGTAATAGATATTTTGAGCTGAAAAACAATAGGAATCGAAACTTCCAAAAAAAGACTATTCTTCCCCAAAATTTCAAGTGAATTGAATGGTTTTTATTCCTGAAAATGTTTGACATAAAAACCCCAATTTTTCACATTTTAATCTTTTTAATCAAAACTAATAGATACAATTACTTTAAATTTTTACAGTTTATGACCATTAGAAGGTTCATCATAATTTTTTCTCAGCACATTTAACTAATTAATTTCCAAAAAATAAAATATTTAAACAAAATCATTTTTTCTTAAATAACAAAAAAACTAATAGTAGATAATTTGTAAATCCAAAATCGAGCAGATAGATATTTTATTCTCTATAAAGTGCATTTGGTACAATTAAAAAAAATTAGTAATATTGGTAAAAATTTTGAAAAATTAATTTTTCAAAAATCGAAAATTTCTTTTAGAACAGAAACTATTTGGGGGATAAATAACTAAAGTCTTTTCCGGGATTTGGAAAATAAAAAGTAAGCTACACACGCAAACTGGGCGATATTGACCAAGTAGTTTAAAAAATACGGCAGTATGCGTACACACCCACCCACCCACACACATATCCATACAGACATTTTGTAAAAACACGTGATTTCGACCCCTGACATATTAAGGAGATGTCGAACTCAGAAAATGGTAATTTTTAATATTTTCTAAAAACAAAAGAATAAATTTTTGAAAAAATCGTGAACGCCATGCCCTTAGGCATATTTTAAACAGTATACTCAAATTTTTTCAGATTTTTAAATTTGTAATTTAATCCTGATTTTTGCGTTGAAAATTCATGCCTTTTTAGACCAATAATTACCGACCGAAAATTGTTGATTGAATTATTATTAACAAACTTTTTTAATTCTTAAAAAATCAAAACGTCATGCCCTCGCTTTTCTTTTAAACTACTCAAATAAATTTTATCAGATTTTCAATTCAATATTTTTAACATAATTCTTATGTTGAAAGATGTAGATACCTGTAACTTGGTTGCGACATCCCGTTAAGGGGGTGGCAGACCCGGTGGATTACCGACCGAGCAAAAAAAGACAATTATTTCATTTATTTAAAAAAATATGTAATTTAATGTAAAACCCAAATACAGAAGCACTATAGGTAATAAAATAATAAGTCATTCTACGAGGTTCCAGGTCAATACGAGAAAGACACCCTAAAAAATTTCTGCACCGAAAATTACGATTATCTCTGGTCGGTAATTATTAGTCCAAAAAAGCATAATCTTTCAACCCAACCCAAACATCGTGATCAAATTATGGATTTAAAAATCTGGAAAAATTTGGGTATATTATTTAAAACATACCTAAGGGCTTGACGTTCAGCGTTTTTTAAAAACTTTATTCATTTATTTATAAAAAAAAAGTATAAAATGACCATTTTCTGGGTCCGACATCCCCTTAACTAAGATATATCCCTTTTGAGTTTCGCACAGGAGACTCGCGCGAATATTATAGACTCGGAAGTCGAGCCGTCTACATAAACATATCTATTTGGAGGTATACGTATAAAACTTGGATGCGCCAAACTGTCAAAAATGAAATATACAAGAGCGAAGAATTAAATATATACATAGATTGGGCGACAAATCAGCGAAGCGGAAACGGAAGGTGGTTACCACGCAGAAGTGTCTATTTGAGATCGCGTCGAGTTGTGGAAACACGCAGTCACATACACATAGGTATCACATATACACGCACGCACCAATCCAGCCGAGTAAACTACCTGCGGAGAAGTGAACTTTCACCGTCACAGCGTCGGCCTCTGCTTCTCACGATGTATCTTTTGGATTCGCGGTGGGATATGGCAAAATGAGAAAACGTATATATATATATATATATATACCTCCCGTCTATATACTTATACGATCCCAACGATATTATATACAGTTTTATATACATATTTTCTCTATTGTAGTAACACGCAGACAAAAATGATAAAATTAAATTTTCCTCGTTTATCTCAACTATTTTTCGCTTTTCTTTCTTTAAACCCCATATGTATGTATATATATATGGGTGTATTGGTATGACACATCGATATTAGATTCAATTTCGAGGAATCGGAACGTATTGAATGCTCGTAAATGTATATATACTTGTGTGTAGAAAGTCAAGTTTATCGTATATAACCTTATATCGATTATCGATCGTGCTCCCTTATTAAAAATACGATATATATAGGTATATATATATATATATATAACTTCCTGAATATAAGGTGTCGAAAAGTAAGTTTGGTGTATAGCTGTCGAAGGTGCGTGGATATAACGCAAAGTGTCGAGAAACAGTGTCGGACGAGTGCGTCAGTGGTACAAGTAAACGCAGTTCCGAACACACCGAAACACATCTGGAGTACCTTATGATGTATATACCTGTTGCTTTCCCACTGTTTCGCATTTATTTTAACGTATAACGTCGAAGTGGCAACGCATAGGTGCCACCCACTCCAAAATTACATTCGATATATACTCACATTGGTATAATGATCGTATCACATTCGCATCATGAATATATATATATATATATTCAATATTTCGAAGGAATCCGTAGAGCCACTGGGTTCCTATATATGTAAATATTTCGACGACTTTCTTTAAACGTAAGGATATATATACCGACATATACGAGAAAATCTTATTAAAATCTTATCTCTTTTCGAACTCTCGAGAAATGTGCAGCGCTTCCTTCCAACTTACAACGTATTTACATCTATACCCACCAGACGTTCATCTCGATCTGTCCGCGTCTATATTATATATTGTGCGTCCGATGAAAAACTAGAGGGCCCAAAATATGTAAAACCTATATACGTTTTTACAATTGCAGGCATAATATTTAAACGATTATAATATTTAGAAGTATTACTATAAAAATACATTTTAACCAAATGGGTAAAAATTGACTGAATTTTTCGATTGACCTAGTTTACATACATAGTACACACATATATTTTTAAAAACAATTAAAAGGTAAATAAAAGTTTTCTTTTGTGATAAACATTTCTTACCTTTAAAATTTGTACGTATATATAATCGATATTTATTTAGATAACGTCGAAAACCGTTTTTTTTGTATTTTACGATTTTTTTAACCTTTTTTTTCATTTATCAGGAAAAATATCAGTGCGAGTAAGAAATGTTTAATGGAAAAAAGTTTTCTTCTATTGCGATGAACATTTCTTACGTTTAAAATTTCTATACGTAAAATCAATGTTTATTTAGTTAATGTCTAAAAAGCTTCTTTTATTGTACACTATATAGGCGCGTTTTCAACTGTTTTTTGTATACTTAACTTTTAAAATATTCATATAAGCAAATAGAGTTGTATACAAAAAAGGTTTTACTTTTTAAGATAAAGATTTTTTTACATTTAAACTTTTACAGTACAATCTATATTTGTCTTTATAAAGTAGCAAAAACGATAGTTTGCACTATTTTGACGCTTTTATGCGTTTAACTTGCCAGTATTTAGTTGTACATAAAAAGTTACAATACAAAAATTATCAGATATTTTATATTTAAACATCTTCTATATTTGTATTTTAGATTCTTTAATTTTTTTAACATAATGTCGTAGAAAAACGTTTTAGCACCATTTTAAAAAGTGCTACCGTTCAAAATCTATTCGACCAATTTGGTCCAAAATAGGAACATTCGCATACACGCACACACATACATTTTCAAAAACGTTTAAAGTGACTTATTTTCTGGGCGAAAAATGTTTTTATGTATAAATAAACAATTATTATGCTAAAAAGCAATACTATACGCATACAATGGAAACGGAATGAAAAGTGAAACATTTCGACAGAAATGTCAATGACGATTTAAATTAAGGAACTTTTTCTTCATCGGTGAATATATATATATAATCAATAATTTATCTACAGTGCTACGTATATATATATATATATATATCGCTGCGAAAATAATTTTTTTTTTCGAAAGTCGATCTCTTTCTTTAGCTACATTTGTATTGAATTGTGCGTGCGTGTGCGTGCGCGTCCCCTTTCCTAAAAGAAGATCCGAAAAATTGTGGTTCACGATTTCTTCCTTCCGATTCATTCGTTGATCTCCGCCTTTCGATTTCTGAGTATAACGTCGAGAGTATCGAGACGCGCGCGCTCGTTTTCCCTTTCACGCGCGGGCACGCACCAAAACATTCGATAATTTATGAGGTAATAAAATTAAACGCATCGGCCGATGCGCTCTTATCTTTATTACGCGGATCTTATGCGGATGACACTTTTTTTCTCCTCTCCGTTCGAGATAATTTACCTCTCCCTCCCTCCGTCACACTCTTTCTCTCTTTTCCACTGCAGATCTCGAACCGTCGTATTACTTCGATCGTAATTTTCGATTATGAGTTACGCGCAAATTATTTTTGAAAAAATGGGCATAGCTGTTCACCTGTGACACAGTTATTGGGTTCCATGTACCTTTAAATCGATCGAAGGATCGTTACACCTACGTTATTTCTATAATACAATTGCTAAAATACTAAAGTAAAATTTTAGGTATTTTCTTTTGATATATCTGTATATATATACATGCGCATCAGCTCATCCGACCCACAGATTATTTTTTTACCGTATAACGTCGAGTGATCACGTTTGTTAAACTCACAATTCTTTGCAATCGTACACACATCATAGAAATCGTAAAAGATGCGTCAATTATCACGTTAATCGTATATATATATATAACCTAATTATAATTAACAAGTATATTTTCGGCTGTATACGTGGAATTTCGAAAGTATACAATTTGTATACAAGAAGCTCAAAGTTGGGAAATTTGGTCTTCTTCATCCGAACGAAGTGAACGCTGATTTTTTTTCTTCTTTAATAATTCCGTTGTAGAAATGTTTAGAAGAGTATGTATATGTGGGTTTCCGAATATGGTAATGTACAACTTGTCTCAGAAAAACTCGTCGATATATATAGGTATATTTATACACGCATATCTCTCGAGGATGTTAGTGTAAGCCGCACGATGAACGTTATTCGTGAAACTATTTCCTGAATTCGAAACGACCAATTATATGTATATGTATATTAATATTCGAATATCGATACATTCTAGGTGTACAATGAAACAAATGATCAAACAAACGAATAGTGATCGAAACTAAGGATAGAGAATAAAAGAAGACATTTTGATCGATCGATTCGATAATATATAATAATCGGCGCGTGTTAGGAAATGTACGAATATACATATATACATATAAGAATAAGAAAATTAATTAAAAGTAAAGAGGTTGTAAAGAGATGTATTTTACGATAAAAAATATCGATGACAACTCAATTCCGCGAGGTTACGCAATTGATAGATCCCAGTTTGTATATGTATA
Organism: Theocolax elegans; assembly: GCA_026168455.1. NCBI lineage: Eukaryota > Metazoa > Arthropoda > Insecta > Hymenoptera > Cerocephalidae > Theocolax > Theocolax elegans. The sequence continues at coordinate 56,298,446 of CM047428.1, forward strand.
TACATGTACACATGAGAGTTCGGATTCGCGATCCGAAAACGGTGCATCTCCGTCGCGTGTGTCTGTGTGTGTGGGCTACACACATGTACATATAAGCAAGTATAGTATAAGAAAGCCGGCGCGCACGTGGATGACGTGGATGACCAGATGACCGGCGTGTGGACTTTCACATTCTGTTAGTAAGCGGCAGTGAAAGAGAGACGAGTCGTGTAACGATCGCTAACTACGATAATGTTTCGCTCTTTATGGGCTCATGTAAATTTACAATCATATACATAGGCACACATCTACACACGCGCAGGTTAATTGATCGGCGCTTCGTCTCTTTCCTTCTACTGGGAGTGTTTTTTTTTTTCTTTTTTTTTTGGATTATTAACTACGCGATGTTTTCCTCTTCTTATTTTCTCATTATTTACTGAGATTCGGCGATATTCGGTAAGAATCTTATATATCTTACCGCGGGTTGCCGCTATTCCCGAATGTATAAATTATATTCTATCGATCCTTTCCACTTAAACTCGAATTACATTCTATTATATGTATATGTATAATACGTATAAACTAATCAGAATTTACTTTTTCATGTATAGGTATATATTTATACGGTATATCGTATATGCAATTTTGCCCACTGTTCGTTTGTTTTAATTGTATTTACACTCTATTATGTATATCAAGGAACGTATATTGTTCGACACACGTGGGATTACATATAGATGATTTTCAAACGAGTGAGAGTTTTATCGGCCGAGCGAAGCGACTACTACTAATCTGAACACTTTCACATTACATAGTATATCCAAAATTACAATTATCAAGTTAATTCTAAATTTTATCTTAACTAAAGTATCTTCGAGCACTTTTTTTTCTTTCTTTTTTTCTCAAACATTTGAATTTTTGTGTTTTATGTATTAAATAACCTCGTGATCACCGGTGTGTACACCCAATGAAATCAATCTTATATTTTGACCTCGCTTTTAATAAATTTTAGTTAAGTTTTAAATACTTTATAAAACGATTCATCTTCTTGTAATAAATGTACCGAAAACTCCTTAAAATTCCCACTCAATCAATCAATCAATATTATAACGTACACATTATTCAATAACCTATAGTGCTCGCGTATTTCGTTATTTTTTTATATTTCATAAACTACTACGTAAACGCTATAATAAATATATTTATTTTAATTACCATGTTCATTTTTTTTAAGTGAATGTGTATGTAAAATACATTATAATAAAATATTATTATAGATTATAATTTATATGTTAAAAAAATAAAATTGTCGCAATTCCGTAATACCAACAATGAGCATACCCAACCAAACAAATGTATAATATACGCGCACTTTCAGTTGTTGTGAACAATACAATTATGCGTGCGCGCGTCTATGCGCATATATATATATATATATATATATATATACGTGCATATGTATGTGTGTAGATAATTGATATTCATTATATATCCTCCTTGAAACGTAAGAATATACAAAACTCCCGATGGTACATAAGGATCACGCAGAGACATTTTGCGCAACGAGAGTATACCAATTTGAGTTAAACACGGAACAGTATAGAAAAACGAGGGCGGGGAAAGCATTTTCCGTTCTTGGAAAAAATCGCGCGAATGCATATGTATGTATATATATATGTATTCGTTTGTGGTGCAGCTTACTACTGCCCGTGCGTCTCGAAGCACCGAACTGTCGCAACGTTGTACGTTTTATATAGATACAAGAGTAACAATATTCCATAGAGGTGTATTGCACAATCTCCAATTTAGAGATTTATAACGCGGGGAGCCGCTGATTTTCCTAAATTCTTTTTTCTCAATACGGTTGCCAGATTCCCCTATATCAATTATACATATATTTACACGTCTCTCGATATGCGATCGCGTGCGCGCACACTTATAATCTTTCGCATTTTCTCTGTATGATATGTATATAAATAAGTGCGGCGCCGAAGAGATTCGTAATTTTAATGTGACTTTGGGTGAAAAAAAGGGAGGACGGAGCTACACGGAGAAAAATGTTATAATAAAAATTACTATGTTTTTTGTGGAAATTGTTACATTATTGAGGAATTTGGGAACAGAGTGGAGAAATCATAAAATTTACTATAAAATTTGGCAAAATTTAATAGATTTATAGGAAAAATGAATAAATTTGTAATAAATTGTTACTATGTGAATAAAGCAAGCCCTATTTATTCTTTGTCCACTATGGTTGGTAAAATTTCCTAGAGCACAGCCTTAAAAAAAAAAAAATTAAAGGCGTTTCGTCCTGGATTTTCAGTTCAGCTTGGACTCCTCACTTCTCAGTAAGGAACTGGAGATCTTACCTTAGATGCCAGTCGCAAGATGAACCACGACGCCAGCAAGTTTTTCGGATTCGTTCAAAATGCGGTTATATATATATATAAAGGAGACGACGATCTCCATAACGAGTGTAGAGAGATAGTTGTCTCCATCTAGCGGTGGGAAAAATCACATTTATATATATATATATACAGAACATTTTGCTGGCGTCGCGATTTTTTTTTGAAGGCCGTGCTCTTTGAAATTCTACTAACCATTATATTCTACTGACCGATATTACATATTATGCACATATATAGATATCACCGAACGATAAATTCATTTTCATTTTATTACTATATGTAACATAGTAATTTTTGTGATTTGTCCACTTTGTTCCTAAATTCTTCAACATAACAAGATTTATTATAACATTTTTCTTCATAAAGATAAAAACGTCTATAGGCTAATTTTTTGGGTATACTCTGCAGGATTTATATATATAGTTGTGATGAATGTTATCTGCATCTCGGCAGTTACGTTCATAGTATTAAGCAAATGGTAACAATGGACGGCTGTGTTTCATGCGCGAGCAAACCGCGCGTTAAAGTGCGTAAAACCGTATGTACAGAGAATCGCAATGGGAGGATTCTCATAATTTCTCTTTCTATATAGGTACGTATATACCAACTCTACCTAGGGACATGTAACATATTATTCTTCAACCAAATAAAACGCAATATCATTTTCGTAATGAAGCTTCATTTCAAATTTTATATTTCTATATCTGACGACTCGTGTAATATTACATATATAGTCATATATCTATTTATTTGTTTAACCATTGTCCAACTATTTTTTTTTGTATTTCTTTATAAGTAAGAAGATAAATTTTTAAAAAAACATTTTGAACGTCGAGAGCTTAGACACGTTTTAAACAATATATCCATACTTTTCCAGATTTTGTACATCGATCATTTAATTAAGATGATTGAATTATAAGTCTACGTATTTTTTTTATTAATATTTACCGACCAAGAATTATTCAATTATTTATTAAAAAAATAACATTTTTCTTCATAAAGATAAAAACGTCAGGTCTTTCCTTATCTTTTATACTACAGCCGTATGAATTTCGTTCAGATTTTTTAATTCAATATATTTTCGATATAACTTTTGGGTTGAAAGGTGTACGATCCCTGTAATTTTGGTCCGACGTCCTCTTAAAATAAAAATTTTTAAATGATGAATCGTTTGCTCGGAAAGTAAACTGCGTGATTATAGTACTTAACTACAGGAAATACGATCATACAGTGTATTTGTGGACTTTCATTCGCTACAGTCATTTTATACATTTTGACATTTATGTATATAGATATTCACGGTCAATGGGAATGATAAAGATTTCGAAAAATAAATAGCATATTTAATGCACGTAAAAGAAAAGTTAGTATTTAATGTAGTTTTATATTGAAATTATGAAGGATAATTTATTTTACGCAGACCATGTATTATATATATCGTGCAGATCTAGACAATATACCTTCTTTATGGATCTATATGTAATTCTGCATTAAACTGGATAGATCGATCTATGTAGTGTTAAAAATGACTTTTGAACCAAGATGCTAATCCAATTGTTTAAACACTGCATAGATATTTTTATTTTTTGCTTGTATGATATATTCTTCCTGTGTACGTATGGTACAACTATCTTCACCTATACTGAACCATGTACGAAAGGAAGGTACCTATATATTTTATTGGATTGTTATACACTGAGAAAAGTAATTTTTTGCTTCAAAGAAATGGTTGTATTTGCCATTGTTTTAAAATCTTTACTCTGCGACAAATGTCAATTTCTTAACTATTAAGAAATATTTCTTAATAAAAAAAAGCAATCAAATGGAACCTCATATTCGTTACTAATAGATGTAAATTTTAAACTAAATTATTTATTTATTTATTTATTAAGCCAACAAATATTTACAAAACATTACAAAAATGCAGTAAAAACCTATAGAGATAAAATTAATTTATCTGTACATAGGGTGGCATAAAACTTAATTCTATAGTTTAAAAACTAAAATAAAACTAAATAAAACTAAATAAAACTTAAAACTAAAAGTAATGTATAAAGCCCTACACTGGGCCAGTATCACCAGTATACTGGACAGTGCTTGACTTTATACCCAATATCTTATTAACATTGATCTAGCTGTTGTAAAACTTTCAGTGGACGCATTCATATTTCTAGCAAAAGCAATTTTTTCTATATTGTTTAATCTAGCAGGACATGTTAATCCTACCGCACAAGTAACTCTAAAGTGAGGAAACATTTCTTTGTGCTGTTTAGATGAGTCACATTTACATGTAGATGTAAAAACAATATCATCAACTACAACAATGTCTTTATAAACTGGTTGCCGCTTTAGTGGATACATAGAATTAGTAAAAATTTGTTTACCTCTAATACCTCTGTCAAAATACAAAATAGCTTTATTATTTCCTATGTAATTTAGGTCACCATACGACATCCTAATTTGATTATGTTGAGGTATCTTATTCTCTTTTATACGTGGAGGAATCATTTTCTTACCATTTTCAAATACCATATCATCTATTTTGCTAAATACGTTTTCAATAGGTTCATATTTATCATTAGAAATATCAGCATTGTGTGTTATTGATTCTTTCACAAAATTTATTTGCCTAAATTTTGAAAAATAATTATTTATGTTTACATTATTTACATTATTTACACTGTTGCAGTTGTGATGTATATCCTGTTCCTCACTTTTATCTTTCAGTTTCGAAGTTGTATTCCTATAGTCCCCTTCAAGCTTATACATTTTTACTAATTTTTCCCCAATTTCAGTTACTATAAATATGTATTCTTTTGTATTCACATTAATCATTTTGTTCGCACTATAATTCGAGATACATCTATGAGAACGATTACCATTTGTTAAGCAAAAACCCTTGAAGCAAATATATGTTCTTATGTCCAAAAGTAACTGTTTTCTTACTACAGAGTCCTGCAGGACTTCCAATGCAGAACTTGATATTTCTTCAATTGATTTAGGTTTTTTTCGTTTTTTAAGTTTGAATTTTTCTACTTCGGTTACTAGCTTAATAAAATAGCTTTGAAATTTATCACAGTTTAGTTTCCCTAATATATTTTTGTTCATACAAAATTATTATAAATTTAATTGAATCCAATTCTTAAGTTTTTTTCTAATATGTTTTTTACTAGTCGTTAAAATTTTTAAATTATTAGGAATTTCATTATATATCCGTATTGCAACAATATAACTATTCTTATTACTTACTGATTTAGATATTTTAGGTATTGGTATACTTTTGTTTCTTGTATTTGTAATTCTATTATTATGAATGTTATGTAATTTCATGTAATGAAAAGTAATAGATTCAAGCGCAAATGTTTGTTCAACGGTTAGTGGTTTATAAAGTTTATATTATAAAGTTAATATTATTATTAACGAAGGAATATAATTATATAAGTATGATACTGAAAACATTGGTTTAGTCAAGTTAGATAAATATATTTAATTACAAGTTAATCTACGAGAGTTAGGTAGACATATACTTATATCATTAATGCATCAAATTTACTATCAAGTTCAAAAAGTCGTCGACTCCCTCTAGCGGCGCCTGAAAAGATTATCCTTACGATGCATTACATTAATAATAATATTTTATTTATTACGTAATAATAAAGACCATCTTAAAATTAAGACAAAACAATATAATCGTTTTTCACCAAAAATTCAAGTCACTGAATTCTTAATAGTTAACACATCTGCTTTTAATGCCGCCGTATTCTAATCCACATTTAAGAAATATTCTTTGACTCGAAGAATCTCTTTTCTCAGTGTACCTCCTGTAACTGCAGTCTAACAACAAATTTGGGATGAGAATACAAATGACCATGTAGTTAAACAAAGAAAATTCAGAAAGAGATCGATTAGATTTGCCTTATTTGCGGTTCATTAAGTAGGTATATAGTCCCGTGACGCAATAATCTCTCTCTCTCTCTCTCTCTCTCTCTCTCTCTCTCTTTGAGAGTGCGTTCGGCGTCGAGACAGCTGATGCGTGTCGATGATTTAGGCAATAATATAAAGACTCACATCGTCATTACGCAACGCGGTTAACTCTGAACAATTACAAATTGTAGCGCGCTGCTAGGAAAGTGAAATATAGGTGTAACAATATTGTAAGAGTGATGTTACATCCTGGGAGAGCCCTAGTTTTCTTATTTTTTTCATATATATATATATATATATGCATGCGTAGTACGTTCGTAAAAAAATGGCATTAGTTCTATCCACAGATGCATCAGCGGTTTTTTTTTTCAAATTGTATCAAGTGAATAGATTTATAATGGATCAGAAGAAAATAAAATTACAATAGGTGTCTATATATTATGTAAAATAAATGACAGACCGACAAACTGGGAAAATTACTATATATCTTGTAACCTTCGGTCATTTTCACGTTAATGATTTATCAATTACAAAACATAATAATTTTTCATTTAACATTAAATTTCTCCGCTCGGTGTATATATTTGCGGTCCCGCATATATGTATATCTTACAATTTATTATTCGCAGTTGCATAATTATTATATACTATTTTAGTTTATAAAATTAGTTGTTGTCAAAATAGTTTCATTAAAACTCGTTTCGTTAGTTTGACTATATAAAATAAATTTAATGTTACTTAAAGAACGTCGTTACATACCTCCAAATGTGCGACAAGTGTATAAACAACGTTTTATTTACATATACTTTAGACTTATTTCACTATACAAATATGTAAACGATTGTTTTGATTCCGCCTAAAATTTTAAAATATATAATGCGTATAATATCTCTCACGGTCGCATATGTATACATTAGAGTAGCATATATACATATTAGCTATATATATATATATAACCCAACTAATATATATAAACCTACAGCAGCATTGTGAACCAGCAAAAAATTTCACTAAACATAAGTTATAAATACATATATGTATATATATAGTGATATAAAATGATCGAATGTACGGGATACTTTCACATCCTCGTAACAGTTTAATCAAAATCAAAGAAATACACACGCATATACACATAAATACATATATATGTATATAGATATACTCCTAAAATACGTTTGGAGAAACAAGAAGAAAAAAGACGAAATGTACCGATTAATTTGTAAAGCATCGATCGTATATACTATTCAGAGTTTCTAATATTCGAACGGATTATACATTTATAACGTATCGTGTGTGTGTATACACACACACACACACACACACATATATATATGGGCTATTTCACGTCAAGTGGTACGATGAAAATTTTAAATCGCTCCAAAATTTGAATTCAGGATGGAAATATCTTTCAGAAGATAGAAAAAAATTTTTAGGGGTTAAAAATAATTTGCCTAAGAGTTATTCCACCATGAAAAATGGAAATTTTTCAATTTTTTAGAAAAATTTCAATTTTCAAAGCCATTTATCTCAAAATCTATTGATTTTTTTGAAAAAACATTACAAACAACTTTTGTTCAAAATAATCTTTAGAACTTATCTACCTGGGTTACAATTCTTAATTTTAAAATCTCGAAGAAATATATCGCCTGGAAATATTGAATATCAAAAAAAGGCGACCACGCCACAATCGATTTTGATCTAACCACCGCTCAATAATTTTAAAATCTCGAAGAAATATATCGCCTGGAAATATTGAATATCAAAAAAAGGCGACCACGCCACAATCGATTTTGATCTAACACCGCTCAAAAGATCACATTTTTCGCGAGCTTTCGAATGGCGGTGGTTAGATTATTGGTCAAGACTGCTGGTGTAAGTTATGCCCTAAAATACATGAAAATTAGTGATTTTATGAGGTTTATGGGGTATAACTTACACCAACGGTCTTGGCCAATAATCTAACCACCGCCATTCGAAAGCTCGCGAAAAATGTGATCTTTTGAGCGGTGTTAGATCAAAATCGATTGTGGCGTGGTCGCCTTTTTTTGATATTCAATATTTCCAGGCGATATATTTCTTCGAGATTTTAAAATTAAGAATTGTAACCCAGGTAGATAAGTTCTAAAGATTATTTTGAACAAAAGTTGTTTGTAATGTTTTTTCAAAAAAATCAATAGATTTTGAGATAAATGGCTTTAAAAATATAAATTTTTCTAAAAAATTGAAAAATTTCCATTTTTCATGGTGGAATAACTCTTAGGCAAATTATTTTTAACACCTAAAAATTTTTTTCTATCTTCTGAAAGATATTTCCAGCCTGTTTTCAAATTTTGGAGCGATTTAAAATTTTCATCGTACCACTTGACGTGAAATAGCCCATATATATATATATGTTTCATAGGATTGAAAAATATCGAACTTGTACGACGTCGACGACGCGTTTCCGTATTGCATGAAAATTTTCGATTGTAATTACGTAAACGTAGGGTGACGTGTCATCTTATCAACGGTTAAGTTGTGATACCTGTAGAGAGAAAGAGAGAAAGAGAGAAAGAGAGAAAGAGTCAAAAGTGACGTTACATGCACGCATCCTCACAGACTTCCGATTATACGTAATGCTATTGAGCTGTGATTTTTTTTTTCACTTTGGTAGTTAAAAAAATTGCGTAACGAGTACAGGGAGAACATTATATACGCGTGTATATCGATGAATAATAAGTATGCTTTTATTTCGATCTTACAAATCGTTAATTTTTTAGACGTTACAAAAGTTAACTGCTTCGTATTTTTAACTATTATTATTCTACATGAACGAGTGCAGTGTTTATACGAAATTCATAATTGTTATTTGATTTGAGCTTGTTATATATATACACACATTATTATTATTATAGAAAAGTCCTCCTTTTCTTCATAATCAAATTATAAATTATAATTTTTTATATTCAAATTATCTAATCTAATTACGATTGTTTGAAAAATTTTGATCGTGCAGATATACTTGATCAATTTAATTTGTTGTATACGTGAACAAATATATAAGTATATATAATTTTTGTAGTTGAATTAATCGAGTTAGGTTATATCGATTAATAATATAGAACTCGATCATTTAAATTTAATATCTACTTTAGAAAATTATCAAGCGTAATGTGTATATTATTAATATACTTCCGCAGATTTATATCGTTTGTTCTAATTAATTTTTATCATAGTTATAATGATGTTGTTACTGCGTGCTTCTTCATCTACACATCGTAACATATGTATATATATATACCGAAAACTCGAAAGTGATAATCTATATTAACGGGATGTATATATATATATATATATATATATATATATATATATATATATGTATATGCCAGATGTACGAAACCTATAACGAGGAAAGGAGAAAAATATTCAAATGCTAATTTGCCTTTCACCAAAATCGGTTAATGTGCAAATTGTAGAAAAATTGACAATGAAAGTAGTCGTATATATATATAGATATATATATACGAGTTCCGGTATGATAATTATCACTTCTATCGATCATCTTTTTTTTTTACTATACACAAAATTTAAATGTACATATGTATATATATTTACATCAAATTAACCGATCGACGCGCGACTCCCATACATTTGTTTTCTAATATTATCAATATATACCGTCAGTCGCCCGCGCGGACCCGGAAAAGGATATAATATGAGACGAACAATTATTACTTTTAATTAAATAAGAGATTCATAAAGAATCTTGTTTTTTTTAGAGGGGTGAGAGAGAGAGAGAGAGAGAGAGAGAGAGAGAGTGTGGCGAGATGGGCGAGGAGTAGGAGCAGCGGGAGGAGGAGGAGGAGGAGGATTCTTACTTTCTCAGTCTCATCCGGAGAGAAAACTTTCGGGAAGAGTTAATCGAAACAAATGGCTCGGTGCTTTAAGAAAATTAGAATCGTCGACAGATTTCAATTTGAGTTAGAGCGACATGATTTATATTCAAGTGCGACGATCATGCATTATATAACCATATTTTTCATTGGCTATATATATATATATATATATATATATATATTTTCATCGTAATAATTTACTCGACATTTAAATATATATATATAGTTATATTATGAATAATTTATTCGGAATTAAATTTAATTTCGAAAATTAAGATTCAAGTTTTAATGTTAAATTTACGTTATTTAGTAACAATATATCTTACTATGTTTTAATTAAAAATCTATGGAGGCACTTATAAGTTTCTCTGATAAGAGAAATGTGAAAAAAGTGTGCATACGAATAAATCTGAATAAAAAATATTAAAATAGGGCATTGTGAGCACAGAGAGGTGTGTATATATATATCTATATGTGTGTGTGTGCGTGTGTTGTGTACCTATATATATATATATAGATAGCAAGGGTACAATTAGGGTGTCACGTACATAATATACACGGACTACCGTAGTAGACTTGTAGTTGACTTATATACCAGCTGTAGTTACAATACAATACTATAAATGCGATAGCATCAAAATTTTCCTGAAACTTTCTCACCCACCGGAATAGAAAAGTAACGAGTGTGTCTTTTCTCTCGTATATATGCATGTGTATATATACCACGCGAGCTGGATTATATCAACGAATCTATATATATTAGGCAGATCAGTAGTTAAATTTCTACTAGTTTGAAATTCATCATTTCTAGAAATGGAAGAAAAAAGAAAAAAAAAGACAGCCCATAAATTTTTGGAATTTAAATGTCACGAGTGGAGACTCGACCCGGTGACCCAGTTGTGCGATGGCCCGCCGGTCGCGCGCGCGCAAAAAAGAAAAAAAGAGTAACCCGACAAACACGGTTGTAATAATTGTGCGTGGCAGCTGCGTTCCGTGCGTGTGCTCACGACGTTCTATAGGGTGTCTGAAGCAAGTTTCATTAAACTCGGATGCATCTCACGGTGAAAGGTGTTGACTCGACACCTCTTGTGTATATATACGCTCTTCAATCCTTCGCGAACCGTCATTCTTTCATTTTTCCATTTTTATTTCTTTTCGTTTTTCACTCAACCAGATGTGTATACATATACGTATAATTTCAAATAGTTTATCACTATTACGTGGGATCATCGAGGTTGGATGTATTTTGCAATGTGCCATTTCGAATAGATTTGCAAAATGTTACGAAATATCATGTATTACCTGGCAGATATAATAATGTTGATCAAATTTTTATCCTCAAAAACTATAGTTATAAATGGGAAATTATATAGTAATTGTACACCATAGCGCGTCTATACGAAGAATTCGGATAATTTTATTAATATGGAGAGCCTTTAATTTTAACGCGCGGATTATTTAATGATTCTTGTACGTATATACATAGATATCATACGCATATACAAACGAACTTTCTTCGTCTACGATATTAACTGATTTGTTGTACAATTGACAGGTTACCCGGATAAAATTGTACACGATGGTAATGGGTAATCTATACCGATAATATAATGTACTACGTACTATATTTAAGTAAAGTATTACATAAACTTTGTAAATCTTTATTCACAAATTTCTCTTTCCGCGTGAGAATTTAATCAGGCGTACCTATCTATATATATATATATATACGTGTGTGTATATACGAATAGTTTACGCAAATTCTACTTTGGAAATCATTTTAATACACATATATGTTATTTCGAATTTATCTTCTGGAACATTTTCTACAGATGAATAATGCTATTACGATGAAATTTTTCAATAATATTGTTACTTTCGGTTTATATTTACACTCACACACGCACACACACAATGTATACATATATAGAGGTATGTACATGTACGCGGAGAGAAAAGTTGAATAAAAATAACCCAAGTATACTATAATTATTATCTAAAATGCGGTGGGTATAAAAATGGAGAATAAGATTTACAATTTTGACTGTGTAGGAGTTTATCATAGAGAAAAGTGTTTTACTTCAGAATTTTTATCTTACTGCAGGCGTTACAATATTGTTTACAAAAAATTTCTTCGTGATAAAAAAATAATTGACACTTTGTGTGTGTGTGTGTGTATTTATATATGAAGGATAAAAAAAAAGTGATGCACTCGAAGTATAATACAAGGCATCAACGAGAAAAAGGGAAAAAGATCGCATATTGACATGTTAATTTAAGTTGTAAAGGTGGAACTCCCGAGCTCGGTAAAATAATTTAAAAAGGCGTTAAACAGTCAGTGGTTGTATAGTTGCACGAGACTAAGACTCTTTCTATTCAGATGATATACGAAAGAAGAGAGAAGGCAAAGAAGCTCGGGAAGAGCAGGCTGTACAGCACCCGGCGAAAGTCCGAAGCTTAGGGTCAATGGCAGGAGCCACCAGAAGCGGTTAACCCAAGCAAGTTCAATCGAGCGCGCGTTTATTATCTTATACGAATTATTCCACAAAACCAAATGTCCGTTCTCGAATCGAGTAGGTTGCTTATATCAACCGTCCAATTGATAAATGCAATTCGATTCGTATATGTGTGCGCCTCTGCTTATAAATATACATATATATAGATAATATATTACACAAATACAACAACAGGAGTTTGCTCGGAGTCGGAGAGACACGACGATGCGATACGAAGAAAGTGTGTGGAATTTTCACTTGGCGCATCAGAGAAAGCATATTACACGAACACGAACTTTTCTATACCTGTGTGACGGAACTGCGGAAGGCACTGTCTCTCTCTCTCTCTCTCTCTCTCTCTCTCTCTCTCTCTCTCTCTCTCTCTCTCTCTCTCTCTCTCTCTCTCTCTCTCTCACAGACACACACAAGCCGCGGTTTTAACCTTTTTTTTCTCCTTGGATTCACGAGATTATATTTCAACGATTGATTGATCAACAAGATTTTCCGGATCATACTTCCATCGATGCAACCATGGAAGGGAAGGGAAGGAATCTCCTAAAAATTTTGAATATTATACCTATACGTGGTATTGCATCACAAACGTATTATTTTCAAAATTACGTGAATTTATACGTGTACGTTGTACAATACCGCATAATAATGATAATCACGCATAACGACTTATCATTAAATCGTATTTTTCTTTAAGAGGGTGTCATACTCAATAAAAAATTCAATTTTCGCGCCACAAAATACCAGACGAAAAAACAAAATATTTAGTTATATATATAACAAAGGGCAACTAACTCCTGGTTTTGCGTAAATTTGTTTTTATTAATAGTTATAAGTAAATTAGTTGTTTTTTCGTCTGCTATTTTGTGGCGCGAAATTTGAATTTTTAAACCAAATTTATCCTCCCTGCCTTACCAGCCTCAAAATTCATAGAAAATGGAAAAAAGGAAATGAATTTACGTATATCTAGGAGAACTGGTCCCTTCCTTCATTAATAATCTATATCTATCTTTAAAATTTGAAGTAAAAATGTTGATTGATTTTCAAGTAATTTAGAATAATTTCGTGCAATTTGAGATTATACGCTCGACTAATTAAAAGACATGTCAAGATTTTTGGTAAGGGTTTTCTCGAAAATATAGTCAATCTTTTTGCTTGAAATTTTAAAGACGACGTAGGAAGGATAAAACTTGATTTTGGTACCCCCTTAAAAGATTAATAGATTTTCGGTTTGAATCTCGAATTCGATATTTATAAATAATCATAAATTAGGTAAAATAATTGCTGAAGGTGGTCTGCAATTAGCACATGCAGGGAACGATGCTCCTATATTCGTCGCAAACAAAATTGATTATGATAAGTTAGTTCAAAATGTAATTGAAAAACATGTACTTCAACGTAAAACATACAATACTTAATTATGTTTCGTTCATTGTAACGGAAATAATAAATTGGAGAAATATCGTTGCATCACGCAATATATATAGGTTACGGTAAGCATATATACATACGATACAACGAGATTTTGAATACAGTATACGCACACCTGAAGAAAAGTAAGAAGAGTAAACGTTTGACTTTACGTGGAACATATATAAATGTCCTTTCTATATTATACTCTTTTGCTACATTAAGATGCTTCATCGATCAAAATCACGAAATGCATAATGTCCAACGCAAACGTACATAGCACTAATTACAAAGTCTGGATCTCTATCAGATATTTATATATGCCAATGCTCTCTGACCTCACTTTATATCGATCGAAAGAAAATGAAAAACAAATTGAAAGATAATCGCGTATCGGATAATATTCATTAAAACGTTCACACTTTAATCTTTACCCGCATATATAGATTAATCGAGTAATTTCCTTAACGATCGAATCGGAAAATAAATTAAACGACGCGGCGTTTTAAGTTTAACGCGTTAATTACTTGCTCGCGTCAAGTCGTAAAATTGCTTATTACAGTCACCGAAAAACGAGTCTTGTCGCCAAGTTGTCTCAAAACTATCAGGAAAAATACGTAATTATGTAACTGAACAATTACATCTATATAATTTACTGTTGCATCGGCCACTCTCTACAATGTATTATATACCTATATATATGTATATATATATATACACGAGTATGTATATGCGCACCGTACGTGTGTTTCAAGCTGTTAATAATGAGTTTAATTAGTTATATAAAACGTATTACCCGGCATGTTTTTCCCTTACTTATAGATTTTTCTACAACTATATATATTTATATATTGAAGAAACTTTCGTTCCAATAATATATATATATATATATACAAAATAATAAAGATAATAAAGATACATTATATTATATTACAATTAGCTGTAAGACATTTAGTCTTAAAATATGACAGGACCACAATACGAAATTAAGACGTTTGCTTTGCGCAATTTAACGTATCCTCCAAACATGCAGTCGTATGTGAACACGCGCGCGAGCGTTATTAAGCTATTACCCTCTGCCTCTGCGCTATCTGTGTTTTCATTATAATAAAATTAAAATATCTGTGTTAAGAAATGTATTTAGACGATTTGACTAAAGTTAAACACTTCGTCTTTCTTTATATACCATTAAACGAAATTTTCCACATTTCACCTCCATATATATATACACCTCTTATTATCTCGGATCTCTGTCGAGTATTATTGTTTTAGACAATTTTGTTTAATCATTTTCAATTCGACTCCAAATGGATGTAAACAACGTAATCAAACGCGCATATACAGGTGATTGGTAAATGGTGTAAATATATATATACGTGTATATAGGTATATATATGCACATGTGCGCGCTGTCAGGCTGTTACATACAAACCAGACTAAATATGATGGTGTATATTCTCGCTCTCTCTCTCTCTTTAATATGGGTAATCTCATCGAATTATGTCAAATTATTTATGTATACGCGTCGCTGAGAACGTCTACTCACAGCTTTGTATTGCTTTAATCGTTTATTGCTTTACGATGGTGCTTTTCGTAAGATGGATATATAAATATTATATCGCTGCAGAATTTATTATTTTTCATTTATATATTTAACATATTGTTACGAAAAATCGATTAAATTTTATATTTTTATAAATACTCGTAAACTTTATCATTATTTCTACACACTTCTTTCTTTTTTTTTTTTTCTTTAAAAATTTAATGTCTTATTTTTCGAATACATTATTACGCAAATCTTGCGAGGAAACAAAAAACCAAGGCTCGCTCGGGCCGGTGACATATGTATATATCGGTGGATCCTTTTTGGGTGTATCGACGGATCGGTATAAGATGGGAGGATCTCAAGCCTCGTATACAAGTATCTGTGAAAACCTAAATATTTCAAACCGCTAAATTAATATGGAACTATATATAAATGTTCAAAATTTCAACGTACGATCGGCCCTCGTTTTTCCAATTAATAACTAAACGCATATTTTAAATATATATAATTTGATAAAATAAATATAGATTTAACATTTAGTTACATAGATGGATACAACATCCTTCTCAGCATAAATATTTGGTATTCAGCAGAAAAGTGTAAAAAAAAAACAATTGATCGGCCGATTAATATTCAATTACGAATAACAATTAGAGAATGTACATAACGTTATATAATGTATACGTAAAGTACATATTTGATATATATTCATTCGTTATATCGAACAACACGTGTTAACGAGTCGTATATATAGGTATATATGTATAATATTTGTTTGGTCAAAATAATGAAAGGGCAAACATTTACCTAGTGAAATTCAGTAGCTCAAAAACACGACACACCGATATCGCAAATGCGTGTAATATAAGTATATACCTATATATATATATACTTATAAAAGTGCGCTTCACTCGAAGAATATACGAACGTCCCAGGCCGTCGAAAAGTCTAGAATTGTGCGCGAATATTCGCGGTGTGTAAAAACAATGTGTACTTAGTCGTTAAAAGTAAACGAAAATAACTCGGTTGCGCCTACAAACTTAAAATATGACCAAACGAGTCGCATTTCGTCCAAACAAAAAACTACTCATTTCGTATATGTATATATATATATGAGAATGGAGAAGACGATGATTCGCGGACATTTCGTAAAGCTCTGCGATGTGTAGCAATTCGTAGAGACGTATGTATACATATACACGTGTGTGTGTGTGTATATATGTATATGTATATAATTTAAGAATGAAAAGTGTTTCTTAAGACGGCGCAATCGTGGTGTCGTTTCGTGTCGCATAGAGTAAAGACACCGGCACCATCACCGCACCAGGAGCAAAGTGCCGTTTCACACAGCGCGATTGTCAAATAAGAAAGGGATATAAAATGTCCACACCGCGTCGAGGAAGAAACACTTGGACGTTTATCCTGCGCACCTAAAACATTATATACCTTTCCTCTTGAATCTCGTCGCACGTTATATTTTCCTAAAAGTATATAAATATCTCCTATTCCTCCGATACAACTATATATCAAAAAATTTAAGGATGTATGTGTATATATACGTTATGCGATTTAGTTATTAATTTTTATGACGACTATCTAATGATACAAATTAAAACATATAATTTCTTTACGATTCTTTACGAAATACGGTGTGCGTAATTTACTACCTATATACCTATATAGATTATCCCTCAAAAGATCGTTAATCATTTTAAAATATTAAAAGATAATTAATTTGACATAACATATATTTACAGTCCATTATAATTGTAAAAAATAAAATATTATTAATTATAAGAAATTGATATTTGACTTATATAACAATATAATGAAAAAATGTTTTTTTATATAGGGTTATAATATTAAAGTTGATCGGGGATGGTTATAAATCAATTCGTATTATTATTTTTACTTTATTCTAGCGAACGAACCTATAGCTTTCAACTTCCCTCTTTAATTTATTAGAAAATAATTTTAATTTTGTTTCCGCGATATTTTTAAACATAATTATATTCTCAGTCATATTGTTACGTCGTATATACGAATATAATATACAATATATACAATACTCGCGGTCGATTTATCGATATATTCGAGGTACCCGTAACGAAAAGGTAATTAGTATACCGTGAGATTGAGAGAATATCGATTTTGATTGTTATTCCGAGTGAGGTGGTGTATAATGTGCACCTCCAAACCTTCTCTTTATACGATTACACGGTGAGCGCGTGGGTCGTACAAGGGGTAGGGGGGTGGGGGGATTGTGTGTTAATGTCTCACTCGAGTCTGACACCTGCGAGTTAGTCAAGAAAATTCAAGTCCGACAACTCTTCCGTCAACCATCTGTTATATACCTTCGTACATCATGTATCCCCCCTCGGACTGTATATACTTTCATTTGCCGCATTACACACGTGTCTTCGTAAAAGTAGAGTATATACGTACTCGCATCTACTATTTATACTTTAACGTCTATATAAACTATAACTTATAAAGTCTCTTGACTTTAAACTTTCTTGTCATTTGGCAGTTAATCAAGTTACATCGTGATAAGCAGGTTGAGTTATATTACCAGTTTTCTATACAGTCCACATATATATATATATATATATATATATATGTATGTATATACGCCTACCGTATACGTCGAGTATGTTATTAGAAGTTTTAACAGCACTATCGCACGCGATTCAAGAGATAATATACACACTCCGTCCATCCGCACTGAAAATTACTGTATCGGATATACTTGAAGCGACATCGAAATTACCATCGTTATATATATATATGGGTGGTTCTCTGTGACATCGAAGATGAAAAAAATAAATATTGCTATAACTGTGGGAATATGTTTTAGAGGTATCCAGAAGTTCTCCTGAATTTTTTCAGATTTTTTCTGGGCCATTATTTTAAGTTACAGAGAGTCAAAGTTGACATTTTAGCACTTTTTTGCATTATATGCCCATTTTCATGAATTTTTAGCTCCCAGAGGATGCATTTTTCATTAAAAACATAAGTATGACTTTTTTTGTAAAATTTTCCGAACTTTTCATTAAAAATACTTTTAAAGACATAAATGTATGCTGTCACACTCTTGTAAGCCATTTAAACCTTAAATAGTGAAAATCAGCAATTCTGCTCCGGACTCTGGTAACCTAATACTGTCTAAAAGATGTCTTTTTATAGTCAGAAACTGCCTAAAAATTTCCAGAGTGGGTCTAAATCATTAAGATCACTTATGGTCAAAATATCCGGGAAAAGTGCCCGAAATATTAATAGAAATGTATATTTGTTGCCTTATAACGATGAATCTATTAGCATGATCATTGCAAAAAAATTTGTGCACTTACCTTGGAGTGGTAGAAAAGTATCTCCACTTGTTTCAGTATCCATCTAATCCCCTGTAAGCTGCTAAAAATACAAATATTATTATACAAATGTAAAAAATTAATTTTTAAACATTTATAATGCTGGATTTTTAGTTTTACATCCCTTACAAGAATTATAATACTAATCTGAAGGATCACTATAAAAGTATCAACATTATTATTATTATTATTCAGCAATACATTGTTTAGATTTCACAAACTTGTCACTGTCACGTTATCATATTATTCATTATAATTATATATCCGATTTATTTATACAACTTTTGTATTAAATACGTATATTCAGTTATTGTAATAATGATGTTTATATATTTATAGTTATCCTTCAGATTAGTATTATAATTCTTGTAAGGGATGTAAAACTAAAAATTCAGCATTATAAATGTTTAAAAAATAATTTTTTATAATTTTATAATAATATTTGTATTTTTAGCAGCTTACAGGGGATTAGATGGATACTGAAACAAGTGGAGATACTTTTCTACCACTCCAAGGTAAGTGCACAAATTTTTTTGCAATGATCATGCTAATAGATTCATCGTTATAAGGCAACAAATATACATTTCTATTAATATTTCGGGCACTTTTCCCGGATATTTTGACCATAAGTGATCTTAATGATTTAGACCCAGTCTGGAAATTTTTAGGCAGTTTCTGACTATAAAAAGACATCTTTTAGACTGTATTAGGTTACCAGAGTCCGGAGCAGAATTGCTGATTTTCACTATTTAAGGTTTAAATGGCTTACAAGAGTGTGACAGCATACATTTATGTCTTTAAAAGTATTTTTAATGAAAAATTCGGAAAATTTTACAAAAAAAGTCATACTTATGTTTTTAATGAAAAATGCATCCTCTGGGAGCTAAAAATTCATGAAAATGGGCATATAATGCAAAAAAGTGCTAAAATGTCAACTTTGACTCTCTGTAACTTAAAATAATGGCCCAGAAAAAATCTGAAAAAATTCAGGAGAACTTCTGGATACCTCTAAAACATATTCCCACAGTTATAGCAATATTTATTTTTTTCATCTTCGATGTCACAGAGAACCACCCATATATATATATATATACCACTCACCCTTTATATAAACGATAATACTTCACTTAATCTCATCTCAATTTAAGCAAATCTTATAATTTATATATATATATATATATGCAACTAATTGAGAAAGCAAATTAATCAACGTTTATCGTAAATTCGATGAAATTTTCGGGCTCTTCCTCAAAAAATTTCCCTTGCGCTTAATTGCTCAATTGATAATATGGTCCGAGGAACCGTATAAAGTGAGAGGCGAAATTTACGCGAACGCGCGCAACTCACGTATACTTTTGTCACGTTCTCTCGATTAATTACACTAGCGCAATTCTTACAGAATACGTAGACAGACAGAGAGAGAGAGAGAGAGAGAGAGTCATACCGTGATCATCTCGTAATGGGTTTACACTGTTCCTCAAACAATCGCGTACAAAGAGAATTCGTTTTTTAATTTTTAAATTTGGAAATAACGATTCACGATGAATCGGTATATCATTCGAAACGTATATTTAATTATTTTATTATAAAAATTTTGAGGTTTAATACCTTGTGATGAATTGAATATTTATAGTGTATAATAAACCCTCGTGCAGTTGTAAGTCGCTTTTTATATATGTATATATATACTTTTATAAAATCAACGGAACAAAATTTGCCTTTTCTTACGTAATTCTTCGTTGTATATATATATATAGAGTATATATACGCGAGAGATAGAGATAGAGAGATAGAGAGAGTTATATACGAAAGATATTATATAAATTTTAGGTGACCACGTACGTTCTCGTGCATATATAATAAATTTTACGAGCACACTTAAAGCTGTAAATTCTGCAGACTATTAAAATTTCAATTAATAATTTTCCTATATTTTTTGCAATAGATAATTTAGAAGGTTTAACATGTTTAAGACTCGCGTGTGTATATAAACGTATAAAGAACGACGACCACTTTATAATAGTTTAAATATTTACGTTAAGTTATATAGAAAGCGATAATATGTATATATAGGTACCTAATATATATATATACCTATATACGTTTGCGTTCAAAATTTAAATAGAATGTTGAGCTAAAATCAAGGGCAGTTAAAATGTTGATTGCAATCGTCATAAAGATTATCCTAGACAAGCAAACAGTTGAATTTGAAGAAAAACCTGTACATCAAGATACTCGTGTATAAATGCCGTTCTTATGGGAATGCCTCGTGTGGAGAATCGAGATCACTGCAGACGGCAGACGCGGTGTCTGCAGTGTCGCCCGCTCTCCGATCAGCTGACGTTAGTTACATATAGACACGTCAGCTTCGATGCTAATGCGATACGGATAATTTATATATATATATACTAATATCTATTCGCAACCCTTATACGATTACGCGCCGTAACATATCGTCGGCTGAGTGGAAGAACAGTCTATTTCGGAACTTGCTTGGAAAACGCCCTATCTCGCGATCTGCTTGGAAAACGCCCTATCTCGGAACTCTCTTGGAAAACGACCTATCTCGCGATCCGCTTGGAAAACGCCCTATCTCGCGCCTCGGTTGAAGAACGCCCTATCTCAAATAAAATTTTTCACTTTCAAATTTTGTAGTGGCACCTGCACTGCGCAACTTAAAAATACGGTCTTTCTAATTAAAATAAATTAATTAGTAAAGTGTTTAAAATTCGGAAAAAAATTGTTTAGGCGTCATCGGGACTCCACAGAGAAAGAGAGACTTCTCTGACTTTATCTGTCTATCAGCGGCGATGTATCGAGTACTTATTATATCAGTCGACCTGTGTGCAATTTAAATAATGTTTTAAGTTAATAAAGGTTAAAAAAAAAGTTGAGAGAACGGAGGTTTTAAGCTTAGAATTTTTAAGTTGCGCAGTGGTGCCACTACAAAATTTGAAAGCGAAAAATTTCATTTGAGATAGGACGTTCTTCAACCGAGGCGCGAGATAGGGCGTTTTCCAAGCGAGTTCCGAGATAGGGCGTTTTTCAAGCAAGTTCCGAGATAGGTCGTTTTCCAAGAGAGTTCCGAGATAGGGCGTTTTCCAAGCAGATCGCGAGATAAGGCGTTTTCCAAGCAAGTTCCGAGATAGACTGTTCTTCCACTCAGCCGACGATATAATATATATTTTTCATATTATTATATATTTAATTATTTAAATTTGAGTTATAGGTTTCATACTTGTGAAATTAATACTAACGAAACCACGCATAGGTATACCATTCTGATTTTCAGTTGATCCAATAAACGATCATGTCCTGGCAGAAATCTTCAACGGTTTCGAACAGAACGTTTAATTGTTTGTATATATATATATATATATATATATATATATATATTTATTTATTTATTTATTTATTTATTAAACCAGGTAAAATTACAACATTATGTATATGCCGCAATTCCTACAGAGATAAAATTAATTTATCTGTACGTAGGACTGGCAACTTAAAACTATAAACTTAAGACTAATACTTAAAACTAAAACTATAACTAAAGCTTAAGCAAAAAATACTTAAGCTTCGTAAACCAATAAAAACAATGATAAAATTTTATAAACATAACAAAGTAAATTCAGCGAAAACAGCACCCCTTAACAAGTATAACTAGTATACAAGGTAGTGTGACTGACTCGCTACCAATACTTAATCGACATTTGTCTAGCTGTCGTATAACTTTCAGTTGATGCATGTCTGTCTCTTGCAAATATAATTTTCTCTATGCTGTTTAATCTGGCTGGACAAGTAGTAATTAATATTTAGTAATTTAAAAAAAACGTACTAATTATTAAAATTATATTTGGATATTGTATTTTTATTCAATTTGTACATATACAAATATATATATATATATCAACTAAAAATCTTTCCACCTGACTAACGCGTTGACCAATGAAACATGGTCATTTTTCTACCCATAATCTCGGGTATAACGTTGACGAAACATCTCCCCCCCCCTCCCCTTTCCGAGAGTATAATATACAGTGCACATATAACTCTTGCGTAGAAATAAAGAGCAATCGTCTTTTGATAATCGAGCAACGCGTTTATTTGTATGGCTGCGCAGGGACGCCGTTCACTATACATCAAAATAATGGATACATTATACATACATATACACGAGGTATATAACGACCGTTGCGTGTGTGCGTCGTCTCTATAATGTGACGTAATGCATTCGTAAGATTAATTGGACCCGTACAAAATGATGGCACTCCTTTATATATATATGTACGTGAGTGATGAAATTGTTTTTCAATCACTTTTTTCCCTATTCATCTGTAACCAAGGATGCAGGTGTCGATCTTCCCTCCTCGTGCGCCAGTAATAAATTAATATAGATTTAAATGTTAAACACCTTTTTTATTTTGATTTTTATTTCATTGTGGGTTTGATCGAACAGTGTAAATATAAAGAGATTATACACAATGTGAGATGAGCTTTTAAGAAAAAGCGATCAAGTCCGGTCGTTATACTTATCATCAAATCGTTGCTTATATATATATACATCAAACGTCAAATAGGATTTTTATCGATGCATTTTATAAATAATACTTTTGGTATATAGATGTTACACTGCAAGTAAAAAATCGATCGTGACGGTTCAAAATGTAATACCGATCAATTTAAAATAATTGAACGCTTATTTGCATAACACTAAAATCGTAATAAACGAAAGAAAAAAAAAGGTATATACCTACATAAACGTACCGCAATCTCATTGTAAGGAAGTTATGTAAATTTTTTTTGTTCCTAATCTAATCGTAAAGTGATGTATTATACCCTCGTGAATGTTTAAGTATGTAATCGATGGAAAAACACCCGAATTGCTATTATTAAAGCTTTTCCTCGGGGCCAAATAATATTTTCTCTTCGCGGTGGAAGAAGCTCTCGACGCATAATAACTAATAAAAATTAAATTTTTTTTATACGAGATATCGCTGGACCAATTTACGAAATGACAAGAGTCAGCGATTCGTAATTCACTCTCGCTTATACACGCGACTCGTCCTTCTTCTCTCATTTTTTTTTCCTTCGCTTCTTCCGTTCAAACGAACACTTCGTTTCGACGCGGCGAAAGCTGCCATTTATGATATTTTTTTTTTACTTTCGTCCTCCAAATTTTTTTTTTTCGAATTTGTGATATAGGATATATATATATATATTTTTTAATCTCGTTAAAAAGATTCATCTCGCTCCGCGCTGATTGTATCTCTTTGTATTTTTAATAAATTAACGCTTGAACAACGAATTATTATATAGCGTATATACATATATATATGTATATGCGTTTTACAGTATAATTAGAAAGTTTGAGAGTTTAAATTATTGTATCTTTTCAATATCTATGAGCATTGATCGTTTACGCGCGGGGTTATAATGAACGGTTTTTTTTTCTTTCTTCCTCGCGTGTGTATATATATACGATACACACGTACACATTGACCGAATTACTATGTTGTACGGAAAAGTTTACAACTTCACTATCATCCACATATACGGATAATTCTGTATTTTTCTCGAAATACATTCGAATATCGTATTTGAAGTTGAATAATTGTACATTTAGACTTTTATTGAATTGAAATAATTGGCATTATATATATATATGTACTGGATTCTACAAAATTGTTTCGCGATGTTTATACATATATATAGATATACATTTGCGTGTACGTGTGTAGGTAGTAAAAAAAAAAGTTTAATTCAACGTAATAAAAAAAAGCACGTATAGCAAAATGTCCGTACGAATAACGGACGCTATTCTTGGATTAATTCATCATTAAAACATATGTAATAAAGCGAAAAAACTTTCTCAAGTTGTGTACATATCTTATATATATATATATTATACACACGTATACACATGTATATATATATATATATATATATATATGACCAAAACGAAGACATACCTATATACGAAAAGGCAAATCAAGATTATGGCAAAGAAAAACCATCAAAAGATTGGCAATATATATATATATATATATCGTCGGAGTGTACATGTGTAAGTAGGGCGTAATTAACCGGGTGATTTAACAAAAAGGCGTTATACTCAATTTTTCTTTAATTAAAAAGGGGGATATATTTTTTTCTTGATTCGTCATTGCGGGGTGATTGCACAACACGGGAAGTCTGCGATACGCTCAGTGTATATGTGTATATGTGTATATGTGTATATGTGTGTATATATATACATGTGGAGTCGAATTTAGATCATCTTGAAGTTGAGTCGAAAGTGGGCTGGTCGAAAATATGCGCTCGCGCGCTAGAAAGGTGTATATACCTATATGTATATATATATATATCATAGACGAAAGAGAGTGGCAGTTTTTACGGGCCTGTAAATATAGTTTTATCGTCTAATTCGCCTCTTCAGCCGATAATAAGAGTTCGCTTTAGAATAAAGGGTTTCGCAAGATTCCTGGAAATGTGGAAATACATTAATGTTTTTTTTTTTTTTTTTTTTTTCGAAGGTATACCCTCGTCGAAATTAATAATTTATCATATTTTTTTACACTATTTCGTCCGTGTTGTTTAATTGTGCGGTCAAAGGTATATATATATACCTTTTATGTAACGTACATCTATCCCCGTCTCTCCGATGAAATACACCGAGATACGCTAGCGAAACTTTCTATATAGGCTTATCACTCTGATGAACTGTGTAGTGTCAAATATTATATTTTCGTATAATGCCGCATAGTGACTTTTTTTTCACTCTGTTTGCGTATCACGCGCGTTTTGGTTATAACGAAACGAAGATATAGCGAGAAGAATGCAGATGAGTTTATATATGTATACATATATATGCTCGAACCCTATAAAAAGTGAAACGATCAGCAATAAGTATATCTAGTTAAACTATATATATGTATAGGTAATTACGATCTGTATATATATACCTGCGTACCGCACGGTTAAAATAATTTCCAGTACTATTATTATTTTCGCGTATCGCGCACGCGTTACTGTATATATATATAACGGCAATATGGTACAAATTATCTTGTTCAATTTTCCTTCTATATATATACCGATTGTAACTGCTCAGCATTTATGTTTCGCAAAAACGCATTATACCGAAATCGGTCGTTGCACCCTTTTCTACTCTTTTCTTCCGGTCCGCCATGCCGATATATCTTCGATTTCACAGTCGTTCGATCGATAAGATGTATATATCTGGGTCAATGTCACCGGAATCGGGAGATATACTCGTAACCTATATATATACATACACTTGGAGATTATAGTGGTATATATATACATCAGGATTATTAACGATCGTTTCGCGATTTCGCATATACATCCTAGTGAAAACTCCATAGGTATATATAATTCCTAATCAGTAAGTCACGGAGCGAGCGCTATTCATAAATTGGATTAATTCGCTTAAAAATCGCTTCCTTGTCCGTTTTGACTGTTGAGTGTATATATATATACACATCGAATATACCGCATCTATATATACATATATCTCAAATTATAATGGAATTCGATACCGATTTTCTTTTTACGATTGGCATACACCGAATTAAAGGTTATTTAAATTCCTGGATTTAATACAAAAGTCGCATTGGGTTTTAATAGTACTTTGCGATTGAATATACTCGAATATATATATATATATATATATATATATATATACTTGTATGCTAATTGTGTTGTTTTAGTGAAACTCGGTAGGGAAGGGACTGTGCATATATATATAATACGTATCTCTCTATTGCTTGTGATTGTAGTAGCTTTCTATTCTTTCTCGATTCTTTCGGATTTAAAGTCAATATCCTATATGTGCGTGAAAATATCTAGAATCTTGTGCGCGCAGATCTGCGATGTTTATGCCAGCTTAGCGTTTTCAGTTGTCCCTCCTATATTGTACATATACGTTACTTTGATTCTAAATGAATTTTATTCGTATTATTTTTTTTTCTTTGTTAATTCCTCAACAATTTCAGCTGTCCGTTAACACTATATGAATTTTACTCCAAAATTTTACGAAATATGAGCGTTTTTATTCCGCATCGGCAGTATATATATATATATATATATGTATGTGTGTACCGATACCCCATAATCAAAGTTGTGTAGAGTATAATAACATTTGCCAAAAAGTTATGATCACTAATCGATATGCATACCCACTCGGTGCGAGTTGATATATCGGCTATACCGCGTCGTTCGTCGAGAATTTCGGGTATATATATACATATATATGTATATGTATGTATATATGTGTATAATAATACGCGCACAAATAATGAACAAAGTAAAAGTGCCACCGTTTGTTCTTTGCGCACGCGCATAAAATGCGTCGAAATGGGCCTCTAAACATTTAACTTTTTCTCAACAACATCGTAATTCCCTCGCGCTCGCGCGCGCGCACGGTGAAAGTCAACTGCGTTACCCATATATCGCGCGGATATTTTTTTTTTGCGCCTCTTCTCCGCGGAGCGCACATTTTTACCCGTTGTCGCAATTTTCGGACATAATATATTCTCGGAAATACGTTGATTGCGATTAACCAACTAATTGGTTAATTGCCACTATTTTTGTAATAAAATCGCGGACCCGAGGTATGCTATTTTCGAACCAATGAGGCAATCGATCCATTATTCATATATATATATACCTGCATACGTAGGTGCCTGTGTGTGTGTGTGTGTGTCTATACACTTCCGGAGTTTTGCGCGGTTGCGCTTGTTTTTGCGGTTTACGGTCACGATCGGTTGTCAAGTGCGCCTTTTCTTCTTTCTTAAATATGGGTTATCGTTATTTTCAATTAATAAATGATAATACGCACGATTAGAAATTGGTGCAATTGTATTCAACAGATGTTAGATTTTATTCCGATTTTTAAATATCGGATTGATATTAATTACAATTTTTTTTTCTTAAGGGAATTATGATGGTACGTGTTTTCATAATAGTTACTAAATTATTAAATTATCAATATAGTTATAATTAAAGAAAGGATCATTTTGCATTTCCATGAATCGTAGAGATCAACTATATACGTTGATGTGATTTGAATGATTCAAGTTGTAGCTAGTAGGACATTAAATATTTATTTATTTATTTATTTATTTAATTTGTTTTATTATTTTTATTTTATTATTCGTTTAATAATTATATATATTATTTTTAAATAATTATATTATTTCAATCTCGCGAATAGAGGTCCTGCTTTTTCGTTAGATAAATCAAAAATTCAAAAACCGCATGGGTAAATTAATAAGATTCCGTTTACACAAAGTATACGAGTGTTATATATATATATATATACGATAATCGTGATCGAGCGCAATGCAACAAATATATGTAAAATCAATTTGACTTAAATGTTCGATTCCGCTAATTATCCTTCAAGATCCTTTCAACTTGACCTCGAGAAATCGTAGCCCGCGTACACGAGCGTTGATTAATCGCCCGGTGATTCAACTGCGCAACCTTCTTATAATACTCGTATACACTTACTTACGCACATTGCGCGTCTGTGGGCATTCACATATAGCTATAGAACCGCGCAAAAAATTTGGTGCCTATACATATACATACGTACATGCAATATAATTACGAAATAATAAAATGAGTCCCTTTTTTTTTTTAATAGCTAGCCCACGTATAGTTACGTTATGCAAACTTTGATATAATGCCAATAAGTCCACGGTGATGCGTCCGCTTTCAAAGTTTTCTCGTTTCTTTTCTCTTACATTTCAACAGCGAGGATCGGAGGTAAAAATCTTTGGATGATATAAGTTAATGAATGTTTCTTGAAAGTGACTAACAATTCCGTATTTTCAGCTGTTGGTGCTAAGCAACCTCTTTTTCTTTATATGTACAGGTAAAACTCGAAAGTTTCCGCGGAAACTAAAAGACGTATATTGATTAATCGGTATACAAGTCAATTGTAACGTTGCTCGCACGCATTGTATTTACAACGATATCTGTAACACCTCATTTGTAATTAATTTATTGGAACGATTTCTTTTGAGATATCTTGTTATACATTACATTTAATGTACAAACTACCAAAACAATCATTTAAAAAAAAAATATAACAGAAAGTCGTAGAATTTTCACCTCAACACTAATTTAAATGGCGCTAATTCGTATACATCTCCATAGCTACCTCAACAAATTTTAAACAATAATTATAATATTATGTATCTAATTTAACATTATTCACACAATGCACAATGCATTATATATATATATATATATATATATATATATATATAGAGAGAGAGAGAGAGAGAGAGAGAGAGAGAAAGAGAGATCCCGAAAGTACATTTAATTGAACCAAAAAAACTTTATAGCGAAATTACTTCAATATTCTAAAAAAAACGCAAGAGGAGGTGTGAAGATTCCACCGCAGGACTTAAAATTTAGTTGATGTGATATTTACATTTACCGAAAAAATTTTTGGAATAGGAATTATTTTATTTTTTTTGGTTAGACCTCTTTCCTAGTTATTCGCGGTTACACACATTTTCATTCTACAATTTCATTTGAATTTGTTGACTGAGTTACTATTTTTAAAAATAAAATTTAATACGCATGCCGCGAAAATGTAAAAAAAAAAATCACAAATTGATATAGAGCTATAAAGGTAGAGTTGGGTAAAAAACAATTTTTTTTTATATTTCATCTTTATGATTTAAAATTTGTGTGGCATATTTGTAGTAAAAATATATACTGTACTGCAAATTTTCAACAAGTGAGAAACATTTTAACCAAAGTTATGGAAATTAATGAATTAACAATTCGACTGCTCTAACGAAAACTATAGCTCGTTTTGATGCTTTCTTTAATGTAAACGTGCTACTCTTCGTTACAGCCGTCGATTTAGTGTTCGCGTACCAAATGCTCCTTGCGACATATCAATTTTTTATTTTATTTGAAATCTTTGCGATTATCCTTTCAAGTAATTGTTTAAACTTTACGTAGGCAGCAAATAATGAAAAAAAAATATTTATTTTATTAAAATATATTTTATGCAAAAATAACAGTATATGTAAAGAAATTTTCTTTTATATACCGAAATATAAATATAAATTTTATACACCGAACACTAATTGTTAATACATTTATTTCCATAACTGTGGTTAAAATGTTTCTGTCTTGTTGAAATTGTCCAGTACGGTTTATATCTTTACTATACAAATATCCCACATATATTTGAAGTAAATTTTAAACCATAAATATGATAGAGCAAAAAAATTTTTTTTACCTATATAACTCTACCCTTAAACACTTAAACAAAATAGCGTTAATAGAGCGTTAATAAAAAAGCAATACGTCACTCGTGAATATACCAAGCACACGTCCATATATAAAAAAATATGGCATATTGTAAAATGTTTCAGTATTTCTATGACAATGATGTTAAATTTGTTAACCTATCTATCGCCGGTAAAAAATCTAACGTTACGAAAATGAAAAAAGTCTGAATTAAAATCACAAACTCCACGTAAAGTATAGATTATTGAACGGCGAAACGATCGAACGATCCGCACGCCGAGTCGTCAGGTTCCCGACTATAAGGCTGGCTCGAATGTTTTGTATCATCCTCGAAAAAAGTAAGTATGACAAAAAAAAAGAGAAGAAGAAGAACGAGCACGCAAGAAAATATTCGGGTCAAATGTTTCTCGCCTTTCTCGGGAGAGAAGTCAAGTAAGCCCCCACCAACCGATGTACCTATATGATGAGTTTTGGTGTATAAGCCCGTTTCGCAAGAGAATCCTGCGGAAAAATCGAAAGCGTCCTTGCGATGATATTCCTCGTTCCTTTTTTTTTCTATCGACTATACGACTTTCTGTAATATTGAATATATACCTCTAAATTGATTGATTTGACGATTATGCTTATTTCACGGGGACTAATGTGGTTTTCTTCGTTAGAAATTGTAACCTCACCTATTGACGTGGGCTCACTTTTTTTATCTTGTTAATGCTTGTCGAGGTATATAATATACATACATATATATATATATATATATATGAATTATCACATTGCGTAACTCGACCATTGACCTTTCACGTCTATTGGTTACGCTCGTTTTATTATTGGCGTTCGGTAAGTCACTTGGAGTTTCACTAAAGTACGAATTACCTTACCTTTATTAACATTTAAATATCAATGGATTTCTGGTAAATGCGGTGTATGCATATATACAAAACAAAAAAAGGAAAAAAAAATTTTTTGAATAGGCTGATCGAGGTCTTTTAGTAATGTTTATATGACGTTCAAAAGATACACGTGGTACAATATTTTATTAATCATAATCACAGGTTAGAACTGACGATGTAAAGGAGTACTAAATATATCACTGTATAGAATTAAAGAGAAGGGCACAAAAGACAGGGATCCCTAATCAATATGGATATTAACAAAACACACGATTCTCATAAATCGAGGTGAATTATATAAATACTTGAAAATTTTGACAATTTGGATGTTGACATCGAGATATATATACCTACATATATATACGCATAAAAGAAATTAACATTAATTCCGAAGGTGCGTAGTTGCAGTGAAATATACGATGACATCTATTATATTTTCACTCGATGCGTATTGCATCACGCGCGTTCGAAGTTTCAAAAAAAAGGCGCGCGGCGCTATTTAATTATGATAAAACTATAAAGTATAGATTTACGACCAGTAGGTAAATAAAAGGAAAATTATCGGAAATCGATGCGAGTATTGAACGTGGGTGAACGAAACGTAAGTAAGTGGTAATTGTACGTATACCATATAAGTTAATATGTATATATATATATATAGACACATGAGGTTGGGAGACGCCGCGACCTTGTCTCACAGCCCCGCGAAGCCCCTGGTACTATACGGTAGCTACGAGTATATATCGGTTGCAACAGCCGACGCATTTGATATACTCGTATTATATACCTATCCAGGTTTATCAGATTTTCGCTCCTTTGGCCGAATTATTTAATCAGCTTTGAAGAATTTTCCTAGTGAAAGGGACAGTTGTATGGTTAGACTATTTTATGTAACATTATGTTAACTTTTGCGTTTAATATTTCTAACGCATTTTTCTCCAACGGCCAACAGTACCCAACTACCAGGAAAACTTAACTATTCAATGTGGAACCCCAGTTTTCTTTTTCTTTTTTCTTTTTTTTTTTGACAAGATGGAATGTTTTACGTTTGTATCGATAGAAGAATATTGTCAAATTTACACTTGCTGCTTGATACTTGTCGCTCCGTCCGTTTATACATGTATCCAATTATAAGGAAATGTTAGTGACAAAAATACTCAAAAATAGAAAATGGAAAAAAGCTTGTCAGAGGAAGGTATAACTGCCAATCCCGATTGTTGGAGAAGGTGAATATGGGCTAAGGGAAAAGCAAAAGGCAGATTAATTGCATCGAGGTCGGTAACAATACCCCCCGAAAATAACACCCGGAAAAAGTGTTGTCGATGCTCCGAACGGGAGGAGAAGGAGGAGAAGGAGGAGTTGGAGGAGGAGGAGGTGGAGGAGGAGGAGGAAAAGGAAAAGGAGGGAGCCACCGAAGAGTGAGAGGGTCCGAGAGATTTGCAATAGTTCCGTCGCATCTCATAGGTGATGGGTCGCCGGGCGAGTGGGGCTCGCGAGTATAAAAGCGGGCCTCCGGACAACCACGGAGCATCAGTCCTCAAATCAAGGAACAGCAGCTACCATGAGGGCATTCGTGGTAAGTGCGACTCCTCTCGAACCCCTTTCTCTTCGGGTTTCCTCCAGGCTATCTCTTCGGCTCTTCTTTTCTTAGTATTCGTTACGTTCTCGATTGCGCTCGGATTCAGTGAAACAACTATTACTCAATCTCTCTTCTCTGACTCCTCTCATTTCCGTTTCTTCAACTTTTACTTATGTGTGACTTTTTTTTAATTTTTTTTTTTAATCAAAAATCCTGTGTTTAGAAACAAACGGCAAAGTTTCATAATTGACCTGTCATTGGAAATAAAATTGTCGATTAATGTAATTTTAGACTGTAAAATATTTTATCGCTTTATAGGATAAGAAAGGTTCGTCGAATTCATCCCGACGACGAACTTTTCTTTTTTCGCATAGTTTAAAGTGTTAATCAATACGTTGGATAAAAGTAATAAATTAACGGTCGTACAATTGCGGGAAGAAATGGTTGACTGAACGAATCAACGGATAAAAAAATAATTGGAGATAATAATGAGATAACGCGTGAATTGCAGATCTTGGCTCTGGCGACCGTGGCGTACGCCCGGCCCGAGGCCGGGTACTCGTACAATCAACCCAGCGCCCCGAGCGGCAGCTACGGTGCACCAGGAGGCGGCGGAAGTATCGGAGGCGGTAGCATCGGCGGATTCGGCGGTGGCGGACACGGAGGTGGCGGAAGCATCGGTGGATTCGGCGGTGGCGGAAGCATCGGCGGATTCGGCGGTGGCGGACACGGAGGTGGCGGCAGCATCGGTGGTTTCGGAGGCGGTGGTAGCATCGGTGGTTTCGGAGGTGGTGGCAGCGGAGGCTCTGGATTCGGTGGCGGAAGCGGCGGTGGCACCCTCATCCAAAAGCACATCTACGTCCACGTACCACCACCGGAGCCAGTAGAAGACAGACCGATCCGCAACTTTGCCCCAGCTGCACCAGCCCAGAAACATTACAAGATCATCTTCATCAAGGCACCCACTCCACCCACCCCGACCGCACCTGTCATCCCGGCTCTGCCTGCTCAGGATGAGCAGAAGACTTTGATCTACGTCTTGGTTAAGAAGCCCGAGGAAGCGCCCGAAATCAGCTTACCTACCGTCACTCCCACGCAGCCCAGCAAGCCTGAGGTCTACTTCATCAAATACAAGACCCAGGTGAGTCCACGTTCTCATTGTTGTTTTTTTCTTTTACCTACACTTACCGCGTAACCTGTATATTAGTTTTCTTTCATATTATTTTATTCTCAAATTCATCACTTTATTAAATCCATATAATTTTATTTAAATAGCGGGGGGTATATTAAACTGTTAATTATCCCACGAGAAAAATGTTTATAATATTCAATTCCATTGGGTACCTTGATCTTGATAATATTCGACATCAATACTAATCGAAAAGAGCTGAAACGCCAGTACCACGCGAGTACCTACAAATTAGAGAACGAGATTTTATTGATGATTCGATTGGCTTCGACATACCGTTTGTAACTAAAAAAACGCGTTAAACTTTGGTATTACAGAAAGAAGGAGGTGGAATCGGCGGAGGAATCGGCGGTGGACTCGGTGGTGGAATTGGCGGTGGTATCGGTGGTGGTCACGGTGGCCTTGACGGCGGCGACAGCGGCATCGGAAGTGGAATCGGAGGTGGAATCGGGGGCGGCCACGGCGGCTCCGGTGGATCGAGCGGTCCAAGCTCAAGCTACGGACCCCCCGGCGGCTCTGGTCCCTACTAGTCAAATTACCATCAGCCAACTACTTTCCTCCCGGCTTCACCGTTTGGTACATCATCCGGGGCAACCCACGGATTTTTACTAAACGGTCCGTTCTCTGTAAGATAAACTATTGACGACGACGGCAACGGCGACTATCAAGATGATGATGATGATGAAGATGATGATGATGATGATGATGATAACGATGATAATCGTCTAGATACGAGACGTGGCGAGGATGAGGATGATGGAGATGAAGATGAAGATGATTGACGATGATGAAGAGTGCGAGCGACACACTCTCTCTTTCTCTCTCTCTCTCACTCTCTCAATCTTACTCTATCCTTTGCGCACACGAGCTCAATTGAACACACTCACTCACACCCTCACACACAAACCATCATGGACGACTTCCAGCCTTAAGCGACGTGGCTGGCGGCCTTCTGCGACTGTATTATATTAATGCGAGGCGCACCAGATCTTATACAAAGATATTTTATCCCCAGGATATTGAAATTGTAGGATAAAGAGAGTTATTCCTACGTATTTTATCCTGGCTCGACTACTCTCCTTGTTTTTTTTATACCTACTCTTTTTGCAAGAAAACGGTGGCGAAATAAAGCTTTTTTATGTATTTTTTTACATAAACAATCAATTTCTTGTCTTATCGTTTATTATCACTGCTCATTACGTTAAACCTTCCTCTCCTTCACTTTACCTATTCCTCTGGAATTTATTCTGCGAGGATCATTTTAACAGCTAATATTATTGTAAGGAACGCGCTGCATTGTATAGTTGAATAATCCAGTGAAAAATAGAAGAATAATTAAAATCACTTAGTTTTCGAACAAAAGATATTGTTGACCAATCTTCTTGAAAATGAAAATATTACATATTAATTTAAGATATATAAAGTTTTTAAAAAAAAATTGTTAATACAACGGTGCTTTTAGTACGTACACGCGCTATTTTTTTTAACAAATTCATTAGCGATCAATATAGCTAAAATATGAAAAAAAACGGGTAAAAAATAGACATACGGAAATTGGCGTTAAGGAACGATGAAAAGGAGGGGGGGGGGGGAGAGAAAGAAATGTGAGAAATAAATAAAAATAAAAATAAAAATAAAAGTAAAAAGAAAAAGCAAAAGGAAATAAGCGAAGCAAAGGTCGTAAGGTTGCGCAATTATCGCGCATCCTTCCTGGTAGTGCCTAGCTTTCTATGGATTTCGCCCGCATGCCAAAAAAAATGTAGATACACAGTGGAGAAGGTTCCACTTTCACTCATCCCCAAAGGAACGTAAATCAACCGAGTGAAAATCGATGAAACGCAATTGCGTCTCTCTAATAACTTCCTCGTAAATGAAACGACGAAATAAAAAAAAAAAGAAAAAAAGAAAAAAAGAAAAAAGATACAAGTAAGCACGGGGATCTATCCGGAGATTACGCAATCGATCGCGTAGCGTCAAGTGCACACGTGGAAAGTAATAGAATGGGGAAGAGAGATATAATAAGATATACTACCACAAGTACAAGTAGTATGGGGAGAGGTGCAGGTAGAGTAGTGTGCGTGCGCGTGGCGAATAGCCTCGGGTCATCATCGCTCGAAGGTGCAGCGAAAGCGAACGAAGAAGACGCCTCTCGAGTAGGTACAAGCCACAGGGCAAGTGGGCAACTTTCACACGCGAGACTGATTGTGAGAGGCTTTATTGCCCGTTTTCACGAGGGAGAGGGAGAGAAAGGTCGCGGCCTCGTTCGGACGCTATCAACCTCTTCGGTAAAATATATATATATATATATACATATATACACGGAAGACGCGGAAACCAATCGATCGAGATAGTATATGGATCCCGAAATCCGCTCAAATCCCCCGAAATCTTGATTTATCGTCCTCGTCGTACAAGCACATAATACAAACAGCAATCGCGCGGCATTGTGTTGTCGGTGATCTTTTACGCTTGTATTCCAAAGATCATCGGAAAAAGAAATCAAGCTCTCGCGCATACTTGATTGCGAATCTTCATTTATCAATATTTTGATCGGTTATTAATTGAAAAATAGATACGCACAATTCACTGTAAAATACATATACATATACATACACATATATGTTTACGCGTAGATATAAACGAATAGCGTAAAGTAAAATAAATACATCACTATAAATCGTAGTGAAAGCGAACAAGTTTTATAACGACGTCAACTATAGGGAAATATGCATAATTCACGAAATAGTTGAGTCACGAGTCACGAGTAACCGATTGAAAATCTGAAATACATTTGTTTTAAATAGTAATGATGTATGCGCTAGGTGTATTACGGAACGAGACTTGCACTTGGATGCCAGAGAGCTCAATATATATATACAACAACATCCAGATAACAGTTTTTGATGTAAGCTGCGCGAGAAATGTTATTTATTAGATATATATTAGTAGTTGTAAAAAAGGGGTGAGGATTGTACCTAAAAAATTGATTATAGTACGTAAAAATATACAAATGAATAACAACTCGGATATAGATCATTTGAATCCGATATAAATTGATTTACAATGTGAAAAAATAATATATATATATATATACATATAGCCGACGAAGTTTCTACCGAATTCGTGACCCCAGACACGTGAGATGTGCGCGCAAGATCGTTGGCTGATACACAACGTTACAAGATGTTACTTTATGATAACGAATGCCACTCGTATTATCGCTAAGTAAGATTAACATTTTTCCACCGTAGGTCACGAAGTTATTATTTCACTTTTTAACTCGGAGGAAGAAAGTGCAGGAAGAAAACGACGATTGCCACGAAAAAATGGTTAATAGCGAATTCAAGGGGATTGACTGGTGATTGATCAAGGTTAACAGGCTTAGACGGTTAGCGGGGAAATCAAACTTGCGATCCGCGTTTGTCGAAAAATAAGGAGAACCTTTATGGTTTGTTATATAGGAATGGGCATATAATAGGTATACGGGAACATCACGACTGAAGAAAAGGTCGAATTTTAAATTCAGGTGGGAGAGTCGCGCACCTCGGACGTAATAAGATATGCACCGCACAGCCGAAAGAGATCCGAGAAAGCGGCGAGTCTGGAGAACAGGAGGTGGGAGGCAAACCGAGCCGGTGTTGTTGTCGGTGTCGATGTCGTCGCTTCCTATACATCGTTTCTAAGCGGCTCTCATTGTCTTCCTCCTTTCAAACGGTGCACGATCGGAGCGCTATCGACTACCGTGACGTTTCCCCCCATTTGGGTATATATTTGTTCTTTCTTACTCACATAGCTAGGCTGCAAACCTATTTTTAACCCAAATGATTAGCTATTGATTTTTTCTTTTACTCACGGAAGATCTTTTTTGTCGTTCTTGATTATTCGCTGATCGAAGCTCTGGGCAAGCGTGTGCGAGTCTTCGAAGTGCCAGAAGTTATATACTCGTCCCGTCACCAAGCTCGCAAGCTTACGCTTAAGCAATCTCTTTATAGTTCCTGAAACTGGGCGGGCGGGATGAATGATTATTAATGTAACAGCGAAGTTTCCGCTTGTCCGAACGATGCTTAACGTTTACTTTGCGCGCCATTCCTACCGTTCGATAGACGAGCGCCCGAAGCCCCGTTTTTCCTTCCGCGTCCAATTTTTTTGGATAAGAGCAGTCAGTTTAATACAGATCCGAACCTAAAAGATCAACGCTATTCTTTTCTGTTGGCCAACAACCCCGAGAAGATGAGTGTCTGTCAGTTGTCGACGTTTCGAAGAGTTCGGCCAATAACGCCCTCAACCAAATAGTTAAGCTTAATTTGTCATAGCTTTCTCATGCTCCATCCAATCGAACTCTGTATTACCGTATATTCAGAGCAAAAACCAGATCTGGGAGTTTCGCATCCTACGTACTATGGTTCTCGGTAATGTACGGTACGCCACCATCGTTTTTAAACTGCGATTAGCACATTCAACTGGATTTCCTTGTGGATATGGCATGGAGGAGTAGTAAGAATGTAATACTCCCAACTTACAAGGAGGGGTTCCATCTTCCGTATGACGGATTTCGTTGTAATTTTGATAGCTGTTTTCTGGTACCCAAATATGAAAGAATTCACATCAAATTCAATCTCATAGGCTGTTTGACGAAAGTTATACGGAGTTAACGGAAAATAATATGTTTAAGCTTAATCGCCAATAACTCGGAAAGAAATAGACGCACATATTCAAACTCAAATCCATTAAACAGTTGAGATCAAGTAGACATGGTTTTAAAAAAAAAGAAGCTCAAATATCTCAAAGAATTAGACGAGATATTTACCTAAAAAGTCTATCAAATTTTAATACTAAATTTTCGTTATAATTTTATCTAATTCTTATTTTTTCCATAAATGTTGCCCAAATTAAGATATTTGAGCTTCTCTTTTTTAAAACCATGTCTACTTGATCTCAACTATTTAATGAATTTGAGTTTGAGCAACTACGTATATTTCTTTCCGAGATATTGGCGATTAATTTATTTATTTATTTATTTATTATTAAGCCAACAAATATTTACAAAACATTACAAAATTGCAGTAAAAACCTATAGAGATAAAATTAATTTATCTGTACATAGGGTGGCATAAAACTTAATTCTATAGTTTAAAAACTAAAATAAAACTAAATAAAACTTAAAACTAAAAGTAATGTATAAAGCCCTACACTGGGCCAGTATCACCAGTATACTGGACAGTGCTTGACCTTATACCCAATATCTTATTAACATTGATCTAGCTGTTGTAAAACTTTCAGTGGACGCATTCATATTTCTAGTAAAAGCAATTTTTTCTATATTGTTTAATCTAGCAGGACATGTTAACCCTACCGCACAAGTAACTCTAAAGTGAGGAAACATTTCTTTGTGCTGTTTAGATGAGTCACATTTACATGTAGATGTAAAAACAATATCATCAACTACAACAATGTCTTTATAAACTGGTTGCCGCTTTAGTGGATACATAGAATTAGTAAAAATTTGTTTACCTCTAATACCTCTGTCAAAATACAAAATAGCTTTATTATTTCCTATGTAATTTAGGTCACCATACGACATCCTAATTTGATTATGTTGAGGTATCTTATTCTCTTTTATACGTGGAGGAATCATTTTCTTACCATTTTCAAATACCATATCATCTATTTTGCTAAATACGTTTTCAATAGGTTCATATTTATCATTAGAAATATCAGCATTGCGTGTTATTGATTCTTTCACAAAATTTATTTGCCTAAATTTTGAAAAATAATTATTTGTGTTTACATTATTTACATTATTTACACTGTTGCAGTTGTAATGTATATCCTGTTCCTCACTTTTATCTTTCAGTTTCGAAGTTGTATTCCTATAGTCCCCTTCAAGCTTATACATTTTTACTAATTTTTCCCCAATTTCAGTTACTATAAATATGTATTCTTTTGTATTCACATTAATCATTTTGTTCGCACTATAATTCGAGATACGTCTATGAGAACGATTACCATTTGTTAAGCAAAAACCCTTGAAGCAAATATATGTTCTTATGTCCAAAAGTACCTGTTTTCTTACTACAGAGTCCTGCATTAAGCTTATAAACATATTTTTTTTCACGATTTTTCGATAACTGCGTATAACTTTTGTGAAACAGCCTATGAGATTGAATTTCATATGTATTCTTTCAAATTTGGGTACCAGAAAACAGCTCTCAAAGTTGCAACGAAATCTATTTCCCGGAAGATGGAACTCCTCCTTGTCAGTTAAATAATCGTCTACTAGCTTCTTTTTAAATTCAGTGCTATTATCGGATAAAAACACCTCAAAAACGCTAAATCCAGTGACTATACCCTTCCGTGTAACTTATCCTTTCACGATAGTTATGACGTGTTCGCTTTATGCATTGGCAGTGCTTCAATCCACCGAGTAAATAAATTTTGGAACACCACTATATTCTCCGTAGATATTAGTAAAACGTGGGAATGGTCCGGCGACATAATCTCAAAACTACACATTTTCCCATTATCATCTAATTGTTTACCTTGCGTTTTTACTGCTTAATCATTATTGGAATCATCCCCAAAGTCAAACAATAAAGTATATCAAATCAAATCAATTCTCGTTTTATCTCTCTCGCTCGCTCACACTATCTCTCTCTCTCTCTCTCTCTCTCTCTCTCTATCTATCTCTCTCTCTCTCTTTCTGACTACACCTAACCACAAAAAACGGTATGCTCATGGCCACTTCATAATTAATTGATAAATTAATTAATAAAATACGTGATACCTTTTTCTTATGATGATTTCTTTTTATCGGAAGAAGGGCAATCAGGTAAGCGGGAGTAGGTCGTATGGTGTCGAATTGACAGGTAATATTAAATATCTTCATCATCATCAACGGTAATAACCAATAAACAAATGGTTTCCCGTATTTTCAATTCTCAACCAACAGGAAAATAGTTTCAATTATTTCGAGCCAGTAAGACAATTGTGTCGTTACAATCATTTTTATTATAGTATAATAGGGGTAGTACCCGAGTAAAAATCAATCTATGGCTGGAATTTGAGTCGGATCCGGTGCCGTAAGATTTCCAATAAATATATTTAACCCTGTTCAGAGCCAGATTTTAATAATGAAAATACATTTTAAATAAATTAAATAAATTCTAATTATTTATTAGAAGGCTTGTCAGGGTTTGAAAATACTGTATAAATCATTAAAATAATTTTTAATTTTGAAAAAAAAATCAAATTGATTTGTTTCGTGTCAAATATTTATTTATATTCGTAAGTACTATAAATAAATAAAATTATACAATGTAAAACTTTATTTTTGTAATATATAAGGACAATTTCCCAAAAATTTAGATATTTACACCAAAAATGAGCCATATCTGAAAATGGGACCATCTTTGGGCCTGGTACCCTCGAAATTCGGTTTTTACGGTCCGAAACGTGGAAATACGCAAAGTTCCCGAGGGGACAAAAAGTGGCCACGAAATCCCCCTCAGCGTCCGGACTATAATGGAAAAATATTTGTGTAATTTTTTTTACAGGTAGGGTTATTGATAGATGAAAAAATTGAACTTGAAATCGAGATATTGAATAATCATTCTTCAATTTATTTATATTCATTTTATTATTAGAAAACTATTATAATCTAATAACAAATCGACAAAATTCCTCCATACTTCAAAATGGAGTAATTTTAATTTTTCGTGGTCACATTGAGTCGTGATCATAGTAAATTCTTTACAGTTATAATAAATCTATTATTGTTCGTGAATGTTGAAATTATTATTTTCCGATAAAAAAAAACACAAAAATAAAAGGAAACTTATCTTTAGAAGACCTTTCATTTAATCATTAAATCAATTTTCAAGGTCAAACAGTCTATCCGAACTTTTTTACTATACTTTTTTCTTGTATAATACATCAAATTTAACCTAAAAACATTAAATAGTTTGTCCTAAAGGTACCACCTCTGTCCACTAACGGTTAAGTAATATGTCTCTTCTTTTCTATTAATCGTCTAATTATAATAATTATAATGTGCAACAATTCGATGTTCATTAATTCTGTTTTTTTAAGCAGCGTTTAGATTCTTCAGTGCATATTGCTGGTAATTTTTTACAAGGTAAATTTCTATACATCCCCTGTCATATCCCATTTTTCTGTAATATATCATTGCCTAATTTTATAATATTATTAAGTTTATGATTAATTAAAGGAATTGTTTTTACGTTTCATTTTTTTAACATGTTAGAACATTTATTAAAAAATTTCTTGTTATAAATAAAGTTATAGATATATGCGATATCACATATCGTATTATATCCTTATACATGTATATTTTTTTTATATAATCTATTTCTTATTGCTACATTAATAAATTCCTTAGAGTAAATAAACTGAAAATTAAAATCACCAACCGTAATTTGACACAAAATATTTTAAATAAATTTTTCGAATTTACCGAATTAATATATAATTAAATATTCTATAATATCTAATAAATCTTATAATCAAATCTCAAAAATACATGATAAAAGATTGGACAACTTAACAAAACATAAAAGATTATTAATTAACAGTCATAAGAAAGAATCTGAATGGATTAAAAAATTAACGTTGACTGTAATAGCGGATAATTTAGATAATATTGCATCACTTGGACCCATATTTAATACCGTGTCCAAATTTTTTAATGATGATATTGTTTCAACTATGAAAAATATAGAATAGTGTTTAGAACAAACAGATATTAACGAAGATACTAAAATTGAGATAAGAGATATTAATAAATAATAAATATAAGATACTTTTTTTTACATACGGGATATAGTCGAATTTTTATTTAATAATACGTTTTTTAAAAATTTAATAATAGATTTTATTAATTTATCGTTTTTTTAATTTAACAATAGCTTACAATTTTCAAAAAATTCTTGGTAATTAAATACATTTTTGCATAATAAATAGAATTATTTAAGAAATACTGAATTTTGAGAAAAAAATTAATATTACTTTTGAAAAAATGAGCAATAATTATTAAATTATATAAAATTTTATAAAAATGACTAAAATTGACAGTTTTTTTAGTTTAATAAAAAAAATTAAGTTTGGTCGGATTATACCTATACTTCGGATATGTTGTCATGTTTCAGACCACCCGCAACTGTTCCATTTCTAAATAAATGTATAAATATCGCGAAACTCATGATTCTGTTTCCTATTTTTTCTCG
The DNA here is from genome assembly GCA_026168455.1 of Theocolax elegans. Lineage (NCBI taxonomy): Eukaryota > Metazoa > Arthropoda > Insecta > Hymenoptera > Cerocephalidae > Theocolax > Theocolax elegans. The sequence goes on from CM047428.1 coordinate 56,341,670, forward strand.
ATACCCTCGGTATTCTGGGTATTGTTTTGCCAATTAACATAAATTAACATTACCACAACTTGATATAATTTTCAATGATTTATTTCAATTACGTATAGACAAAATCGCAGCTGACGCGCAGTGATATAGTAATCGAACTCTAGACTACTTTCCTAGGTGAAAGTCAAAGGAACGAGTTGTAATGAGATGAGTATGTGGTTGACCCAACTGATGATGGTCAGATTAGCATTTTTCGTATACTTATAGAAACAGCTTAAGGAGGTGGCATACCCGGTAGGTTACCGACTGAGCAAAAAAAAGATAATTATTCCTGTTTATTTAAAAAAAGCGCAATTTTAATTTTAATTTTTAATTAATCATTCGATAACAAGTCATTCTATAAAGTTTTAAGTCAATGCAACAAAGACACCCTAAAAAATTTCTGCACCGAAAATGTACAATTCTCCGTGATTCTTCAGAGCATAAATTTTTTAAGGTGCCCTTGTTGTATTGACCTGGAACCTTGTAGAATGACTTATTATTAAATGATTTAGTGCAATTCTGTATTCGGGTTTAGCATAAAATTGCGTATTTTTTAAAATAAAGAGAATAATTACCTTTTTTGGCTCGGTCGGTAATTCAACGGGTAAACCACCCCCTTAATTTGACGCACTCGGGTATATTTATAAGTGGAAATCTGTCATTTTTCTCGGAGTAAAAAATATATTTAAAAAAAGAATGATATAGATTTTATGAACAAACGATGATTGTTGAAAAAACTGATACAAGATTTGTCGGAACGAGAATAATAGTGATAACTGCAGTTATCGATAGTGGATGATATAACAGTGTGTAATTCAGAGGCATATATATATATATACAACTCAACGATTGGTTCGAAGATGTAAAATCTATTTGATTAACCTTTCGATATTATATATCGGAGGTAAAAATGAGAGGTTAAGCGAGCACTCGTTGGAAGACAAATAAATAGGAACGTTAATTCTAGGAAAGAGATTAGTTAGCGTTTGATTATACAGTATATGTAGGTAAGCCAACGAGGAAAAGGCTGATAATTACTATCTATCCTTTTGGTATATAACGCGGTGAAACGATGAGAAAAACCCGTAAAAGGAGGTATCGGAGGTTCGGAGGTTTCGTAGGTACGTTGGACTGGTACAACCAAATGGACATTTCATTTACGTCTTTTTCCTTGTTCTCTCGTAAGTGCATTACGTAAAAAGTATTTGATACTGGATTTCGCGCATGGTACCAAAGTAAGACACATAACGCGATATATCGCTTTATCTGAAAAGAAAAAAATGATGTACAATTGAAAGAGAAGTATGATAATCCTGAGACAAAGATCCAGTATAGGGAAGAGGAGTGTCCGCGCGCGAGAGAAGACGATCGGGTAAGCGTTGACGCGTTTTGCGCGCGAGTATACATATATATAGGAGCGAATGCGAGGCAGACACTAGACTGGCCCATGGTGCTTTCACCCGGTAGCGTGTAGCGTCTATATATACGTCTCTCTTCTCCTCTGTTCTATCCAGCTATCCATCGGTCACCTACTTCTCTGCTACAGATCGATGACGTAACAACAAAGGTGCCGAGAAAAATTCGGGAGATAGAGAGTGAGAGATAGAGGGCGGGAGGAGGAGGAGGTGGAGGAGGGGGGGCGGGGGGGAGGGAGGTTGCCGCAATACCGCCTGCGCATTCGTAGACAACGATCTATATGATATATCGCGCTCCGGCGATGACCCTGCCTGGCTGCTGCTGCTGATGCTGCTGCCGCCTTACGCAACTATATGTATATATAAACGTACGAACAGTGCGTGTGCTTGTCATATACTTTTATACGTATACATATACGCTTCATCTTCTTGCCCATACTATACGGAGACGGGGAGGCTATGATGGGCCCTTTGTTGCGTCACCATCACTCGCCATCAATGACCCGAGTTCGCGTTTTCATCACACACACACAAAATTAACATTCTGTTGCAGAATATTCAAATGCCCTCGGTCCTCGGTTGACACAGATCTATATCTTCGCTTTATTCGACCTTTTTCTTTTTAACTAACTCTATATATATACATATACAGTACAGTATACTCACTCGATCTACCGATCGATCGATAATCACCGAGTCTTAATCCGAGGTAATTACACGTCGAGTTTGTAAAAACGAAATGTAAAAATAATATGTGGAAATCGATTACGTCGATTATATAGATTCGAAAATATACGTGTGTATGTGTGTGTGTGTGTGTGTGTGTGTGTGTGTGTTCGTGTGCATCTGAAGCTATAAACTGAAAAATGTATTTACGTCGTTAATTTATAATATAAAGGAAACATCTCGAAGGAATACCACCGAGAGAAAGTAATAGTGCTTTCCCGCGGATAAAATAAAAGTTTTACTAGGCATTTCTCTTCTTAGGCTTGCATGAATCATTTCAACGACCCGTTCGAGCTGTTAAACGCTCCTATACGAACAAAAAAATTTCTTACGTTATTATGCGATCAATGCACTTGATGCATATATATTTACCCTCCGAAAAAAAAAGTATACTGCACCGTTTCGAGCAAAAATTCGCGTATACGCGCGTGGTGTATATTACGAAAGTTTAACAATACCTATTAGTTCATCAATGCGTTTGACGCAACCAATCTTTTAGTTTAATTAATATATGGTGAGTTTCAACTTTTAGCGTTACGTAACTCATATATACATATATATGTATATTTCGTTGGAATAATACCTTACCTTACCTTACCTTACCTTACCTTACCTTACCCTGCCTGTATAAGTGATTTGACACGCTCGCTTATAATTCTAATGTTTAAAAAACGATCGTAACAATTAATTCAAATGGAATAAAAAGACCGTTTGTATAAAAACTGATCGTGTATATATAGTCGCTTTTATAGATAATTTAATAACGTAAAATTTAACGGTAATATATATTATAATGTAATAATAATGCTGAACGATCGTAACCAAAATTTTGTTAAACGTTAAATGAAGACTGCACCCGCGGATATATGAAGGTTCGCGTAACACCGACAAAGGAAATTTTAAGGAAATCCGAATCGTTATAAAGGCGCGAGTAGTGCGGCGTATTAGGTCAATGTGCGTATTATACGCAGGTGCGCGCTCTCGCAGAAGAGAAAAGCAAATTCTATACGATACATATTTATACATGAGCACAATGTGACTCTTATAATTGCCTACTGTATGATGTTTAAGTTGTTTTATACACATATATATATATATATACCCACACGCACGCACGTGATACGTACATTTGTATACACACGTATACATGTATGCGAGAAGGTAGACACACACACACACACACATATATATGTCTATCCCGCAAAAAGGAGCGCGGGCTCGCAACATCATTCAAACGGAAAATCCGAGGAAGAAAGAGAAAGGCACTCATCTCAACGACTTTCGCATAAGTAAGTACAGTCGGATCGAAAGCTGCGTTATGTCATTGTTAATATAACGTTTTCGATTAGAAAAATCGAAAAGTGAACTTTACACCACGGTCGTTCTCACGCTATACATAAGGATTTTCCTTTCTTCTTTATTTAGTCTCATTAAAACTTGCTCTGTACGTCTTGTGTTTGTATATATATATATATATATATATATATATATACGTACGTACGTACGTATGTATGTGTACGTATAAATTGAATAATGTGAAAATTATTATTTAAACTCCATTATGGAAAGAAAGAGTGAGGAAATTTCGTTTTCATATATGTATACGACGCTCGTGGTGCAGGGGTTTAAGTGAGCGATAAAAACCCAAGTTTATATGCGTATTTCTGAGCTAATTGGCTTTTGCTACCATTTTTTGCAGGTCGAATTGCCTCACCTTCTCAGACTATACCTATTCTCATTTAGTGAACATTAACGTTTACATTTTAACTATTTATATTTCGTTTCGTTTCGTTTCATACCGGACGGAAGATATATATTTCATACTTTACTTTATAATATCTCGTTCTAATATTGCGTTCGACGACAACGAGTAATCTACACAGACGACGAGTGCACGCGTATCTTCCATATTTTAATTTTAATTAGATCGAGATTGACGCATTGAGTAGATATTAAAAGGATTATTTATATCTGCGTTTGACATACAGGATTACGCGCGTTCGTTCAGAGGATCTACAGTTCGGAATTCAAATTGAGTCGCGCGGGCTATGCGATGAGTGGCGGCCTCTACCAACGAAAGTCAAAACGATCCTTTCCGATCGGTGATTCGGTGGGTATATATTTACTTAAAATTCTTTAAAATTCTACTCGTTTGGTATCTTACCATCAGTTTATAAGAAATACTGCACCTCCGCGACTCGTATTATCATTGCGGATATACAACAACTCGATGGGCATTTATTTGCGTCTCGAGAAAAATCCGCGTGTAACAACTGTTGGAAAGTTTAAATGCAATTGTGACGATATACTTACATATAGCTATATTAATTTTGGTTGTACGCTATAATGCCAACCGAGCGAAATTCAACTACTTAATCTAACCCAAGTATAGAAACAAATTGTACGATTTGTATACAAATTATATAAAAAAGCCTTTATACACTTAGAATACAATTTTTATAAAAAAATGATTATATACAATTTCTATAAAATGTGGATGTATATATTTTATATAGAATTTATATTTTGGTAATACATACGATATTAATTATAATGGAACACATGTATATTTAACAAATGTAAACAATTGATAATTTGAGGCTGTAATATAAATTCATGGTTCGCACCTTAAATTGTTTTAAAAATGAATAATCTTTCTTTTCAATTACCAGCTGCCTCATACTTTGTTTTTGAAATGGCGGAGTGGCGGAGACGCACCTCGGCCGGTCACGGAAGTTAAGCAGCACTGAGTGCGGTTGGCACTTGGATGGGTGACGCTCTCGGTCGCTTGGCTTTCGTGGCGGGTTAGGTGTTTTTTCATACTTCACAACGTGAGCGGGAGGTGTGAAACATTCGTTTTTGGTGTCAAGGCCTACGCAATGTGACTTTGACACCCAAAAAGAATGTTTCATACACCGGCCATCTCGGATGAGGATGATCCACGGGCATAACCCCGGGCGAATGCGAGATGGTGGGGTTTTTAAGGAGAGGGATAAAGCACCCACACATAGGTGGTAGGTGAACACCGTTAAAGTCCCCAGGGATAAACGGTAGGAAGTGCCAGGAAAAAGAGAGCACTAAATCAAGAATAAAAAAAAAAATATATTATATGTATAATTGTAGTCCATTTTTACAGTATAATTTATAAGAACCTATTCTACGAATTATTTATAGGTTTCCAGGCGGCAATTTATTTCTCCAGAAAGAGCTAAGAAAAGTTAATAAATTTTATAATCAATTTATAATATGCAGATTTTGGACTCTATTATTAGTTAGAATGAATTTTTAACTTTCATTAGTTCTTCTTAGGTTTTGCTAGATTTTATTATAGCTTTTAGGTTTTTTTTAAAAAAAAAAGAAACGTACGTGCGAGCTTAAAAAAGCTAATAACTACCCTAGTGGAATCAACAAAAATTTTGTAGCCATTTACTGAGTAACGTTCTCATGTCAATCTATAAACTACTTAACTAGGACGCTAACAGGGTAACTTTTATTAAGTATTTGTAAACATTATACGCATATGATTATTTCCGCTAGGGTTATATACAAATTTTATACAAATTGTAGATAATCATTTTTTTATAAAAATTGTATTCCAGCTACATAAAAACTTTTTTATATAATTTGTATACAAACTGCATAATTTTTTTCTACCTTTTAGTAATGAAAAACATATACAGTTAAAATCCGATGAAATATTAGCTCCTTGTTCCTGGATGATAAAAATATATACTTATATATAATTAGCGATTCGGCTATTGTTACAGATTCGAATACAATTATATTTTCCCACCGTTTTTGCACTCGCAGCATCTCTCGTTATCGGGATCGGTAAATCAACTCTCGTATAAAAATACAGTGTAACACACCACAATTGTAGCGAGTATATAAACGATGCACTAATTTACCCGTCTCAGTGCTCTACAATGTCATAATAATTTCGATTATCTAATACGAGATGTATATATAGCGCACTAACACACGCGTACGTTATATGCTGTACACATTTCCCAGGATTCGATATATACTTCCTTGAACGACGAAATAACTAAAATTCTATTATTCTGTAACGATCCAAAGTAAACATCCACGCTCACCGAGAGATACCGCGGCAAGATACGCAATAACCATAACTCATTCGAAAAAAGGATCCTTAAATGAAATGTAAGACGATGTAACTGCACGGTAACCATGTATATATATATATATATTTATATATAATATGTAATAACGGAAACGCAGCGAGAAAAGAAAAATAACAATGAAAATAACATTTCCGTGAAACGAGTACAAGCCGCGGTGTGTATATATACCTATATATAGGAAGAAAAATTCACTCTTTAAATGGAAAATGAGTGAATATTCCGAGTTAAAAAAAAAGTATGTGGAAAATAAATATATAAATGTTAGTGCGAAAAGGAATGTGTATATACATGTGTGTGTGTGTAAAGCGGTGTGTTTCAGTGTTATCGATCGAAGATCCGTTGGAGTTGCGATATCGAGCCTTGTGTGTAAAATCGTTTTTCGTGTTATCTCGGATTCTTGAAATGCTTGCGATCGACAACTCCGATAGTTAAATAGGGGAAAAGGATACACTGTACACACACATATTAGGCATACATATATATACACCTATTATTTCGCTAATGTAATGCGACGTGCGAGTGACATCTATACGTTTCTACAGTCACGCGGCACTTTCAAAGTCTACATTTTTATTTCTTCAGTTATTTATAATACCGATATATTGTCGCTCTTATGGAATTCAGATTGCCGATATATACTGTAAACGAATATTTTTATTTTTTTCATTTTATAGGCGACCGGTCCAATTGAATTTGTATATACCGTAGTATCGTTCAGTCCGCCAGTATATATAGTTTAAATGGGTCACGAGAGAGACGACTATTTTTTTATATTTCAATAAACGAATCAATACATATATATAAATGAAATGTATACCTCCCTTCGTAAAGGAATCTTACCACCTTTTGATTAAAAATTACGACAAACACGTCACATTCTGACAAACTGGGAAAATTACAATTAAAATATTACTATATTTGACAATTTACTATAATTTTCGTATAGCATTTTACTTTAACTTTCGTAAATTTTAATATAATATACTTTCTAAATGTGAATTAGTGAATAATCACTAAAAATATAGTGATAAGTCAGTCACTATCAGAAAGTAGTGAATCGTTACTAATTCGATTAGTCAATATATTTACTATTTTAATAGTGAATATTCACTTATTTTATTTCGTGACAGTGAGACCGACGTATCACTATTTCATTTTTAGAGAGTAAACTATAGTCATTTTCATCAGTGTATATATCGGTATGCGATTTCTCACCTAGGAACTATTGTATAATTTTTAATACTAAATATATTTTGTCATTTTTAACATATACTACTTAAATTTCGTAATCGATCGAAAATATTTCAATATAAAAATCAAAATATCCCTCCGCAGTTGGCCGAAATTGAGATTAACTTACAGAGTATTCTATTCCCGCACATAAATTCGGGCTAATTACTATAAAATCAGTCCAGTTGTGTTTCAAATTAACTTGCCACGCCTTGTGTATAAGGTAAATTAACGAACAATGTGGAGCCGGTGTATTATATATATATAGAATCTACACCACCACGCTCTGATCGTAATTCCAACGCGAATACGACCCGCAAACCACTTCATTTATGTAACATTTATATTTCCCGCAGTAGTGAATCAACTCCAATTGAAAAGGTTGATTATTACATCTTCATCGTGACAGTTCAACGTGTATATATACATATACACATATTACTCGATGGTATCGCGTGTTAAGCGAAATTATTTAAATTACAACCATTCGAGTGAGATAATCGCCTCGAGCATTGCTCTGTAGATCGATTCACGCTTCTTCAAATTTTTATTTTTTTTTATTTTGTCACTTAAACGCCGATACTTAGTGCGCAACCGAACGCTTTTCAATATGTGCATAATCACGCTGGAGATTAATTTATTGCGACAGATGTAATTAGATAAAAAATATTGTTGAATGCGCTGTTAAACGATTAGACCAATCGTATACATATCGTATATACTTTTTACGACGCGGATTTCTTTTTTTTTACTTGTATAAACGAAAAAATAAATGATATTTACTTTTTTTTACGTAATTAGGAATTTATTGGTTTTGACGTAAATAACCAGCTATACGAAGAAGACAAATAATTTATAATTATTTTCCAGTAAAATTATATATACGTAATGTACGTAAGTTGTGTATACGTACGCGCAGTTATATGATTATTTTTGAAATCACTTTACAACACAAATCTATATGTATATATACACTAATATTGCGATAATATTATATTTATAAAGTAGATTATTATAATTATTTTTTATACAATTAATTTTATTATCGAAGAAGTAATATAATATTAAGAGCCATCATTATAAAACGTAAGTTATACTCTCGAGTACATTAAAACGTAAAAAAATGAAATGTATGTATATATATATGTATACGTTCTCCTCTCGGTGATATTGTAATAAGCATGCCAACCGCAAATCATTCTTATAAAATTAATGCACATGTATAGACGAGCCGGGCACGTATATATATATATCGTACGTTACATATTTACGTATAATAACTATACGGATGTACATAGAGATGCGTATGTATGTATATATATATAGGAAAGTATATAAGCGAAATGGAATTACGTGAAAGTGAAAATCGGTGCTGACGCTTTCCCGATAAGCTAATCGCGCAAGCTATTTTCCCAAGCCTCCGTGGAATTTGAGGGGACATCAGGTATAAGAAACGAATCATCCCTTTTGAAAATGACCGACCTATTTAAACCCAAACTCGAAGGTCGAGGCTTCAGTGCTTCGAACGTCCTTCTCGAGATTCTAACCGTCTCCGCACGTTTCACCGAGGAAAAATGTTGAAATTCGTAAGTATCCACACACACACACGCACACACACAACGTCGTGTAGACCCTTAACAATCGGATTCGCGTGACTTATTAGCGAAAAAAAATCGGATTACACGATACAGCCGGACAAGGAAATACATATATATATATATATTAATGTCGTTGGTTTTTATACATTGAGAAAAACGGTTTTTTCATTCAAAGAAATCATGAATTTCGTAGCGTAAAATTTTATATCATTTGTACCAAATGTCGATTTCTTAATAGTTAAGAAATATTCCTTTACTATTATACTAACTTTTTTTTGTTGAAGAAAAATATCCATTATCTTATGTAAAGTACATAATTCTTAATAGTTAGAGAATACGAGTTGAAGAAAATAATCACTAAGAAAATTTAAAATTGTAATCAAAACTCTTATTTGATATTAATATTAAACTCTTATTTGATATTATAATACAAATAAATTATTATTTACAAATATGTAAAAATTTAATCATACTTTATTCAATCTTATGAATTTTCTTTAATATAATCATATTTAATTTAAATTTAATATGCGAAAACTGATTAATTCAGTGAATTTGTATCAAAATCACAATTCTTACTTCTAAATGATTCGCATCTTAACTATAAAGAATTTAAATATAATGTGCACCTTGCCAAATCAAGTTAGAAAATTTGATTATTAAGTCATGTCCCTTTCGCCGTATTTCAATCCACATTTCTTAACGGTTAAGGAAGATTCTTAGTGTAGTTGTTAGTAATAGCTGAATTAAGAATTGAACGGAAATTGAAAGATTTATATTGACAAACTTTAATTTTACAGTATACGTATATAGTCGTGCAACGTTATAACCGAGAATATCTTGTTAATTTACATTGGATTAATAAATATTAAATTAAGTACAACGTGAAAGATAATTTGATTGAGCGTTAACACCTAATTAGTCCGTATGTTCAAGAAAATATATGTATTAAAATTCTAATTAAATGTATATCCGGTTAAATTCATTATCGGTGGGTATAAATTGTGCCGATTCCTCGGATAAATTCACGCGATACCTTGGAAAATGTAATTATAAAGTTATCCCAGTATGCCCAAAAGTGTAAAAATCGGATGAGCTGTTATTAAGTTAACGGGTCGAATCGGTCATCGTTCGTATACATATATATATATATGTATATGTAAGTGAAAGTAAAAAAACTTTAAAATAGTTTACGAGTGGTAACAATTAGTTGGTAAGTAAAACAAAAGAGAGAGAGAGAGAGAGAGAGAGAAGAGAAGAAGCAAAATTGGACGGAAAAATCGGGCAAGTGAAATCGCAATTAGTGAGAGAATGGAGAATCCGCGCTACGATGGGGTCACCGCCGCGCGTAATGTAGCGAATAATTAGGTAGGTACGCGCAGTGGAGCTCGCTATGCAAATGAAGGTGTCGAGATGCATCTTGCAATGGGTTACGAGTTTTTATGGGAGGGTGATTAGAGAATTACAATTTTTCGGAATGAATCGCGCGAGTCACGCACGCGCAGTCCGCTGATGAATTGCTTGAATTTAATCGTTACGGTTAATTACCATACGTGCGGGATTTCGTAACGCGAGTGCGCGCGAGGCTATCGAGAAACCAAGTGTGCGAACGAGTAATTTTAACCGTTTTTGTCATTTGTTACTCGTTTCGCCGGTGCAGAAGGGAGAAGAAAGAATCCTTGGGAAATGAATGGGAAAGCATGTATATATATATATATATAGGTTGATCGTATAAACAACTGTGTGCGAACACTGTAACGTGTAATCTGGTTAATTAAAAATACAGTTCGATTGTTTTTCAGACGTTGATGGTGTGCGCATCGATGGGGCTGCTCTTCCTCGACTCGAAGAGCACGGCTACCCCGTTATCAAAGACAAGATCATCCCGTAGCATCTGGCCGTTCAGTTCGACGGATACAACGACCGAGCCACCCCTCACCGAGGAGAACCTCCGACTTATCGAACAAGCTGGATTAGGCAAGGATCTCGACTTGAGCAGCCATCCTCTATGGAAAATTCACAAGTACCAAGGTATCGACCTGAAACCTGTCCAAATTCAAACGGAAATTTTGAAGAGTCCCGAGCTCGATGCTAGGAATGTACCTACCGTAACCGAAACACCTGAAAACACAACCGAACCGGTCGATCTGAGCTTCCTCGACGATCTCGGTGGTCTGGCTTATTTCCTACCTGAACCGGAAGACGAGGAGATCGAGGAGACAGCTGCCGATTCGATCGCCAAAGTCATCAAACGAGAAGAGGAAACGCATCCAGGTTTCTTAAAAAAATTGTGGAGAAAATTGTGGGAGGTACCGACCGAATACATTTACTCGATGTTCACCAGTGATTCGGGCAACGAAAAGTCAAAAGAAGAGGAAGATCTTACGGTGTACCTACCGGAGACTCAGGGTTCTTACGTAGCGGTGGTAGTACCGAAATCTTCGATTCCGGAGGGTAGGGTGGTCGAGGTGCCGACGGCGCCGGCGCTTTTCGAGCCGGCGAATCACAAGATCGGTAAGTTTATTGCCCAGGAAACCAGCAATTAATCGCCGGATGAAAGCGGGCATTCCCGTAAAAGTGAAACCGGAGGATGTTCTTGAGATCGCGGATTCATTTAGAAAGCGAGCGCAAATTTTTCAGTGAAATTCTCGAGTCACGAGTATATAGTAGCTATCTATCCTTCTGAATTATTTCGTTGGAATCCCGTTTGCCTTGAATTTGGCTATTTCTACGCACACACACACACACACACATACCTATTTCGGTCCGTTTGTTTATCATTTTAATGCACAGCTATATACATCAGAGGATGCTATCGATTGATTCGTATTATTGATGAGTTAACCTTGCGCTACTTCTTCACTCGCGAAATTTATAGCGGCTAGTCTGCTCTAGTGTACTTATGTTTTCGCGATCGTCGCTCTGACCGAAATTAAAATTTTTAATATACATACTTGACTCTACGATTTCTACACATATATGTATACCCGAAAATATAATTTACGCGGTTAACGCAACGGGTTTAGACATCTTTATTTATTATTTTTACACACGGTACATATATATATATATATATATATATATTCCGTAATTTTATGGCTATAAATAATATGCTTGACGTTAGTGCGTGAAAGGGTTAATTCGTAATTAACCAAATTGAAACATCAAAAATGTAAATGTAAAAGTGGTCGCGCATGTGATATAATAAGTATACGTTGATTCGTTGATATAAATACCATATAATTACAAACGACCTTTGAGTAATATGTATATGTAACAGATTGTCAAAGACGTTACGTTATCATTCTAGTCACTTACATACTCTAATTCATTTTCTTCAATTTTTCCATGGAATATTAATTTTTGTAAAAATAATTAGTATATATACCTCTCACTAAATTGATCATTTAAATTATTGATTTAGTCTGATAGAATTTATCAAAGGGTGTCGTATATTTTACAAATAAAATAAATAATTGTATTACGGTATCCTCTGAAAAAGGGGTTTCCGGTATCTGGTCATCAAATAAACATGTAAGGAGATGTAAACCCCAAAAAAATAGAAAAATGATTTATTTTTTAATAAACGACTAATTTAATTTATCAAAAAAAAAACGTCCTGTAACGATGTTGCGTTGCCTTTGAAGATATTCTGTGAATTTTTTCACAATTTTTTATTGATAAATCAACCAGATTTTTGAACAGCTGTGAATCATTGTTTCATAGCTATACGTGTATTACCGGCCAAAAATAGTTGTTCACGTATAATTAATTTATAATTAATTATTTTGTAAAAATCTCTCTGTTACTGTATTCTATTTGTTTTGAAAAGTATCTGTGGTTTTTTACAGAATTTTCTTATAATTAGGTTTTCAAATTTTTGGGACTTTCTAAGCAGATCTCTGCAATTTGGTTTATCGTACATCCCCGTAATTAAATAAAAACAAACGACATTTAACAATAACGTATATACCGTATAAAATATTTATTTGGCAGTGAACGAGCCCATAAGCGTCCCGGAGGAAACAACGAGGAAAACCGAGGAAGCGAAACCCGCGAATACCGAATTCAGTCGATCGCACGCGTGGATTCAATCTTGGACACCCCAAGCCTCGTACACCGTCCACGTTGACACGCCGAACGCCGATCGCAAAGTCTCCGTCTCCGGTGAGGAGGAGGAGGAGGAGGAGGGTATCGGGAGCGAGATTCAAGCGAATAACGAGGAGAATGAAAAGGAAAAGGAAAAGGAGGAAATATTGACCAACTTTGAATTGCCTGAGGGTCTAGCGAAAAAGCTTCAAGTTAGTCAAAAAGACGTAGACGCGATATTGAACGATAAGGAGAGCGCGGAAAGAGCCGCGAACAGGCTACGCGCACTCCAGCGTGAATTTGAGATGCGGAAGGAGCAGCTGAGCTACGCCTACTCGTCGGTGAGAAAGCAGAATCGTTCCAATTCAAACTGATCGGTCCTCGCTGATCCGACTACCCTACTATTTATTATTCCTCCCTGTACTCCTCTACCGTCATATTTTAATTATTGTTTCTACTCGTCATAATAAATTATTTTAATTTGTATACATAGCCTTTTACTTTTACCAATTATTTACAATTGCGCTTCTCCATATACTCAACGTAAATTTCATCGAAACGTATATAAACAATACGATGTATACATACATCTTTCAACAAGTTATGATATCAGTTCTCGTCAAAAATTAAACTTTTTTCATATACATATATATAAAGTTAATGTTAATTGTATATAAACTTTCTATCAACATTTACGGGATACGAGACCGTGATGAACTTATAGTTTACTTCAGTTAAATTAAAATGAACGTTCCCTAGTAGAAATCTGACCATAAATGTAACGTTTTGTTAAGCCAAAAAATGGCCAAGTGTCATAAAATACCCAATAAATGCCCAATTAATTGTAAAATTAGAGTTTTATATAACCTCCAAATGTTAAATTTCTACTAGGGATATAATTCTTCATTCGTAGTTTAAATACTTTATCTAAACGTAAACATTTTAAACAATCAAAAGAAATATAAATAACAGTATTATTTTTTTTTTGGCGTTTGAACCACCGACCTTCAGATTAGATATATATAATCATTGTGGATTAACCTTCCTTGTATCCCTCATTAATTTACAATATATTGTAGGACGCACCCTACGGTAGACTCAGCGTAAACAGAGAGAGAGAGAGAGAGAGGGGGGGGGGCGGGGAGCGGTAGATATAAAAATTTTACGTAATCGGGAATAATCCAGGATAACGATTAGTATCATTACGCGATCAATCCGCAGCACGCGGTAAAAATGATTGAGTTAATATTCTATATAATTGCGCGCGGACGCACGCACGCATATACGCACGCACACCGAATACGAGCATGAAATTATAATTACGAGTAGAAACTCTCGAGTTCCACGTGTGCGTATATATGGACGCGTATTAATCTAGCGGATCGATGTATTATACAACAAATATTATTCCGCGCGGGGAAATTTAATGAAGAAAAAAGGAGTAGCGTCTTGAAGAATCGCGAGGAAATGCGTATATATGTAACGTGGACGGAAAACTCACGTTTTTTCCATTGCGGAAAGTAAAAGTGTGTATACCGACACATCGACGATCTATGGACCAAGGAAGCGTATACGTCTATATAGCTCGATTGATCGTACAATAATAGACGTACAGTGGCAGATGTGTATCTGTACTTGCAGTTTCTCACGTTGCGCCATAATCACGCGCATCTTCGCGTAATCCAGTTCCGGAGCGGATCGGAGGAGATCGGGAGGGAGGTTTGGACGCTATTTTGCAAGAGGCAATTAGGCTTGACTTTCACCTGCTACCGCGAGTCCGGAGTGCACCTGCGAATTCGAAATCAAGGACTCGAGAGTGAAATCGTTCCTCCTATAGGTCTATTCGACGCTATCTATATGTATATGTATATACGCCGATTTTTCCTCGTTCGTCGTAAGGTCATGCCTCCCGCAGTCAGAAAATTTAATATCGATGTGTCACTTTTTTTCGAGAAACAAAAACGTATATTCGACATAGACGTATATACTTGGATTACCCGTAATGTTCACTGTATTTTGTAGTAAATGTAGTAAATATGATAAAAATTACGATAATCCAATGTATATCGCCCCCTATATATTACTGAAACAATATAAATGTCTGTACATTTGCTACTTATAGACCCAGACTCGTCTCTACGATTTATCCGATTATTATCACTGAAAAAAATTTTTCATTAAAAATTATTTTAATGGTAAAAGGAAGACGGACTTGCACAATTATAAAAATTGCTATTAATAATGGTATGAAAATGGTAATTTTTCCAAAATGGTGTCAATTTTTACCATTATTAATAGCAATTTTTATAATTGTGCAAATCTGTCCTCCTTTTACCATTAAAATAGTAATTTTTATTAAAAAATTTTTTTCAGTGTATTAATATTAATATATTAATATTGAATAAAGTACCCGAGCAATATCGGTTATAGTTGGATATATATCGATCGAGTCGTAGATTGTGCAATCGATCGACTAAAGGTGCACCATACGATTAAAAAATCGTATCAAATTGGCATTTGATTGGAAATTAATACGGGTACAAGACAGCCACTCGTTACGACTTGCGAATCCCAGCTAAGTTAATATAGAAAAAAAAAATAATATACTATAATTGCAGAAACTCTGAACACATGACCCGAATAAAAGAAAAAACAAATGACGCGAACCAATAGTAGGATACTATATATGATCCTTTCACATAATCCTAAACTAATTAAATTTTACCATTTCCCAACGTTTATATAAGAAGAATCCGTCGAACGCACTTAACATTTTCCGTTGCAAAAAGGAAAAAAATTCACCTGACAAATGGCTCACCGAAAACTACGAGAATCTCTCTCTCTCTCTCTCTCTCTCTCTCTCTCTCTCTCTAATTTCTTTTTATACATATAACTGACGTGTGCGCGTGCACGCATGATAAAGTGTTCACTCTTTTTGTCGACGATTAGATAAGAAGTCGGCTTCGAGATCCTCCTCTCGTATATATATATATATATATATACGATCGGACCTGTCATAGTTTCGCAACCGAGGATTTATGTTCCAGAAAACGCAACTTGCAAATTGTCGAAACAGTAAAAAACATCGCGCAAATTTCCAGTTGTCGTGAATCTCACCGCGTACGTACACAAGAGTATAGTAGTCCTGTGCGTGCGCGTGGTAGTAAAGGTCTATTTTTTTTTCCTACGTTTTTTTTTTCTTCAAAACGCTATATTCTATTGTCGATAGAGAAAGTCCCGTTTAAAGAGTTCGCGCGACTGTTTTGAAAAGTATATAATCTACACCAAAGATCTTGTTATGCTTTCTAGATTGAAATTTCATTGTGAAGTATATATATATAACGCTCGAGATTATTGAAATACAAACTGTTCACGGTTTTCATTCGGGTATGTAACTTGAACCCTTTTACGATGGTTAAACGATCGTGCAAAATTTTGCTTTCGCTAGTTACAAATTTATTCGACCGTATTTCTCTATTTTATATAAATAACCGAAATAACGTCGTATACCCTCGTTCACCTCGATTTTAATGGGTTTCACTTTTATCGATTCGTCGTCCTCATCTTTAACGTTGTATGTCAATTTGTCGTATTTATAAAACTATCGTTAATGGTACTTATCGAGCCACTTATTTAATTTAAACTATGTATATATATATCCTTTTTACAATTTGTTACAACACATTTTTTATTGGTAATATTATCGTATAAGGATAATGAGGCTTGGACGTAAAATTAAATATTTCATAACTTCTAGGGTAAGTAGACAATTTGTTTACATTTTCGTTTGAACGAGCACCTAAACGAGTGTATATATCTTTAAAATAACCACTGGTACGACGTTTTTATTTTCTCAAGTACACGTGACAAATGTTTTTATCTATACAAGATTCGAATACTCGTACGAACTATACGAAAGCACAATGTTTACAATGTCGTTTGTCATCGATGCAACCTGCACCTATTCGAGATTTTATAATCAATTTTAAATCTTGTAAAATTCATTTAGACATTTTTACATTTACTGTATATTTTATGTTATCAAGTACTTTCTCAAATTGCAATTTACAATGTCAACTGTTCAAAAAAACAGTTTATCATTAACCAAAAGTAAATCATTACAATTATATTCAAAATCGTTTGATCAGCGTGTCATCTGTAAAGGTAAAGTAATCTCGAGTGGAAATTCGCGTAGTTTAAATCGCATCTGCGTTATCGTTTACCAAAAATTAAAACATTCAATCGATTGTTCGTTCCGTCGGTACTGCAGTCAATCGGTCAAATTGTATGTAAAAAATATTCGTGCTCGTAATACACTCGTGCAAAATAGTTTCATTCGCACACTCGTTCCGCAAGTTGGACTATTTTAATTAATTAATATCCCGAGCGTCTTAATAACCATTACGTCAAGTCGCTTATAGTATTCTAATACCAATGTATACGTAATTAGATTAAAATATCACAAGTTTAAAACTACCTCGTGCACCTCGCAAGATTCGTTTCATACATTTGTTATAGAACTTATGTATATATATAGGGTTATATAGATATACACATCGATTCGATGCACTTTGCTCCAGATTCCGATGAAGAATAGGGTGCCGATTTTTTGCCGATATAACCGGTGATTGCTCGTAGTGTAAACCCGTACCTATCGCCGGTCTCGAGTCTATGGTGAAAAAAAAAGAGAAAGAGAGGAAAAACCATCGCGGACCCAGAAACATTGACGAGAGGTAATTTACGAAATTGCGTCAATTTTGTAAGCTGAGAAGGAGGTGGAGGGAAAAAAAAAATAAATAAGTGATTGTACGGGACAGGATAGTATTCGATGAAGAACAAGGCCACGTTTTCTCGATGATAGTTGGGGCCAGCCGTTCGTGCATTATACTTTGTATAGATAATCGATCCGAATTATGTAATAAAGAAAATGATTTATTTACCTTAGTCTATATATATATATTCACTCTATTCATTTACGCGAGTCTGTGTGTTTTAATGTGAAATTGTAGTTTATTCTTTAATGTACACAACTACTTTTATGTATATAGTGTAGTCGTTAATTAGTACGTGAAAACGAAGGAAACATTAATATTATTATATATTTAAATTTAACGCAATATACGAAATAAGTTTTACTTGGAGTGTAATTTAATAATAAAAAAAAGGTTAAATTTTCGATAATGAACATTGATGCAGCATCTTGTACGGTTGAAAATGCAATTGTATACAGGGAGAAACGCAAAGGATCGTTATGACCGGGGATATATAAATTTTTGGACAGTTTGTACCAAATACATCGTGACGATGTACGACGAATGTGAGAGCGATCCCGGGCAACGAGTGTTTAAGAAAAGAAAGTAAACTACTCCAATAAATGTACGTATACAGGACGTTGCGACACGGCGATCCGGAAGGTGTTTGTGTGTGTATATATAGATATATATATATATATATATATATATATATATATATGGGCGCGTGCACACCTGCGTCTACGTATATGTGCATTATGTCGATGAAAATCTTATTTGAAAGCTCGATTATTTGAATGGTCGCGGTTGTTACAAGCATCCCAGTAGAAAGCAGTCTATTTTGTGAAATAGTTGTGTTGCCGCGGTATCGCTCATATATATATACACACACCCGTTTCTCCAGAGATTGAATATCGGATTTTTAAAAAATCGGGATCGCGAGTATATTAGCCTAAAATTATACGCCGACTCTCTCGTCTGGGTGGTGGTACATCGTTATTATCCACCTCGATTATAACTCGCTTGGTTTCCCTTAAATTTTAAATGGTCTTTCACCAATCCTTCACCGTTTCATCCTAACTTCTGGGATTAACATCTTTCAATATATATATATATATGTGTGTGTGTGTATATAGGTATAGTACACGTTGCAACGTTCAAATTTCAACAGTTCGCATTTGTATATTATACTTTTCGTGCGCATTAATGAGACTATTATCGAGCAATTATGTATATATACCACACACACACACACACACACACACACACACGTATATAAACGTTATAGTATTATTTTACGTAATCTACGTGCACAATCTATCCTACCGAGTGAACCTTGTAATATCGCAAGTTATAATCCAATTACCAGATGAGTTACGTAAAATATATATATATATAAAAGTATTTCCCTAAATTTCAAGAATTTCGAGTTAAAATCATATAGTTCTCGGTTGGGATGAGAATAATCGTGAGTTACAAAACCTCTTCACCCGGAAAGTGATTCTTCCCACTTTACGATATATACATGTATACGTGTCGCGCGCCTATATACCTATATATACACATGTCCATTTGAGACACATAGAAAGTAAAACTGTGTCAGTCGCGAATAAACTACCTATTCGGCTATAATCCTCGACGGTTTTACACATTCACGCGTATATATACTATAACCGCTTTCACTCGGGTATTTTATTAACTTTTATTCGAGCACCCGAGCAAAAAGCCGCGCGAGCGACATTTCAAAATCCTATTTCGAGGTGCTAATTTTACAGTCGAGCAGTAAAAGACGAACATGCGCGAAACAAGTGCGTGTAAACACTTAATAATGTTGACGCCATTATCCTTCTTAATGGTTCGGGTACTCCTCCTCCTCCTCATTCAATCACTCTTCTTCTTCTTCTCCCTTTTCTTCGTTTTTCCTTTTCATTTTATAGGTTTCCCGACGATTTTCATAATTTTACGTGCTTTAGATTCCGATATATTTTCCCTCGTAAATTATTTTTACACGCGCGTGTATATCGTACATATTTGTATTTATTTATCGTAATATACATTAAATAGTCGAAGGATGTACGTATATTGACGATTAATTGTTAGCGCTTTTAACCCGTTCGCGTTACGTTGCATTAATTAATATTTATATATATATATTTGATAGTGATACTTAATTCTATAAACAGTGAGTATGTAATTGGAATACACGATTTAGACGGAAAAAGTTAATGTTTAATATGCCTGTGTAAACGCATCAGCGTAATCACGCGAGTTCGTTCCGGATAGAAAATTCGTAAATGCAACCACTTTCTGTAGATATATAGATATTTAGATATATAGATATATAGACGTATAGATGTAAATTAGAAGATCCGGTTGCCCGTGCGGGTTACCCGTGATGGGTTACCCCAAACGCGAGGCTTTCGCTTCACAGGCTTTCGAAATTTCTTGTTTATAACATACCACCTCTTCTCCGTAACATTTTTATGCTAATCAATTTTAGCGTACCCTCGATCAAAAAAAATGACGTGTGTATATACGTGTGTGTGTGTGTGTATACATATGTTATCGATAGACCTCGTCGGCACGAAATCTCGGAATCCGAATTCGAACCGAAATGATTTATACGACGCGAGGTTTCTCGGCGTCTGGGTATCTCGATCGCGTCAACATTTACGCGTATACCTTTTCACATATATATATATATATATATATATAGATGATCGTCGATCGAATATTGATATATATTACAAAAATCCTCTCAGGTATGTATATAGAGATAACGACAAGTGTCCGGATGGCGATATTTCCCGCGATACATCTAAATTTCATCGCACTCGCCAGCGAAGATTTATTATAATAATTACACTCACAAAAATTGTTTCTTAATGCAAGCGGAATTCGTTCTCAAATATCTGCCAAAATGAAAAATCCACTTAATGCTAAATCATTCTTCTAAAATTTAAAGGATTATGCTTTTTGTTTCGCGAAATAATCCCAAACGCAAGAGGAAATTCATGTTAATAACAGAAGAATCATTTAACATTAAGTGGATTTCATTTTGCCGGATATTTGAGAACGAATTCCGCTTGCATTAAGAAACCATTTTTGTGAGTGTAATATTTTATTACGGTCAACTTTTGACAAAAGAAAAATATAGCGATCAGCGATCTAGCGACAGCAGTTCCGAATTCCCGATTATCTATAGTAGGTATAACAACCTATTTCTCGTTTCGGAAGTTGAGAACGATTAACGTTATGTATTTGTATAGTTTAACTCGTGCACATCTACATATATATTAAATTTACTCTACTACCTAAATGTATTAAAAATCTAAAATACTTTCCGATTGAAACGTCAGTTTGTTACGCGAATTAATACATTCAATAGTACTCGTTCACCAATCAGCAAAAACCGAACTATCGCGGTCTACTTATGCACTTGCTCGATGGAAGTACTCCCAGAAAGTGATGATGTTTTCTATATCTAATCAAACGCAAAAGTATTATTTCCAATAGACGACAGGTAATTGAAAAATTGTCGAGGCTCGTAAACTATAATGGGGGAGGGGGAGGGGGAGGGGGGAGGGGGAAGCGATAATTGTCCGCGTATACATGCACGCGCGTTTGGAAAAAAAAAGTATCGTTGGCAAGACGCGCGCAACAAGGCCGATTTCCCCCACTTGTTGCAAAATCTACTACATGTACCGTGCGTACACCTGAATTATCTATATATACGCGTCCAGTATTTTTCTGTATATACTTTAATTTTAATTTTACGGCCAACTACGTTTTTTTTTTTAGGACTATGTTTATGGTGACTCTTGATGGTTGTAAGCGAGTTTCGCAAATTGAAGAAATGAGACCGGCGCGTTTTGCAAGCAAAACAGTTGTTTGGGAATGCCTATATAGTAATAGTAATAATAATAATAATGAAGATATACACTCGAAAGCCCGAATACGTATTAGAAGGTATTACCAACAATTCGTCGTGCACGATAATTATTCGATTACAATTGGGTGCGATCATTTGACTGCGCCGATCGAGGGGAAGAGGAATGTCCCTTTCATTCGCTAATACCGAACTATCTTGATGTTGCACTCGCGTTCGACAGTGTAATACACTATGTATGTGTATATGTATGTGCAGTGCAAATCGAATATCGTATACATTCGATTGAATATCTCGGCCGATGAAGAGCAGCGTATTATATATGTAAATGCGCAGCGTTCGCAGCCTCTCAAGTATGTACGAGCACACGGGATATCGAGAGATATCGAGAACGAGGCAATAACGTTCGATTCGTAAAAGTTCGAGATTAACGTATGTATAAGTATGTACGACAATCACGATTTTCTCAATCGTTTGGCGCTGTGCGTGGACGCAGACGCGCCGATCACCTGGCAACCCCCTTGCGCGAATCTCGGGAGAGGCATGTGTATATGTGTATATATATATATATGTATATTAATCATATTTACGCTGTCTAATAGGTTTGAAATTTCGTAACCTAATACCACACGTAATGCCTAGTTTAACTTTCACGCACATATCAAAATTGCAAAATATTGTCGAGGTGCCGGTGGTGCAGCAACAGTTGTATAATCCGCGAGGCATCGCGCTCTCCGAGCGACGCGAGTGTCGAGCCAACGACATTTTCCTCGCCGGGATGATATTTTAAACTCGGAGGAACGCGCGCGCGTACACTGCGTCTATATGTATATAAGTATGTATACCTATAGACGGTTATTCCGAGCATTGTTGTGTAAACAAATGCGCCATTACACGCGGGGATGCTCGGTTTTTACTTTGCGCAAACGCTCGTAAATCCCGGCGAGCGTTTCCCGCACTCCGGAAAAACCTGGTGAGAGGAGGCAGTTTACGCTTATTTTTTTTTATTTTTTTTTTTTCTTTGGCGCATATACGCGCGTACGTGAGGTGTCCAAAGTGAATTTAGTTGCGCGCGTTCGTTCTACGCGCGGAGAATAATTATTTTTTTTCTTTCCCCGAGACCTTCTTCTTTCGGCTTTTCCTTTTCCTTTTCCTTCTACTCTTTCTCTTTCTCTTTCTCTTTCACTTTCGGTACACTGCAATATCGCACCGCGGTAATATTTCGACTTTTCGATATACGAGCACGCACGCGCGTTACATTTTATTTAAATGTGCACGGAGAAAAATGTTATAATAAACGTTGTTATGTTCTTGAGGAATTTAGGTACAGAGTGGACAAATCATATAAATTACTATGTTACATAGTAACAATTTATTACAAATTTATTCAATTTTCCTATGAATCTATTAAATTTTGCCAAATTTTATAGTAAATTGTTACTATATATGTAACATAGTCATTTTTATGTATTGTTCATTCTATTCCCAAACTCCTCAATAATATAACAATTTTTACAAAACAACCTAGTAATTATTATTACAACATTTTTCTCCGTGTATATATATATATATATAAACTAGATTTAAGAGGCCACAGTCAAATAATTCCAGTAGACGCGCGGGTGTAACGTTAAACAAGTAGAGTAGAGCTGCGCGCGTTAACGTATCGAGAACGAGTGCAAACGGATCGTGATAATGATTTACACATTGCGACAAACCCTATAGCGAGGCCGTTTTGTTGCGTGACGAAAATTACGTCTACACTATTTGGAATAATTAAAGAAAGTGTAACTAAAGATGAGATCCTCCCCGCGCTCGGTGCTTATACAAAAACGATCGAACGGTTGAACACTTGAGTAGATTAGAAAGAGTAAAAGAGGGTACCGATTAGTGCACTGAAAAAAAAATGGATCCTTTTTAAATAGAACACAAACGGAAATTCCACTTGGTCTAAAATATAATTGTTCAATAATCAAGAGGAATGCGTGCTTGATATTAGGATATTTTGGTCTTTCATTCAGTTAAATTTCCCAATTAATTTTTAATTATAGAATAATCCTCTTGATCGTAAAATATCAGATTTTCCGTTCGAGTAATATTCAAGAAAAAAATTCCCTAAGAACGCAATAATCCACGTTCTAGCGTGTAGATTACAAAGGGAGATCGACGTACGGAAGGACGAATGTTATACGAGGTAGAGACGTTTATATACATATATATATATAAAAATAAAAAGAATCCCCTTTGAGCTTACCTTGTAAGAAAAAGTAAAAAGGTAAACGCGCAGGTTCGGGCAGAGCGTCGGTGCGCGCGGACGCGTTTATCTCGTCGTTTATCGTCCAGTATACATATCCATCGAGGTTGCTCACAAAACCTGGATTGCGCCACGGATATTGTTTCGCGCGCGTGTTTTCCACGACGCCCGCCCCCCAGCGATATACTTTCGCCTCGCGACTCCTCTCACGCGAAACCCCTAAAACCCCAACCGCGCTCGGATGAGCCGCGCGCTCCTTCCGTTGGAGGAACGCGCGCGCGCGCGCACCCGCACTATATAAGCGCCCGGATGGGACCGCACGAACCGAGTCGCTTCTCACTCGCAGATAGACGAGCACCTTGTCGGAGCTCCAACCTATACCGTTTTACCTACCAGCATATCTACTCTTCTTCTGCACGTACTTAGATTCGCTACGATACAATGAAGGCTTTCATCGTAAGTAATCCTCCGAGGATGGATTCCGATCGTCGACGCACAGTGTTTTTGTGATCACCCTGCACTCCCGTACTCTATACCCATTGGTGTTTCTCTTTTACTTTTTATTTATTTTCTTTTTTTTTCTGCTTTTTTGCTCTTATCTTATTTCATTTCGTTTTTTATTATTATTATTTTCTTTTATCATTTTTCTCTCGAGGGAAAGGAGGGAGTGCAACGTTTACATTACCAAAGTGCGCATGGCATATAGTTTTATGGTATCAGTGTCCGAGATTATTTTGACTAGTTGCGCGAACTTGTGCTTTTTATTGCAACTTTATTACATTAAACTCGTGTGTTGCGGGGAAACGTATATAAATAAAAGTGTCTCCACGAATTAGCTGTGTGCGATATTCAATCTATCACACGTTCCCGCTCTGATACTTCATATTTTTAACACTATTATACATTTGTAACGTATACGAGATGACAAAACGAGACCGTACAAGTACAAGTGCACGAAATAAATAATGAAAACTTAATAGTAAATCGAAGGAATTATGTATATATATATAGAGTTGTAGGAAGTAGGAAGTAAAAAAAAAAAAAAGAATGGTGCGGCAACGAGTCGGTCCCCACAGGAGAGGTAAAGGAGGAAACTTGAAAAAGTAAACTACACCATGCGCGTAAATGTAATCGTAATGCAATTAAAAGGATAAACGATCGAGCAATTGAGTGGTTTGTTGTAGCTGGTTTGCGGTTCGCGCGCGTTTAACGAGTCGCCTGGTTTATACATCATAGGTATATGTGTAGGGATCGTTGGGCTGAAACCGATCGGTGACGCGTGGAGTTGCCGTTTTTATATACTCGTGATTTACGGCGCGAACCCATACTCGGCAAAGAAAGCGCTTTTCTGCATTTTATCTTTTCTTTTTTCGCGCGCTATACAACCGTCAAAGTAATACCTCGTCGTAAATTAGTTTAACTCGGTTTATACTTCTTACACTTCGCGATCTTGTCCATTCGCGTTACCGAGGGATTCTTGAGATGTCAGTTTAATACGAACTATATAGGACTAGTTTCCTGTCATTCGTATATAGCATTCGACGAGTATGTAATTGTTTCACATTTTTTTAACTATATATATAAACTTACAGTATATCTCAACGAGCACAAAAATATCAAAAAAATCATGCGAACCTACTAATCTATATAACTTATTGTAATAAATTATAAATGTCTCGTTTGTGGCGCGGAGACAAATTAGATAACATTGCAATAAGTAATTGACGAATTTTAACGAGTTTGACGATTCGCGCGTATATATATAGTTGCGTGTATTATGCGAATAACATACAGTTAGAAAGTGAAAATGAAGAAGGACGTTATAGAATCGGGTAATCGAAACAGGTCACTAATCGATGTTCCGTTTGAAAAGAAGATAGTAGACGGTCGAAAAATAAATCAATTCGTGAACGTGGACAGGAAAATATTTGGAATTCCGCGAGTGGTGGAGTTGCGCAATTGAGTGTATAGGTACGAGTTTTGAATTAAACGGGACTACCGACGAGACTCGACTGCGAATCGATCGATAGATCATTCGTTTCGTAATTGCCAGAGTGGTGCGAGTCACCGCGACTACGCCGACATTATTTTTGTGTACGTTTGAGAAAGTAATAAAGAGGAGGCGAAGGAGGTGCTAAAACAGCTATAAGTTCCTAAATTATATATTTATATTACATTTTTTGAAGTTCCGTGTACTCGAGTTTACGTACGATATATATTAGGCGATAAATTACCTGTTGCAATGATTTATTAATTGCAATGAGGATTTCATTCCAAATTATTTACCTGCAAAATTGATGTTGCTACACGAGTTTTAAAAGTGCAGGATATTAAATATCGGAGGGGAAAATCCAGATTTACAAGGATCAAAAGCGGTTGTTCGAAATAGTATGTTCACTCCAACGACGATTGGGGATCCGCGTTATTCTCGAGGAAACCTCGGCCATTATAAATTAATCATTTTTTCGGGTATATATAGTTGATCGTTCAAACGCAAAAAAGTTACTGTTAATAATTATATAAAATTTGGATTAAACGGCAGTTATACACTGGGTTAATTATAAATTACCACCGAGTGGTTAGTATTAACGGGGTGTCGGACCCAAGTTACAGAGATCTACACGTATTAACATAAGAATTACGTTGGAAATATTGAATTGAAAATCTGAACAAAATTGATAAGGATAGATTACAACAAAACGGGGCATGACGTTTTGATTTTTTAAGGAAAAAAATTTTGTTAATAATAATTCAATAAACGATTTTTGGTCGGTAATTATTGATCTAAAAATACATGAATTTTCAACGCAAAAATCATAATTAAATTACAGATTTAGAAATCTGAAAAAATTTGAGTATACTGTTTAAAACATGCCTAAGGGCTTTATAAAAAAATATTAAAAATTACCATTTTCTGAGTTCGACATCCCCGCGTAAAAAACGTTCAGCATCAAATATTAGTGAAACAAAAAGAACAGTAAATATTTGAATAAACGAAGATAAAAATAGTAAAAATAATGAATTGGTGGTTAAAACAAATCAATTTAAACACAATCTTCAATTCGATAGAGGATGTCGAACTCAGAAAATGGTCTATTTACTTTTCTTTAAAAAACAAATGAATAAATCTGTAAAAAAAACCTTGAACGTCAGGCCTTAGGCATGTTTTATATAATATACCCCAAATTTTCTAGATTATTAAATCCATAATTTTATTATGTTCGGATCGAAAGTTTATGCCTTTTTTGACTAATATTTACCGAGCAATATTTAATTAATTAATTAATTAATATTTATTTGCCTTAATTAATTATTTGCGGTAGCCAATCGAGAAGAAAGAAATGATACCAAGATATACGTGTATATATATATATATATATAGTAAAATCGTATAATCGAGAACAAAGTTGCACATCGGGTACAGGAATAGTCTCGAAAAGTCCACTTAGCGAACCCCTCTGATTTAACGCCGGAAACAATTACGGTTGCACGGTATATCTGCACAGTTTGTTGCAGAGACGCGCCACGTGTAAAAATACGTGGCGAGAATCGCGAAAGCGTTAAGACTCGAGCGAAATTAGGAAGCGATTAGGCTGTATATACTCGCTCGCAGAGAAAGCCAAATGCTCGAGCGAGCTTGTCATCTTGTATACAAAGTTACAGAAATCCCGGTTTCGTGGTGCATATATATATATAGATATAAAGACCACGAACGCTCGATCGCTCTGCAATCATTTAGTCGAATCGATTATTTATCTTTTACTTCCGGGTGGCGTCAATCGGTACACGTGTATATATGTATATATATATACCCACCCACCTATACGAATCACTTTCGTTCAGGAGATAAATTACCGTTTACCGATACAATTTATTGTCATTACACATTTTTAAACCCCAAAATTGGTTGATTTCCAATTGGTAATTCAAAACGTCAACGAGAGCACTTAAAATAAATGGTCATTACGCTGTTTCGTTTCGTGATTTACGATTTACACGGTTGTTCCACGCGTTACACCGAAAATTTCTTACAGCGTGTTATTTGTCAAACTCGTTCTATATATATATATATACGGAATCACGATAATTCGCGTAACGATCGACGCGCGAACTCGATTGTGGAAAATATTGAATGTGATTGATCGACGGGCAAATCACGGTGTTGATTTCTTTGCTTTTATTTAACCCATACCTACATAAACACGAATTCGTCACATTATTTGCACTGCAGATTAAGCACAAAAATAAGATATTTGGTTCGATCGCCCAGTTGATTTATATTGAATTATTTTGCATAGTTATTTTTTTAATTCGTTTTTTTTCAATATATATTTGATCATTAGAAATGAGCTTAGTTCTACTATTTATTCTATCTATATTTTTTGGGGAAAAAAGTTAGTAAAGGTAATATTAGGAACTTCTTGGTTTATTTTCCAAAGTTCCTTAATATAAGTGGACCAATTTGGTTGGGTCACATCGGTCACTCAAATGCGCCGATCAACTTTCCAATTCGTATATATATATATATATATATATATATATCGACGCTTGCTGAGCTAGATTACTCGCGCGCGTTTTATTTAATTCGAAATACTTTTTGACTTTTTCGTCCAAATGTTCGATCGAGACGTCCAATTTTTACGACTTTCACCGAGTTGCAACGTGCAAGTGGCGAATCTCCGATCGCCGGTCAATCCGACCGGTCGAATTCAAATATTTAAATTCAAAATAGTTTATACTCACTCGTAGACTTTTAAACGAACGTTATTATTAATATTAATTTTATATACATGTTACGGGGTAAAGTCCGAATTGTCGAAGGTTCACTCAAATTCCGAACTTTAAAAATTCGAATTTCAGTATCTTTAATACCGAACTAACAGAAATATACTATAATCATTATTTCGAAGGTAATAAAATTTTGAGTTATTTTGTACTTACTTACATATTTCGAATTCCAAATAGTAGATAAATAACTATTTAATATTTGTCTACTGACACCTCCATAACGGACAATAATATAAAAAATTATTTATCTGTATGACTTAATTTATATTCGAAATATTTAACCACATATAAAATAATACAGTATTTATTTACTTTCGACATAATGATCATTCTATTTCTCTTGGTTCGAATTAAAAATACTGCGAATTTAATTTTTACAATTCGGTATATCGCACATATTTTGAACGAGACTTTGACATATCGGACCCGTTTTCCGTTTTTTTTCCAAAATTTTCCGAGCTTTTACAAGATCTGCGTATTTTACTAAATAAAGCGACTAGTACACAGGTATACTTAAAAAAAATTTGTTTGAATAAAATATGATCGTAAGGAAAACGGCGTGTATTATTAAAACGGGTAAATCGAGTAAATATTTAGTCAGTGAGGAGTGAGCGAGCTGCGGGATACTCAAAAATACACACAAATAGCATTACGGCTTAATATTACGGTATACGCGGTTGACAATTTTGTCGAAAGTTTGAAAATTATAGAGGTGAATCGGCGAGGTTTGCATAACGGCTTTATAAATCGTTGGTGGTGCTTACGCACATTAGAAAAGGTACGTACCGCATCGTTCCGTGGAAAGACAAGCCGACAATGCTCTTCGAAAATGTAAAAAAAAAAAAAAAAAAAAAAAAAAAAAATACGCGCAGGAAAGAAAAATTGTCGTCTCGAGAGGATGGAAGGGGATGGTGTTTTGGGTTACGAAATCATGACGATATCAAGTGGAAATAACGTTTCCGCGATTACGTTGTTTTTCGATTATATAGTTTTAAGCGTTTGTTGTACCAGTACACTCCATAGAATGTATATAAATATAATAATTTCGAGGAGAATGAATTTGTCGGTTCGATATATAGTTTGCATCACGCGTAGTATATTAACCGGCTAAGTACCACGGGATTTTTCACTTTGACGGCGTAAAGTGGTAAAGATATATAATGTATATATATATATATATATATATACCCAGTTTCATCAAAATCCGTTGAGAAAAGAAGAAAATTATTTAATTTATGATCGTATGATGGAAAGACACTCGACGGCTTTTTTTTTAGCTTATACGATAGAGTGTCACACTGAGAAAAATTTGCTAGTATAAATTACTATTTTAATGGTAAAAATAGGACAGACTTACACAATTATAAAAATAGCTATTAATAATAGTGTCAATTTTTACCATTATTAATAGGAATTTTTATAATTGTGCAAGTCTGTTCTCCTTTTACCATTAAAATAGTAATTTTGACTAAAAAATTTTTCAGAGTGCAGTTAACGCGGTTAAATAAACAATGGGAAAAGAAGCCGATTCGCGATCTCGAAGGAGTAGAGTTAAGTTAACCGAGTTGTTATTGCTGTTAATCACAGGTGCTGATGGTGGTGGGAGTGGTGGGAGTAGCGGTGGCGCGTCCGGAGCCTCCGATCGCCTCGTCGTACTTCCCGTCAGCGGGTGACTCGAGCGGCGGTGGGTACCCGGCCCCGGTCTACGGATCGCCGCAGCAACAGCCGGTGATCCACAAGCACGTCTACGTCCACGTCCCACCCCCGGAGGCTCCGGAGTACAAAGCACCAAAGTACGTAGCCCCGGCGCCTCCTCCCCAGAAGCACTACAAGATCGTGTTCATCAAGGCGCCGACTCCCCCGACCCCGACCGCGCCGGTGATCCCGGCCCTCCCGCAACCCGACGAGGAGAAGACTCTGATCTACGTGCTGGTCAAGAAGCCCGAGGAGGCGCCCGACGTAGTCCTCCCTACCCAAGCGCCCACTCAGCCCAGCAAACCCGAGGTCTACTTCATTCGATACAAGACTCAGGTGAGTGTCCACGTCTTTCAATTTTCACTATACCCCTACTCCTAATTCAAACCGTTATTACCTATATAAATTCGACATTTTTCAAATAGTTGATATAAATAACGACTTTTTAGCTATACCCATATATATATATATATATATATAAGACCAAATTCAATAAAAGTAAACGCACCTTTAAAATTTGTTAAATCTCAACCGCAGGGAACATGTTTAACCTAATCAAAATCAAAAAGTACCGAAAAATCCAACAAAAAAAATTACGAGTATATATATATATATAAGATCGATATGTTTAATTTTCGCAGAAGGAGCAATCTGGCGCGTATGGACCACCGAACGCTCAACCTGGCACTCCGATCGACAGCTATGGACCCCCTAGCTCGAATGACGGACCGTATTAACGAAATATCACCCCGCATATATAATCTTACATACGTACACGTGGTATGTACGCGTGTGCGTGACACCGAGTGCACACGCGTATATATATATAATGTACATGCGTGTGTATTACCTTACCAGTTTGATCGTCGTTTTCCTTACGAATTTACCAACGACAATTCGTAAAGAAATCGCACATCACTGCGATCTCTCGTTCGAGATCGATTAATTACGATCGGTGATACGACCGCCACTCTCGCCCTATATAACCCTCGAACTAACGATCGATCGTTAAAAAACGCGCCTTTTCAACTTTTATCCGTCCTACCCTTACTCCTCTTCCCTTATTTCCCATTCTACTCTCTCTCTCTCTCTCTCTCTCTCTCTCTCTCTCTATCTTTCTCAATCTCCTCTCTTCTTTGATTAAGTTCGCCTCTGTATATAATGCCTCTCTGTCCTTCCTCTGTTTTTTTTTACATCCGACTACGAGATAAATATTTTTTTATATGCCAATAGTTTTATAGAGCATTTTATTAAATAACGTGAAAGTAAGGTGGAATGTTTACACGTGACAACAAAAGAACAAAAAAAAAAAAGAAAAAGTATCCATGAGTCAAATGGAAAATACATAATTTTTTTATTACGTGTCAGTGTTATTTATTTAAATCCCTATAAGCATCATTTTCATTCGTGTCAATCCGTAAATACAAGAAATAGTTGGAATATATCTAATTTCGTTCGAGTAAAACAGTTGAACGAATCACTCTATTAGAGAGTGAGAATTCTAAGTTACACTCAGTTTTAACTCGAATCGAATGATTTTTTTGTTTCACGCTTTAATAACAATTTAAAGAGTAGCGTATAGATAACCGGTGTGAAAATTTTTTTCTTCTCGCAGAGAAATGTATAGATGAAGTGTCACTTGACTAATCGATTTCGACGATCAATCGATCAATCGGTTATTTAAAATATTTATTTACTTGAAAAGATCGTTTTGTTTGCGATGTGAATACGAAATACAAATGAATAATTAATCATTTTGTTAGAGGTAATGTCAACTATCTATACAAATCAAATATTTCTTATTCTTATTATTATATTAAACAGGTAACGCGTCTTGTGTCGCGTGACCAGTGATGTCACTTCAACACATTAACTTTCGCTACCTACATTGACACTTGTATAATTTGGGCTTTCAATCGTAGCGCCTATAGGACAAATTTAGAGTTTCAAAAATTATAATTTTATTGTACAAATTTTCGGCGTTACCAATATTTGCTCTTTAAAATTTTGTACATTACGAATTCCCGGTAATATTAAAACACTATAGGTATTGTTCACTATTAAAATTTGTTGTTGATATCAAGCATCCTCCAAATTTACTAACCAATAATAATAAATTCATCACGAAACATTTGTAGAATTTACTCAAAAATTTTGTATTCATATGATATAAATTTGTTCTATTCGTCCACGCAGCGTTGGTTCGAAAAGAGGCGTTTTTATCGATTTTTAGTGAACTAACCATTTAATTTATTTAATTGACGACGTTTCGATGAAAATCCTACATCCTCATCAGGCTTCTTTATTGAAACAATCATTTGTCACACTAGTATTTTACAATTTTGCATATATATATATATATTTGTATTCATGTATATCAAAATTGAACCGACGTAACGTTAGCTAATGAGATATTTGTGTCCTAATAAAAAATGATTCATCTCGTAACGATTGTAGTATACTTACGGACGATGATATATTTGGATAGTACATTTTGGTAAATATAAATAATATGTATAGGTATATATACAGAAAGAGTGAAGGTATACGGTGCAGCGATATAGAGTCTTTACTGGTTTCATCAATCTGATACAGATAATGTTACATATATTTATATATGTATATATATATATATATGTTCAATGTTACGCGTGCACCCGAAAAATGCACGTGACACCATATTTGTTACGTTTGACATAGATCCACAAACGAATAATTCTATATAAGTATAGTTATATTTGTACAAATCACCACGTTGCCTTGTATCAATAGAACGACGCACTCAAAACCACCCACATACATCTTCATACACATTGGATTCTAATTGGATTAATCAATTTACGCATTACGCGAACGAGAAAATATAATAAAGACGTTTCTTTACACTTACGATCTATATATATATCTATATAGAATTTGATGACTGGAAGATAAATATATAGATATACGTTTTATTTTATACAGTTTACTTTTTCTTTCCCACGCTAATCGCACACGCACACGCACACGTTATCATTACGTTCTCAATCACCGCGATTAAATTCAATGTATAAGGAACACTTTGGAAAGTGTAAAAATATATGTACCCACCCACGCATGCACGGTGTAACGATCGAATTTTTGACGCGTTTCGCCGAGATATTTCGAAATTCCAAGGTATACAGTTTTCAAGCGATCAGACTTCGTTTTTAGACGTACAAATCTATTAATTTGATAAAATATACCACTTCAGTTTGGAGTAGGTTTGTTAAACTAGCCAGTTAAACATTGTACGTATAGGTAACGTTTTCAATTCCCATTTTCATATATATACATACACAGACAAGTGCATCATTATTCGTATAACGTAAATAGAGTAAACAGTACGAAAAGGTCATTATTACCCGCTTTTTTCATATAGTTGAACGGGTGGTTTTTATCCTTTTTTCGCTCGACCGTAAAATACACAGGTTTACATGTATATATATATATATATAATCGACACCATTGCACCTTGGATCGATGCGTAATTATCCATATAAATATATCTGCGGTTATTGGATATATAAATCACTCGAATTACAGACCGCATTATCTTAAACGAAAATCACGTGCACGTTTAAATATCGTTTAAATAAACACACCATTTATATATATTACATTTCAGTATGTTATACAAAGATTTTTATCAAAATTATCTTAATATTTTTATTTCCCGATACAATACGTGTGCAGTCGCGCAACGGAAAAAGGTATTTATTGTATTTTAGAATCATATATATATATATGTATGTACGAATAGGAAAATAAATAAATTTTACACATTATATGCGGTAACGATCGGATGAAAAGAGAAACGAGATAAGTACGTGTAAGGAACTCGATCTAGACAGATCTAGAAGAATCCGAAACGCGCTAATTACCACGAGGAGGAACCTTCCCGTATATGTACGAACAAAAGGTGGAAGCGCGTATAAGACGTGCGCAGCGCAGTGAAAGTGGCCTCTCTGTGTAGCGTATGGGAAAGCGTCACGCGTTCCGCCGATCGGGAAACCTATGCGGACTGCGGCTTCGTAAATGTACTAATCTCTCGTGCCGGGGCACCCGGGCAAAACTTTCGGTGATTTTCGCCGTCTGATACATTTTCTTATCCCTTCCACATTTTTGCGCAATATCCGCTCCTGACACCTTCTTCACACTACACTTTCAGTACTTTGCCATCTCATTTTTTTTTTTTTTTTTCGCATCGCGAACTATAACAATCCAACTCTGATTTCTATCTTTTTTTTTATTATTATTATTCTTCTTCTTCCTTCTTTTCTTTTGCTACACCGCGAGGAAACAGTACTGGGTCGTCTTTTTTTTTTACGTAATACTCGAACCGCCCCATCCGCTTAATCGATCGAATCGATCTTCAATCGTTCACTATTATTCACGAGCACCTTACGGATATTCTTTACAATTATATCGACACGGTGAAAATGAATAAGTATTTGTACTTGGTGGTGACGTATCGTAAATTTTGATTTCGTTTATTCGTCGATTTAGTCTTTAGTTGCAACAAATAGCCTTAAGAATAACGTGACATTTTCGATATTTATCTCAATTTCAATTGTACGAGTTCGATTACCGAATATACGTACGTTTTAATTTATTGGTCGAAATCTTATGGAATCAAATGTATAATATACAATAATTAAGGATCGTCGTTTAATTGCAAAAAATATTTCACTTTATTGATATCAAACAAACGGCGTTCTTCAATTTTCATTCGAATAGTAATTGAAACCTAACGTATTTATATTCGCGATGTTTAAATTGCGTGTCTCGGTATTTTGGGCGAACATAACGTATTCTTCAATATATAATTATCAAAATTACTTATTGTTATCGTTTAAATAATTATTTCTACTCGAGTCGAATAGTATCGTTTACCCAGTGTCAGCCATTAATATACTAACGGGTTTTACGAAGACAAGTATTACAATGTTTTATTAATAACCATATAAAAACGCGGTAATTAATAAGACGAATTATTTTTTTTCAACTCGGTATTCGGTACCAGTTTTTACAATAAAATTCATTTACTAATTTACGCAATACGTTAAATAATTCGTTGGGAAACGTATTAATTTTCTTTTCTTAACGGTTAAATTATCTATAGAGTGTTGTTGTGCAACCCAATTGACAAATGATCAATCATTACTACCCGTAATGACAGGCTCGTCATTGTTTCTTTTCTCATTCTTGACGAAATTATCCCAAGATTGCTCGAGTCAATACGACATTATTCGGTACACATTACATTAATTTAATTAAACGGTCGTACTAGATTATTACATATTATTATGTTAAATTGACCATTTAATCCGCGGTACAGAACAACATCAATTTTAGTTTTGTGCGAAACTCTCGAGTTACGCGTTGTTATCAAGCTCAACGCACGTAATGATAATCTTCATCGACAGCGAAAAAACCGATTTACCTAGAAAAATAAACGACGTGACATTGTACACAAGTAATTGGTCATTTTTTTTTTTCTCGCACAGCCTTTTCGGTGATTTTTCACTAATCATCTTCTCGGCGCATCATTCATTTTTTTTTTATCATTTATCTTTTTACTTTTTTTTTTCTTTTATATATAAATACTATGTAACGCAATAACGGCTTTGGTCACTCGGTAGCTAAATATTTAACAATTTTTACGCATCACGATTTAATATCGTTTAAATAGTTACCAGTTTGTCGATCAAAGATTTATGTTGTACGAAACGTGACGTTATACGATACTGGAAGATTTTAATTTAAATAAGTAGAAAAAGATTGTCATTTAGGTAGAGCTGCCAAGTCTTGACACCACAATGTTTTTTTTTTCAATAAAGTTTATATACAAAAATTTGAGTTTAAGCAAAATAACGTTACTATCAAAGATTTCAATTTTCAAGTACAGAATACTTTAATATATAGAAAAAATATAACAATAAATAAAATTTACCACTTGTTCGGAGTGCGCAGTCTAAATAAATATATTAACATATATATGTGTGTATATACCCGAATAGCCCAAGGAAGTAGGATGGGGGAAACGATCTTGCATTGATAATTGGTAACTTTGATTTCCGCTTCCGTAAAGATTACAAGATGCTAAAAACAATTTTAAAATTCTCTTTGTCTTTTTCTCTCCGTACAAACTCTACAATTACGCTCAAATAATTTACAATCATACGAACATTCAAAACACACGATTTCAAAATTCGTACAGTTTATCGCTTCGACATCAGTATAAACAAAAGAGAAAATATATATATATGCTAGCCGAGGGTCACCTGTGGTAATCCTTTGTACGCTTTTCGAAGTTCAACAATGACCCCGATTACACTCGAGATCCTCGATCGTCGATCGACCTATCTACGTTAGCACTTTCAAAAATACTTTTAAAAATATTTTTCACTAGTTTGACAATGTCATTTAAAATATTCGTATTATTTTTGTACTAATACTTTATCAAAATACATTGTGCCTTTTGCAATTTACCAGACTATCTTAGAATTGCTTTATTTAATTCAACTTTTAGTTAAATATTATTTTCGTTTCTATTTATATACTTGAGTGATGAATTGCCCATTACTATGGTTAAGGGAACGTGTCGTTGCTAACTCGTTTTCCAGGTCAAACTTTAAGTTTCCTCGCTCATTTGTATGGTAATGAATTGTTAATATAAATAAAATTATCTACGTTTCTCTTTCTATTTTGCATCAGAGATAGAACCGATGATAGTTAAATACGAAATTTGAAATTATCTTGGAAAACAAAAAAAAAATTTATGACGTTTAAGATAAGAAATACTTGGAATACCGTTGTAAAATTATTTCGTATATATTTGATTTATGTAAACGAAGCTAAGCCGACGGTAAGATATATCTTATAATTGTCTTTTGATTCGAGTGATCGGCAAAGTGAATATTGTAAAAATGTATGTCACAATCGGCAGTCTTGAATAAAGTACTATCGTAGATAGGACGAGGAGATAAGTATATCGTTTAATTTGTACAAGAGAATGAGTGCGCCTCAGTACGTTATTCCAAGTGTTGTCGTTCTCTCGGAGGTCTGAGGGACCTTTTAATGTAAGGCGCAAGCACCGGGTAAGAAAGGAAGAACACGTGTCCAATGAAATATACGCTTCTGTAGACCTTCATGTATTTTGAGTAGGAGAGAAGAACGAACGGTATCAAAGCGTATCCCATGAAAACGAACGTGTAGACCTTGAGGACTGCGTAGATCAGAGCTTTCAGGATAAAACTTTCTTTCAATTGCTTTTGCAGGGGCTCGTACTTGACGATCACTGGCTTCAACTGTACGTTTGTTCATCCGAGGAAAATATAAATAAATAAAAATTTAAGTTAACATTCGTATATAACCACTGGATATCTTAAAAAATAATAGGAAACGTTACGAGAACTTACGTCTTTTTCGAGATACATGATGATGAACTCCTGGAAGAAACACAAGTAGTATCCAGTGTGAAGTCCGTGCCAAACTGCGAGGAAGAGCAAAGTAACCAGCTGACTGTAGAGTCTCGAACCGAGGAATTTGACTCGTTTGTACACGTATTCGGCGCACCAGTGATTCGTATTCACGTTGAACGATTGGATATAATGATTGAATTCGGTGGCGTTTTCGAATGTTAGCAGGTCGACGTTAGCGCAACCGTCCCATTTTTCTTGTCCATCCTTATCCTTCCCGTTGTACGTCAAACCGAATATTATGCATACCTAAAATCAGTTGGTAACTCAACGTTATTAACGTGCATTATTAATTCTAAATGTAAATAAAGAGTAAGTCAAACTCGTTACCGTACGAATTACCATTCATTTATCGACTGAGATGAGTACAGAGTTTTTTTTACATATTTTAAATTAACGAAAATATTACCATTTATCACAATGCAATCTATGATTATGTAAAGTTTTTACGTAATTGGTGTAGTATTTAAATTCGTTAAAACTTAAATTAATTATAATTAACTTATGTTTAGAGGCAGTATTCTCCTGATTTTCCTTAAATTTTAATATAAATATATTAATTTTATAAAGCTGGTACGTTCTCAGTTGATAAATAAGTAAAATGATAAGGTAACCAGTTGGACATTTCCTTAATAGATAGTTATTTTTTTAAAATAACAAGAATAATCTAAGTGGAAACTATGATTATTTCAAGATAATGTCGCGTTAATGTATAATTTGAACAAACCCCTTCTGTAATTAGCCAGCAGCTGATGTACTTGTACAGATTACACCGGCCCCATAGACCAAGAAGGAAACATCGCTTCACAAATCCTAATCGATCGTACTCAGGATCCAGTAAGTATTGGTCGGAAACGTATTGAGTACCAATTTGGTACATCGCCACGTAGACAAAACCGATCGCAGCTCGTTTCAATCCTGGTATCAAAGAGTTTGGTGGTTTCCTGATTCCATTTGTATTCGATTCCTACAAAATGCCAAGGAATTACAACTTAAATAGTATAAAAAATGTGAAAAATTAAAAATTTTTAACAATATTTTACAATTTTAAAAATTTTTAAAATTCTAAAAAGTTTTAAATTTTAACAATATTTTGAAATTTAAAAGATTTTAGAAATTAAAAATTCTGAAAATTCTAAAAAATTGAAGAAATTTAAAATTTTTGAAAAAAATTTTAAATTT
Organism: Theocolax elegans; assembly: GCA_026168455.1. Classification (NCBI taxonomy): domain Eukaryota; kingdom Metazoa; phylum Arthropoda; class Insecta; order Hymenoptera; family Cerocephalidae; genus Theocolax; species Theocolax elegans. Next base: position 56,380,955 of record CM047428.1, read on the forward strand.
ATTATTATTTTATTGTTTTTTATTTCGATAATTTAGGATCGAACAAGAGTAAATCGATCAATTCACTTTTTTGGTAACGTGTGTAACGAATGTTTAAAACTGTACACAGGAAGACTTTTTACCGTGTATCTTAACCCTGGTAAACTGAATAAATTTTACAACGAGCTAACTGTATTATCGAGAATTCGATTAAACTTACAGGATCAATAAGATTTCCATTAACGTAATCCAAGTATCTTCGCATGCTAAATTGAGGTCCGATGAGAAACGATCCTGGGAAGTAGGTAAACGCTGCCATTTCAAGAAAACTCGGAACTTGGTGTAACGCTGCTTTTTTCTGGAGTTCGGACAATTTGCTCTGAAAATATGTAATTGATTAGTAATGGATTAGGGAGTGATCTAACTCCTCGAATGTTCATTCAAACGTTGTGAAAACTTTTGAGTTTCAAAGATTAAAATATCACGTTTTTTTTTTCTTATAAAAAAGAAATACATAAACGAGCATTATTTTGGTAGTAATGAATTCCTTAAATTATATGTGTATAGTCAAATTTTTCGAATTCTAAAACGTAGACAAATAATCTACTATCATATAAAATTTTATAAAAATTGTTAATTTGCAATTTGAAATCCGAAATATTAGATACATACATCTATATATTCAATAGTTGACATTTGAAACATTTCACATTTTAATTTGAATTATTATTTTAAAAAACGATCTCCACCGGGTAGATAAACGAATTAGGTTTACCAATTGAGTATAACGTTACCTCTGGTTTTTGACCATCGGCAACATTGTACGCTAATCCGATCAACCTCAGCGTTAGAACGCACTGTGGCATCGTCCATTTGATATCGTAATCATCGGTCGCCGTCGTATAGTAACCTACAATATTTACACACTGTTACATTATAGATTTTATTTGGTGAAATCGAGGTAATTTACCGTAAAGTAGATATCCCATGTTGAAGACGAACGTCACGATAACCGAGAGTGATGTACCACCGATAGCCTTGAGAATTAAGTATGTCGCGACGAGTGCCGTTGTCGTATGTAAAATCGACCATTCTGAAAAATAAAAGTAAACCGATTTGTAGGTGCTTATGCAGTCGATTAAATTGTATATATAACTCCTTCGATTAACCATACAGTCTTTACGAGAGGCCTTTTTTTACAAAAGATATAATTAATGTATCATATCAATTAAACTGATCAGCTGTTGCCATTAGAATAAATACATTCGAGTATGCTAAAAATTTTATTTCATTTCGTTCAAATATTTTTTTTTAGTACTCTTACAGTTAATAATTAGAAAACTGCGAATGAATTATTCCACTATAAGGCAAATAGTTATTTTAAATTTATCGTGAAATTTTTTGATGCAGTAATTTTAATAACTAATTTGTTTCTATTTATAATAAAATTAAAATAGTTTTTATAAATCATTAGTATAATTGTTACAACTCAAAATATAACGTGTAAATTGATCATTTAAGAGGGATACACATAAACAAATACACCCCGTATATCGCGTTATAAAAATATTAGTAAAACAAAATAATTTTGTACGCGTAAAATGTTTTGTAAAACCAATGTAAATTAATGAAAATTACCATAATTCCAAAATCCAATGGCAAAACCAGATGCTACAAAGAAATAATGCTGACTCGCCGGACTTTTTCCATAGAGTTGATGCCTGTGAATCAACGCGAGCGGGAAACCTGTGCAACAGATAATACATACGATTTATTTACATTATATATATACAGCTTCCCGTTCGTATTTCCTCGAATTATCATAAGAAATGATCATTACAAGTGAACTAGAGAGCTGCGCTTGGGTTTGCGCGCTTTCACATCGAAGAGCCGAGAATCGTTCACTCTCTCGCGAGGTTCCTCATTTTTTTCTTCAGGTGAGTATGCAGAGAAATGTCTATATATACTAGACAAAATTATCTATATTACCCGAGTCTCCGAGGCGAAAGTACTTTCGTTTCGGTCGCTCCTTTCTATCGGGTCTCTCCTACCGGGACTTTCATTGTTACTTTTTTTTTTTTCTTTAAAGTTCATTCAACTCAAAAGTCCATTTGTACGGCAGCATAATATATTTATATAATAATTATAAACTATAAATGTTCATTCCGTTCAATTGTCACGGCGATATCGCAAATCATATCCGACTATATCTATAAATATATATACAAAAACAAAACTATATATATATATATATATAGTTATATTTCATTCGCCTCGTTCTCGAGATTACATATGTAGTACTCCTTTCATTGCCGCAAGAGGTCACTACGTTTAGCGTAAAAATAAAGAAAAACCATCAGCGAGTAAGGATAAGGGCCCATCCCCTCTACTTACCCGCGCGCCGAATTCTCATATTCTTTCGTAGTGCGCTAGCGGTCACACGTGTTTTTTCTTTATCCCCGGTGTAAGTAGGCGGTTTTTTTTTGTTGATTGATCATTTTGTGCGTCGCTTGCAAAAATGGGCAAGCGAAAAAAGGAAGAGATGAAAAGATTGACGGATCAAGTTCAATCGTTGCAAGAAGCAATGAAGAAATTAGTTGAACAGTCAACTGGCAAAAATGTTGAGGTGAGAAGTAAGAAAAGGCGGGTAGCTGAATCTGATGAAGAAAGTCAATCTAATAGTCAAGCTGAATATGATGCCTCTGGGAGTGAAGCTGAAGATGGAAGTGTATATTCACAGTCAAGTCACAATACAGGTAATTAAGATAGAGAAGGAAAAAAGAATAGGGTTTATTTCACGCTTGCATAACGTGATTGCTGCAAAGCATTTCTAGCATATTTTCATATGAAATATGTATATAAAGCGGTCATTTAAATAATTAAATTATTGTCTGAATTAGCTGCAGAGTATGTTTATTCATATATACATATATATATACATAAGTTACAGTACATAACAATTGTGTACGAATCTAGATTCAAACACGCTCGCACGACGTGTTCTAAGAAGTCTGCAAAGGTCAACTATTTTTTTATAATACACGCTCGCAGGACGTGTTGACATTCAATACCCATATACTTTATATGTGGTTTTCTGAGTAATATATACACTCTCGCAAGACGTGTTTATTTTTCAACTGCATTTATATCACAGAATATAAAAAAGATTTTTGGTTACTCGCTCGCACGACGAGTTTACGTTTCTATTCTCGTTAAATTTAGCATCAAATTCAAAATACAAACTATTTATGTTTTTTGCTTTTAAAATTAAAAAATTTGTTACAGAGTTAATTAAAATTAAATAAATATTTTAATTCCTTACAGAGGTAAATCAAAACAAAGAGAATGATGCAAATGCAGCTAAACAAATTGAAAAAATTATTGCTGATGAACAAAAAAATTCTGAAATAGATAAATCGACTGAAATAAATGAAGCGCCTATTGATGACGAAATAGTTGAAGCATTGGGAGAAAATCCATTGACATCGAAGGCATTAGATATAAAATTACACTCGCAGATTACTGATCGTTGGAAATATTGGTACTCAAATGGCCTTAAAAAAGAGGAAAAGGAGAAATTATTGGAAAAATATGCAAACCCTGCTGGGTTAGAAGCTCCTAAACTAAACCCGAAAATTATGCTTAAATTACCAAAACATTCAAAATCGAGAGATTTTCATATGGTAAAAAGACAAGAATTAGCAGGAGCAGCCCTGTCGTCAATTGATTTAGCTATGAATTATTTAATTGAAGATAATATAGTCGAAAAGGTTAAGTAGATAGAAAGAGTAAGCGATGCGAGTAAACTGTTAGTTGAAATGATGCACAGTCAGACAAAATCACGTATAGCATTTATAGTAGCTGGAGTAGATAAGGAGACTAAATCTATTTTGGAAGATACAAAACCAGAAGAGTTTATTTTTGGAAAAAATTTGTCTGAAAAATTTAAAGAAGCGAAATCGATAGATAAAGTAGCCAGTTCGATAAAAAAATTTCCACTTAAATCGCAAAATATGAATACATCATACAAACAAAATTTAAACTACCAGAGCCTGCAGGGAAAACGGCCATTTCTCAACCAAGCAGGCCCGTCCTATCAAGGATACCAGTACCCGTCAGGCCAACCAAGAGGTCGGTTTTTCCGAACCAAACAACCGTTCAACAATCGAGCACAATACCAAGGGCAGAACAGATCGAGGAATCAAACTCGCTTCAAATAAATGTAGGTTTATCAGCTGGTAGGCTAAAATATTTTTTAAATAGATGGGAAAAAATCACATCCGATAAATTTGTGTTAAATTGCAATAAAGGATATAAAATTAAATTTTCTAACAAAGTAGAACAAAATCGAGTTTCTATAGTAAAATTTGATTCAAAAAATGAAGAAATTAAATGTCAGAAAGCTATTAACAAATTATATAAAAAAGGTGCAATAGAAATATGTAAACCCTGTAAAAATCAATTTTTGTCAAAGTATTTTCTTGTTCCAAAACCAGATGGCTCATTCCGTTTTATACTAAATTTAAAACAATTAAACGAATTTATCAGTACAAAACATTTTAAACTGGAAGATATACGAACAGCGTCAAAATTAATTTTTCCTGGTTTTTTTATGAGCACAATAGACTTGGAAGATGCTTATTATTTAATTTCTATCCATAAAGAAAGCAGAAAATTTTTAAGGTTTGAATTTTCTGGTATCTTATATCAGTTTACGTGTTTACCTTTCGGTTTAAATGTAAGCCCTTTTATTTTTACTAAAATATTGAAGCCTGTAATAAATCTTTTAAGATCGAATGGGTTTACGTCAGTCATTTATCTAGATGATATTTTGTGTATTGATCAATCTTTTCAAGGGTGTAAAGAAAATATTAAACAAACAATTAATGTCTTAAAGTATTTGGGGTTTTTAATTAATTTTAAAAAGAGTAAATTAACTCCGTCAACTGTATGTAAATTTTTAGGATTCGAGATTAATTCACTTGATTACACGATTGCTTTACCTAATGAGAAGAGAAATAAGTTACAAGAATTAATAAAACAATTTTTAGTTAAAAAATCTTGTTCAATTAATGAATTCGCTAAATTAATTGGAACATTAGTATCAACCTGTCCAGGTGTAGAGTATGGTTTAGTATACATTAAGCTATTGGAAAGAGAAAAAATTCTAGCCTTAGCGTCTAATAATGGGGATTATAATAAAGTTATGTCAATACCAAAATCCATAATACCGGAGTTAAACTGGTGGTTAAAAAATATACCGACAACAGTAAATTGCATAAAAACGGCTGATTTTGCAGTAGAGATTTTTACAGACTCGTCCAATGACGGCTGGGGAGCTACTGACGGTTTAAATAATATATATGGATTTTGGGATAACAGGCAAAGAAAATTTCATATTAATTATAAAGAATTATTAGCTGTTAAGTTAGGTTTAGAATCATTAGCAAAAAATTTGTATAATTGTCAAATATTGTTAAGAATTGATAATACTACGGCTTTATCGTATATAAATAAGATGGGCGGTGTACGTTTTTCAGCTTACAATTTGTTGGCTAAAAAGATCTGGCAATGGGCGGAAAAAAGAAAAATTTTCTTGTTTGCATCTTATATTGCTTCAGCTGATAATAAACAAGCTGACAGTCTGTCTAGAATAAAAAATAATGACACTGAGTGGGAACTAAATCAAAATTGTTTTAATATCATTGTAGAGAAGTTTGGAATGCCACAGGTTGATTTATTTGCTTCACAAATAAATGCAAAATGTGAAAATTTTATATCATGGAAACAGGAATCTGGTGCGTTACAGATAGATGCTTTCACAATAAAATGGACAAATATTGATTTTTACGCTTTTCCGCCGTTTAGCCTAATTTTGAAAACTCTTGTTAAAATTAAAAAAGAAAAAGCAACAGGAATTATAGTTATTCCAAAATGGTCTAGTCAGCCCTGGTACCCACTATTTCTAAATTTGCTTGTTTGCGAACCAATATAGTTTTTAAACCTGATAATAATTTATTACTTTCTCCATCTAGGAAGATCATTCATTCACAGGCGAATCACCTGCATTTAGTGGCAGGGAGGGTATCAGGCAAGCCTTTGTAAAGAAAGACGTTCCGCAGGATGCATTAGATATCATTCTTTCATCCTTTGCGCCTAGTACGATTAAACAATATGAATCGTCTTTAAAAATGTGGTGGCAATTTTGTCAAAAAACTGATTGTGATGTTTATAATCCTACGAGATCTAATGTGATCAAATTTTTTACAGAATGTTTCAAAAATAATAATGCGTCTTATAGTACATTAAATACTCATAGAGCGGCGATTTCATTAATATCAAAAAATAACATAAGTAGTGATAATATAATATCTCGTTTTTTAAAAGGCGTGTTTAGATGTAAACCAATCAAACCAAAATATTCCCACACGTGGGATGTGTCTGTAGTTTTAAATTATTTGAAAAAATTGTACCCGTTAACTGACTTAAGTTTAAAAGATTTGACTGAAAAAACAGTTGTATTATTAGCTTTAAGTACGGCCCATAGGGCACAAACAATAGCGTCGATTAAAATTAGTAACATTAAGTTAACGCCGAGTGGAATCGAAATAAACATTCCAGATATTATTAAAACCTCTGGTCCAGGGCGTTACCAACCTCTGTTAACTTTACCAAAGTTCATTGATGAGCCTGAATTATGTGTTGCTTCTACGGTTTCTACATATATAAGTGTCACGAAAGTATTACGAGACAAGACTGACCATTTGTTGATAACTTTAAGAAAGCCCTATAAAGCAGTAGGCTCACAAACCATTAGTAGATGGATAAACGGAGTTCTAGCGACAAGTGGAATAGACACTTCTATTTTTTCGGCTCACTCGACGAGACATGCTGCAACATCGGCAGCTTTAAGTAATGGTGTTGATTTAGCCACTATTAGGAGAACGGCTGGATGGTCAAATAATTCACAAACGTTTGCGAGGTTTTATAACAGACCAATTCAGGTAGATAATTATAATTTTGCTTCTAGCGTCATTCGTTCTTAAAGAATTACAATTGAGCAGCAATTTGTATTTTATTAATTTGGTTCTATAATGAAAATAAAAAATTTTTTTACAATATCTGAATTTAAAATTGCTATTTACTCTAAATAACTACATATGTAATCTCGAGAACGAGGCGAATGAAATATAATTGAACGATCAAACGAACTTACCTGTAAGTGAAGTTCGATCGCAATTATATGAAGAAGCCTCGTTCGAAGAGATTACACTCCTACCCAATAATAAAATGGTATTTTCTTATTCTATATCCCAATCCCATATTATAAATTAGCAATTTTAAAAGAAAATTAAAATATTAAAACTCTAAAAATATGAGAATTCGGCGCGCGGGTAAGTAGAGGGGATGGGCCCTTATCCTTACTCGCTGATGGTTTTTCTTTATTTTTACGCTAAACGTAGTGACCTCTTGCGGCAATGAAAGGAGTACTACATATGTAATCTCTTCGAACGAGGCTTCTTCATATAATTGCGATCGAACTTCACTTACAGGTAAGTTCGTTTAATCGTTCAATTATAGCCGATTAAATCAAATGGCGGTGGACTTTATTGTTTCGTCTAAATAAATAAATCGATATATATCTAGACAAGTGCAGACACTAAGTTGCCCGACTAATAACCAACAAGTGGTGTGCTATTATCGTTATCAAACTAGTATAGACCGATTGACCGCAAAAAATGCTAAAAGGAAAATACACGCACAATATATATATACACATACTCGGAAGTGCTCTTGAAAACCGTGCGATACCGAAGTAACATAAAATAATATAATAAATATACAAATGAATGAAATAATAAAAAGCGTATAATTATGATCATTTTATATTTTAATGTATCCGATAAAAGATATATATGTATATGCATTTCTCGGTCACGGCACACGAAACCACGTGAGAAAATTGAACGATCGTGATATATATGTATATATATTGATGGGTAAACAAATGATTATACGAGGACAATATGTATGCACCGACACTTTTTGCAATGAGTCCGTGCGTTCAAGAGAGTGTAATGTATATATATATATATTTCTTATCGTACAACAAAGTTAACAAACCGTAAAGCGCGATCAGCATTAATTTCCAATTAGGCATTTTAATTTCACGGTCCGTGCACTTGCGAGTACAAACAATATAAATCAATATATATATATATATATATATATATGTATGTATGTATAAACAATAAAGTGGAAATTGTATGCGTGCATTAAAGAAAATGTAGGTTGCATATAGGTGTAAATAACCACGCGCACGTGCAACATTTAGCTTTAAACGCGGTATATTAATAGACTCGACTAGAGAGACGCGCGCGCGCGGTATAAATAAAAGTATAGACAAGATTTTCGTCTAACAGAGTCCTCCGTATATATATATAATTAAAAGTCTATCTCGTAGTTTTCGGAGCGGAATTTCATTTTATTCGATGGATATATAATATGGTTAAATATTTAAAGACGAGGCGATATAGCGCACAATCCTAAAATTCTACAAAGGGGCTCGGAGCTTTGACGATCAGTCTCTAAGGTTACGATGATACTTTACGCTATCTTATCGAACGTATATCAACTGCTATCTTGACAATTGTACCAACTTTCGGTTTATCTCAATTCTATATTATATATATCTCAAGTTTGTTGGGAACCGTTCAACTACTAGATTATACAACAATTAAGATATATAATTTAATTGTAAATAATTTTACTGATATATACATATCTATGTATCTATATGTTTAAGAATTTGATTCGCCATCGCCTCCACGGAAAAAATATCTTATAATACCGTATGTATAATATACGGAGCTCCTTAATTTTAATAAAATTTTCAAGACAATCGAGTGAATTAAAAGCTCGGATAAATGTATAACTTACATACAAGTATGTGTACGATAACGCGAAAAAAAGATTATATATATGCATCGATTTCAAACGCACGCGATAAAGAATAATAAAACAACATTTTTCAAGGATGATGTAAGGAAATATGCGTTGAAAAAATAATGTACATTTATTTTCTTTTTTCTTTTTTGTTGCAATAACACGCAACCGCTAAAATCCATGGTTTTCGTTTTTCGTACACGTTTACGACATACTAATCAAACCTTTCGTGGATTTATAATGGATTATATATAAATATTTTATTTACGAATTTACGATAATACGATATTAATGATTTATTATCGAAACATCGGACTGTTCCGAATGCGTATGTATATAAGTATATACGAACGAGATGCAGTTGTATTTATTTTCTCGCGCTACGAAGCGAAAAGTTGATCTCGCGGTTCCCTGGACTATACGTAACAACGCGTAATCGTGTCTGTCACACCAGGAAGTACACGTATATACTGCATTTACGATGCGAGCGCGTAGAGTATAAATATTGCGCATCGTAATTATATATACCAAGAGAAACTGACGAAATATAAAGATTTGTTTACCTGTTCATTTTTTTTTAATAACATTGAATTTATATATGTATACGCGACCGGTCGGTTTGATGGCGTCACTCGCGAGTTAATTGTCAATCGTTTTATACATATATACACTGACGAAAATATATTATCGTTGAATACTTACGTTCGAACGAGAAAAATCGTTGTTTTTTTAACGTTCGCGGACAAAATTTTAATCGAACGAAAGATACAACGAATTGAACATTTTGTTAGTTTCGAACAATCATTTTTTTTTAAACAAGTATAACTATTCAAATGTAATATATAAATTTTAAGTGACGTAATGTTTTAAATAAAAAAAAAGAAGATATTTTGCGCTCACTGTACGGATATAGTACACTAAGGTGTACTAGATATGTCAACGATTTCTCAAATGTTAATAGTTGTGTACTTATTTAATTCCGCTTCTGCTAATCGAAAGTCGAAGGTCCAGGTGATAATTTATGTAATTTGTGACTATAAAAACGATCGGATCCTCGGTGGGGGTTATCGTCACTTCCTTTTACCAGGGGATGCAAATTCGATTGATTTAACCAATATATGTAATTCAATTTTTATACGAGTGGGTAAGATATCGAAAAATAATTTATTAACGGTACCGTTCCTTCGAAAAAACGAGATGTACTATCTACTTTTACTTTATACTTATAAGTATATATAAATAGTATAGCGTTACATAAAATTCATTAATTATACACACATATATATATATATATGAATGATAAATTGCCTATAACTGGTTGAAAATAAACGACAAACTTTAGTATATAATGTGATTAATTTTTCATTGGAATTGAATTTTGTCTTCTAATCGGATGTAACCCGTTGATATTTTCACGCAACTCGTAATTCATATTACGGGAGAACGTGTATAGTTTAAAGTAAAGAGAAACGCAACTTTTTAAAATGAGATTTCTAAGACACGCGGTATAGAACGCTATATATAGGAGGATTATATTGAATTTACGCGATTAAACTAATATACGCAACTATTATGAAAATGACGCGTGATGTACAAAACGATCAGTTCAGAGAGAGCGGGAAGAGAACTGATAAAACAAAATATCATGAATCACGTACATATACACGAGAAGTGGAAAATAAGTGACGCATATCTGATTTTATGTGAATTATTTAATACCGTTTTATACAAACACTTTTTCTTTCTATATACTTTCTTAACAACGCGATCGTTAACAATTGGTTTTATCGTTTTTTTTTAGTACTCTGCAACTTTTTCGAATATTTTGCGGCGCATTAAACCAGTATGCGTAATCGTGTGTTACACCTATATGTATATATACATTACTAATTATCGCGTGAATGTCGGCTACGAAAATATAAGTGTAGGCATTTTAAAACGACGCGTCTCATTTATATATTTTATTTTGATTATCCACCTGTTACAATCGCGGCGTGTATTGATAACTATTGAAATATTGATGTAAGATATTTCGATTACTAAAAGAAAAATGTAATTTAACTCTTGGTGCCGCAATTTGCAACGACTATAAATCTGGTTAGAAACGAGGAAAAAAAATAAGAGAAAGCGCGATGAACGTTTTGGACAAACAAAAGAAAAGTATAGAAATTCAATGACACGCGGAGATAAGTATATATATATATATATAAGTACATGGACGCATGTCTAGGCGCGAAAGTAAAAAAGCGACATTAAAATGACTGAAAGTGAAAAATGTACTTTAAAGAATAATAAGCAAGTATATAGTAAATCTTAATGAAACTGCGCTCGAGCGCACGCACCATGATATATAGGTATAATAGGCACGGGTAAAGAGGGACACGCGCGCGCGCGCAGAGAGAGAGAGAAAGATATAAACCGAGAGCGAGGCACGCTAAATAGAGGTATACATAAGGACAGCTTGGAAAAAGGGCCACTTTCCCCTTGTGACGATCGTGTTTTCGTCCGGGGAGCCCTGGCGTCGAACAACGGCTATACCTATATATACACTAGTCAACGCGAGTCACGTGGCTCTCACCCGGAGAGTCCGCCAAACGAAACACGCACGCAAACGGTAAAACGATAGGTATATACCTGCGGTGCGCGTCGAGGAAATACCTCGTAGTTTGTGAACGCGACACCTGAGATAAACCGAGTAACAGAGATATCGATCCGTCGAGGTATTTTACCTAGAAGAATAGAGATGAGGAGTCTGACCGCGGCAGTTGGGGCACCGATCACCTCGGCTACTCGGCCTAGCGGCCCGGATGCTACGCTCTCCATCCTTCCCGTCGTACTGGCAATGTTGTCTCCCGAGCTCCAAAACACTCCCGAGAATCCCCACACTGCAGCCTACACTGACCAGTGACCACCCGTCACTAATGCTGTCTCTTACAGCTTATATACTATACTCTATACTCTACCTCCAACTCACTTCGCCTCTCACGATCACCCACTCACTACCGTTACGTTATACGCTTACCGCTTGGCGCTTACGATTTACTATACTGCCAAACTGCCAACTGCCAACTTGTGAACTAGCAGACGAACCCTATACTCTTCCGTCTGTCGCCGCTTGCGCGCTCACCGCGCTCGCGCCCTCGGTAACTTACCGACTGTCGACAGGTCTCCACCCGAGTAAGGAATCCAACTTATCGACTCTCCGGATTTTCAGCATTCGTACTTGTAATTCATAAGCTGTGTACTTTGTGAATGTAACGACATTGTTAATTCACGAAAAAAATGAATATTTATCAATTATGCGTTCAATTTAAAAATTCCTGCTAACTGATATTACCACGTCGTAGCTGATTTTGATTTTGTGTTATATTACTTGCGCTTTTAAATACTGCGTTTTGTAGCGTGATTAGAGTAGTTGGTAAATACCAACACAAGTTATTTGATCTCGCCAGGAGAGTTCAATAACATATGTTATAACGTAATAAAATCAATATTTATTTACTATGTCAATAAAATATAAATTTATAAAAAACATTGTCTATTTTTCCAATAACTCAAAACTTGTCTTTCACCCTCTATTCTTGATTTAAAAAATTAAAAGTATTATCTTCCAGTTCGTTTTTGTATATACAAACCAGTGTGAAACAGGTACGAAATGTTGAAATTAAACCTTTTATTTTTAATTTCGTAGAAAAGAAAAAGAAGCTTTATATATATCTTATTTATACTATTTTTATTACTTTTAATATGAATCATTTCAGAAATAATTATTTTTTCATAATTAACTTTTGTATCTAAAACTGTCCCGCTGGCGATGTGATACCCAAATTACAGGAACCTACCTCTAAAATCCCAAAAATTTTAAAAACTAATGGAATTAAAAATCTAAAAAAATTTAGAGATAATGTTGAAAGCAAATAGAATACCGTTACAGAGCGATTTTTTCAAAATAATTAATTTAAAATGAATTATATAGAAATAACCATTTTTTGGTCGGTAATATATAGCTAAAAACAATGCTGCACGGCTGATCAAAAATCTCGTTGATTTATTGATAAAAAATTTTTTTAAAATTTATAGATTATCTTTAATGTAATTACAACACCGTTACAAAGCATTTTTTCGATAAAGTATACTGTTCGCTTAAGAAAAAATAAATAGTGATTCTGTTTTAATGGGTTGACCGAACCCAAATTATAGGAATCTGCACCTTTCAACCCAAAAAATTATATCTAAAATCTAAAATATTAAATTAAAAATCTGAACAAAATTAGTACGAATAGCTTAAAATATAAGGAAGGGCTTAACATTATGATTTTTTTAATAAAAAATCATTTTTCAACAATAATTGAGTAAACAATTTTTGGTCGGTAAATATTACTCAAAGAAGGCATAAATTTTCAACGCAAACATAATAAAATTATGAACAATCTGGAAAATTTCGGATAGATTATATCATAACATGCCGAAGGCCTGACGTTCAAGGTTTTTTTTACAGATTTATTCATTTGTTTTTTAAAGAAAAGTAAATAGCGACCATTTTCTGTGTTCGCTCCTGCTGACATCCTCTATCAAATTGAAGATTGTATTTTAATTGATTTGCTTTAACCACCAATTCATTATTTTTACTATTTTTATCTTCGTTTATTCAAATATTTACTGTTCTTTTTGTTTCACTAATATTTGATGTTGAACGTTTTTTACGTGGGGATGTCGGACTCAGAAAATGGTAATTTTTAATATTTTTTTATAAACAACAAAATAATATTTTTAAAAAATCCTGAACCCCATGCCCTTAGGCATGTTTTAAACAGTATACTCAAATTTTTTCTTATTTCTAAATCTGTAATTTCATTATGATTTTTGCGTTGAAAATTCATGTATTTTTAGATCAATAATTACATATCAAAAATCGTTTATTGAATTATTATTAACAAAATTTTTTTTCTTAAAAAATCAATACGTTATTCCCTCGCTTTTTTTAAACTAATCTTATGAATTTTTTTAGATTTTTAATTCAATATTTCCAACATAATTCTTATATTGAAAGGTGTAGATCCCTGTAACTTGGGTCCGACGTCTCGTTAAATTAATATACTTATAACGTTATTTTTGTTTAAAGTTTTTGTCCTATTTTTTTCTAGAGAATTCTCATAAAATTATATTTTTTTTTACAATTTGAATCATTTTATCAAAGTTTTTGTGTGCAGCTATAATATTTCTGATTTATTAAAAATATTGGTATTTTTATCTTTTTTCTTATCATATTTTATTTTATTCAAACGGGTTTTTATTGGTTTATAAAAAATGTAGGTAATTATTTTTTATTAATAACTTATTGATAATATTTAAATTATGTGCATGAAATTAATTATTTCCCAGAGTTATAAGGTGAATTGTCGTAGTATTGATTTGATATAGTTTTATATTATTTATTTTTGATTCTGTAATGCAATAATAATAATTATTTATCTCTCTTGAAGAGGTTGGCAAATTCTGTCAACGAAATGTTCAATATAACGTAAAACATAAGATTGTTCTTATTTATTTAAATTAATAAACCTACCTAGACTTTAAGAGTAAATTGAAAAATAATACTTTGAAATTTTTTAAGTTAGAAAATTAACAAGATTAGACGTTGAAGCTTGAAATCTTATATTCCAAACCTTACATCTCATCACTTAAAAAAACTATATATTCAAGTATTTCCAACTGAAATATGTTCAAAATTATTTTGCCTATACGTGACCATCCAAACAACTCATTCAAGATGATCAAAACTAACTTCTCCAAAAATTTTGATTAAAATAATAAAAAATTATAACCTAAAACGAAACATAAATAAGACTTGAAATTTTTACAGCAAGTACTTGGTGCTGATAGTATTTACAATTATCCCATCAAAAAAGTCAATATTTATTTGAACTATTAATTTACAAAAGAAATTTAGATACCTTTCCGACAAAATTATTAATAAAAATATAAAAATCCGATTTTGAAAAACCAAAAATTGACTCTAACTTAAAAACATTTAAAACGACTTGGAAAACGCGTCGATTGAGTCGAAATAGAGTTTAATCAGTTTGATAGTTCCAAAGATACGAGATAACACGCGCACACACACACACGCACATACACCGAACAAACATTTTTTAAGAATGACATATTTCAGATTCCCGAGTTTCAAGACATCGATAAAATATAAAATGAGAAAAAATTGTTTTTGAAGAAGGAAGCAAGAACTAAATATTAAATGATTAATCGAGTAAATGCAGTGCACCTTTCAAATAATGATTATTCTATTACACAAGTACATTGAATAACAAAATTATCGAATAATACGAGTTGCCCTTACCGCTTAAAGAGAAACCTGCAAATAAAATCTGTCGGCAATTAAATGAGAGAACGATACACTGATTTTCATTGATTTTTTTAGGTAACCCGAGCGATCGTTAGCGAACGCTCAACATCTAAATGGAAACTAGTAGGAAGAATGCTAAAAAACCGTATAGGGTGTGAATGTTATACGCGTACGTCGAAAACTAAAAATCCAAAGTAAATGTGCGTATGAATACGTTTGGGTAAATAAATCAGGATTAGACGGTTATACCTCGAATCGCGTGATGAAGTGTACATACAATCGTACGCGATTAGGTGGAGACATCGGAATGTACAGACAGGCACAGAAAATGTACCGTTCCAAGCTCCACAAGAGAACGAAGGGATGGGAGGGGAAGAGAATGGTTGGGAAGGGAAGGGAGAAGCGCATCGGCGTGGAACGTTAGTTTGAGCGAGTCTAGAAGGGAGGTGGAGGGAGGGGGGGGGTGAAGAAACATAATGCGAGAAGGAGGGTGGAGGGTGAGTGGGAAAGAAAGAAAGAGAGAGAGAAAGTAAGGAGGGTGGATGGAGAGAGATGAGAGAGGAAAGATTAGAGGATTAAGACTGCGGGAACGCGCGATGCGAGTGGACTGAAACGAAAGGAAAGGAAAGGAAAGGAGAGGAAAGGAGAGGAAAGGAGAGGAAAGGAGAGGAGGTGAATTCGAAGGGCGCGCGCGGCGGCCGGCGGTGGCGCTTCCGGCGTAGTTAGGGGTGAACGGCACTGGGCACAGTGTACACGGTGCTCGGGGTAGTGTCGGTGTCGGCGCGGTACGGGTTTACGGGAGTTCGGGTGGAAGCGAGCGCTACATAGAGGAGGAGGATCGAGCGTCTCGGTCGCCCACTCCCGCACTCCCCACCCGGAAGCCCCGTGGGCAGTCGGCTAGATCGATCGAGTGGCGTTCGTTCCTCCGTGGGTGGGTGAGAGACGGGCGAGAGACGGGTGAGGCGGAGGCGGAGGCGGCGGGTGGCGGAGGCGGGGAGGGGGCGGGGGGGGGCGAGGGCGGGGGCGAGTAGCCGAGTAGCCGAGTAGTGCGGTTCGAGCCGCGGCGGCGCAACCATGTCCGCGAGGGATGGCTACCCCGCCGGCGGGACGCGGTCGCCCCGGAACGGCCGGCGCCTCGGGGAGCTCCCGACGGTCGACCGGAGCCCCTCCCGGGGGTACGGGTACTCGAGTTCCGGGCGCATCAGCCCTCGGAAATCCCGCGGCTCGCCCGAGTACTACCCGGCCCAGCCGCTTGGCGGCGGCGGCGGTGGCGGCGGCGGCAGTCCGTACTACAGCTTCGGGGGGGCGCGCGACGACGAGAGCCCGGTGCTACTGCTCGAGCGCAGTATGTCGCAGGGCGCGGGCCGCTCGCGCAGCGCCACCAGGATGTCGGGCCCCCGATACGCGAGCCTCGACCGGGCCTCCGTCGGCCTCCTCGACCACGAGCGCGAGTTCGTCCCGATAAGGGAGCCCTCCTCCCTCTCGCGGAGTCGGGGCTACCTCGAGGACGAGCTCTACCTGAGGCCCCAGCGGCAGAGCCCGATGCTCCGGGACGGGACCGGGTACATCGGGGAGCTACAACACCAGAACAACGATCTCCAGCGGGAGCTCGGTAACCTCAAGAAGGAACTCGAGCTGACGAACCAAAAACTCGGAAGCTCGATGCACAGCATCAAGACCTTTTGGAGCCCCGAGCTCAAGAAGGAGCGGGCCCTCCGCAAGGAGGAGAGCACCAAGTACAGCCTGATCAACGAGCAGCTCAAGCTCCTCAACTCGGAGAACCAGGTTAGCGCTATATTTAGGCCGATCGATATACGTACGTCCTCCTCGACGCTCCCCCCCTACCACGTGACGCCCTTTCACGCACACGAGCGTACGCCACTCGCCTCGCCGACCTCCTCTGCTCTCTCTCTCTCTCTCTCTCTCTCTCACTCTCATTCTCTCTGCGCTCCCTTTGCTCTCTTCCCTCTTCCCTCTTCCCTCTTCCCTTTTTCACTGCTTGCCTGCTCGCTCGCTCGCTCGCTAGCTAGCTCACTCGCTTTCCTTCCTTCCTCCTCCTCCTCCTCCTCCACCTCTTTTTTTCGGGAACGACGCGCCTACTTGTACCCAAGTTTCGCCCTCTTTCTTCTCTGTGTCTCCCGCTCGCCTCCCTCTCCCCCTCTCCCCCTCTCCCCCTCCCCCTCTCTGCCCCCCCCGTCCCCCACCGAGTCTACACCAACACCTGTGGGCACTCCATTCCGTCCAGCAAAGTACGACAACCTCCCCTAAATCGATACATTCTTCGTCTAATTTCTACACGTTTCCACCCTCGTATTCTCGGCTCCTCCGTGGGGCTGCGCTCAACCTTTTTACCTCCAATGACTGCTGGAAAGTACAACTCTGTACAGCGTACCTATACGTCCATCCACCTCTCTGCGATATTCCACTCAAACCTTTTCCTCTGATCTTGATGTACGCGTGTGGGTGTGTGCTTTACTCCGCGTGTACGTCTCTCTGTGTGATCGAGTATGTCTCACTCTCTGGTATGGTCGAGTATGTCTCTGTCTGTCTGCCTGCCTGTCTGTCTGTCCGTACGTGTGCCTCGGTGTTCGCGGGTATGCTTACGTATATGTTCCCTCGCGCGATGTTGTTGCCAAATTTTATGGCGCTTCCTCCATACCGCCATTTAATTTACTCTCAAGGGGGAGGGGGGGGGGGGGGGAAGACCCATCTTTCCTTTCCGCGATACAGTCGGATTGAAGATTCACATTTTTTTTGTACTATTTTTACTTGAAATGAAGGGTCGTTGATTATACACGTGCCTCGCGGGAATGCAGCGTACCATCTTTTTTTTGTTCGTTTTAATTTGTATATATTTAACGATAACGTGAATCAGGAGAAACGGTGAAGGAGAGGGTGATATCGGTAACGGGTAGTATAACGAAGGTGAAACGTAGGATTCGGTAACGCGTCGAGTTGGAATGGTCAAAATTGGTCGGTGTCCGATGGTAACGTTTACCCGTACTACTTGATACCACAAAGTACACGCGTGCTCGACTGGTAGAGAATATATCCATTCGTATACGCGATACGTTCGCGGAGTTGCGCGATTGGCCTAACCTCCTATACCGATTAATTACTTTTCTATGTACAACGGGCGAATCGACATTCTTTTCAAAGATTAATGTGGTTGTTTAATTAACGTTTATCGATCGGCCACTCTACGTACACCAGGTACGATAAAAAATCAATTTTACGATACTCGAACGGTTTTCACCTTCCTTTGTAACGCGTTTATGTGATGTACGTATATTTGAATCACCATAAATCACTTTAAACAGCCTGGCCGTGAGATAACGTAATAATTAGTTTAAACTAAAGCTGTTTGAATATTACAGTCTATCGGCTGACTAAACGCGGACAAATCCACTTGCACTCTATACTTGAATATTACGATGCTCACTGCGATTCCCTTTAACATTACAAATTATTCAATTACAACGGAATTGTACAATTCGTTCTATGTTTATGCAACTATCGTTACAACAATCTTGATTAATAATAAACGAGCAACTGTTATAATTGTAGTTTTTAATGTCTATCATTCACGCGTGTAAGTGGATAGATACATCGATCAATATATATACGCAATCTCTGTGCGTTGAAAATTTATTTTGTTACACCAAAGTTCAATCTTAAACAGCAACGCGGTGTATTTAACGTATATACGTATATATATCGGTGTGTTATTGGGCACGCGAGCAAAAAAAAAAAATCTGGTTTCGCGCACGCGCGCGCATACTCATTTTACACGTATACGCACACTCGCGTACTTAAATGAAACGAGGGAGGATTTATCAATTAATCTTGATTGGCGAACCTGTATACACGTAACGTAAAATACCTCACTGTTTTTTTTTTGTTTCCGTGGAATTCAGTATCAGTGACATTATACATTTTTTGCCCCCCCCCCCCCATGAGAGAGAGGGATCGATTAAAAAGTTAAACTTTCTCGCCACGCAATTTGGCTAAAAATAACACAGTCTGCACGCAATGTGTACGACGAGATTACAACGACCATGTGCAAGAATAAATGCGCTTCCGTACCGTAGCGTCCGTATATATACGCACCATGCACAAGCACGCACACGCACACACACACACACACACACACACACACACACAGACAGACACACATCCTTTTAAAATTTGCATCCAATGTATTCGCGCTTATCAGTTGTTTTTTTTTTCTTTACACTTTACGAAAGATTGAACGATTTTTTTTCTTCGAACGGTTGCATATATACTATTAGATAACCCGAGGAAAGTTGAACACTCGAAAGAACGACACGTTAGAGATTTACATAGAATTAGAATTACACGATAATTAGTTAAAGTAGCCTGCAACACGGTACAGCGTAATTGTTTTTACTACACATTACACAATCTATTTATCTATGTATGTATGTATATATATATATATATCCTTACATCCCCATAACCGTTTATACATATATATATATATATATATATTGCACCTAGATAAAGATTAGTATAGAGTATGCTATTTAGTTACATCTAGAATAACAGGCGATGCTATAGATTCCGCTTGTATTTGTAGTCGATAAACACGTATCCTTAATTTTTCTACAATACTAAAATTATTAAAAATTCAGTAGACCTATTTCTCTTTACAGATATATATATACCTATGTGTATGTATATATATATATATATATGGACATATACATATCATACACACATACACTTGTATAGTTTAGTCGCTTCTTAGATAGCAATTGCCATTTATAGCTCGTTCAATTTATAAAATATACAAACATAATTTTACATCTAGCTGACGGTATACATATATATATATATTGTACAACAAAATACAATACATTTATCAAAATACAGAGATTTCGTTTAAAGGCGTTACAAATAGATTCACCTCGATTACAGTCAAACAACGATTCCTTGCCGTGTTATAGTCTAGAACAAAAATTAACTTTAAATGTACATAAAGGCTTGGATTCTCTTTTATTACGTCCACCTATATATATATTTATTAAAATATGGTTCTGATACGATGGAAATCACACGAATTTGTTAACTTTTTTTTTTTTAATTTTTCACTGGAAATTAATGTACAGCTATACATTTACTTTCGATGTTTTCCAATGCGTGCGCGATTTTGATTGTCAATGTATACGTCGCGTAATACCGATATAAAGGTGCAATTACAACGGTACATACGCGTCGATTTATTTATACATAAATATTGTCGCAATGACTGAACAAACATTTTTAATGAATATTTTAAAATTATTATCACGTTGCAACTTCCAGTAGTTCTATGTATATTTCATTATTTCTTGATATACTTTTCCTTCGTTATATAATCGTTTACAAAGACTTATCGATTAACTTTATTTAATATACATATATATATTACACGTTATTAGTAAATCAGTGTCTAGATCACAGGGTATACTACGACAATACGTATTGTACACACACTTTCTTATCTCACTATATTATTATCACTATATTTTAGTATTAGTTGACTGGATTGTGTGAATTTTGATGGATTATTTCACGACATACATATATATATATATATATATAATCATAAACAATTACACCACTTTGTTCATTTGCATATATATATATATACACATCACACCATGAAATTGCATCGCTGTCTCACGCATCACATCTCACACGTCACATAATCTGTATACGGAAAAAGCTGGTATACACCGTATTATATACGCACACACAAAAATATATACCCTATAATCCTCTTGTGTCGCTGCTTACTCGACTCGTACTACTGAAAACAATATATTTTATATCACCGGCGTGCGAAACGTCGAATCGTTCGTAAACACGCGAAGTACAGTTAGACGTTTCCGCGAAACAAAGTACGAGAAGGTATATACTTGTTACCCCGTCCGCGAATGAGTTTTGAGAAAGGAGGTAAACGAACTCAACTTCTTTCCTACAATATTTTCCAATATCTTTTTCAATATATAGATTTTTTCTTTTCAGCCCCCTGATATATAGTTGTTGGTCAATATACAACGAACAACCTGTATCCTTCCTTATATCGGTATTAATTAAACTTATTGCTAAACTTATCTCATTTATTTGATAAATTGTTATTATTATGTTATTTCGAATATATAAGTTGGTTAAGTCATTACGTCAGTTTGACCGATATAGGTCCCTTTTCTTTCCAAGGTATATTTGTATTAACGTTTCACGTAAAAGTAAATTTTTAGATATACAACGATATCGACTTAATTATCTTTCGTTATACTTATTATATTTATTTTTAACTGGATTTTATACCTAAGTACCAAATGATTTAATTACGTGATATTGAAATCTGCTATTATGGTCGATTATCACCTTTCCATGTAACTCAATGCGCTTCATTAAAATTTAATCGCAATAACCGTGTTATTCTATTTTTTTTTTTTTTAACTAATCTCCAAAACTTTAGTATTACGTTATAAAATGGTATTGTAAATCGACGTTACACTCAAATTTTAATACATACATATTTTTTTATCTAATTGCAACTTTAGAGAAAAAAGTATTTTCGTAAGAAAACGAAATGGGAATATTGTTAAGGGCATGTCGGAACCAGATCGAAGGGCTTTGCCGTTTCCTCGAAAATAATATGTAAAATATTAAATTAATATATAAATTAATAGAAAACCCGATTGCAATTTTTGAAAAAAAAAAATTTTTTTTTAATTATTTTTACGTACTATTTACAACGCAAAAGTTATATTGATATTAACGTTTTAAAAAATTTTAAAAATTTGTACATAAGACTTAAAGGGAATACAAGAGCCTGGCTATGTAAGATTTATTTAAAATTAATAACCCATTTTACACGAACGTAATAACCATTCGAGGATCCGACGTCTCCTTGATACGTAATATACATGCCAATATATACTGTACGAAATAAGTAGAATGAAATCATGCTAGTACCTGGTAAATTGAATTTTTGAAAATAAAAATAATGTAAATAGAAAAATTAATTAGTATAGGTATATATTATATAGTTGTTAATTTGATGCACAAATCGACGAAGCACCAAAATGTAAGATTGGATAATTAAAAAATAAATGAATAACGGTGAATAATAAAGTAAAGTAACTGTCATTCACAAAGAATAAGGTTTTGGGGAGGTGTCCTGATGTTTCGAGCGTGTGAGTGGGTTGAATGCGTGCGGCGGTGGTGGTGGTTGTGTGGTGCGAGGAGAAGTGACGAGTTGCGGATGACGGAGTAGACCATGGGTTGACGTGTTGCCAACATATTTCGATGTTACAGAAGCAGAGCATGATGGTACGACAACTGGAGGAGGAATTGCGAATGCGTATGAGAGGTCCAAGCGTCGAAATGCAACAGCAGATGGAGGTCTTGTACAACGAGAACGAGCATTTAACTCGTGAAATCGCTATACTACGAGACACGATAAAGGTTTCGCTTCCTTTTATTCCCCCCATCCATCTTATCTATTAATTATCGGTATACATCGTTCGGTTTATTATACACCATACCGCTCTTTCTACATCATTTATATCTATATATAGCTCTATGACACACACACACACACACACACACCGTCCATTCGTTCGTTCATTCATACGTCCCGTCCATTTATTCATTCATCTTTCTTCTTTACCTGGGTGTGCGTGTCTGATGATCGATACTTTGGCATCTGCACTACTGCTTTAACCAATTTCGATTAATTCGATTATTTCAACTTTGTATACATACAGCAGCTATCAATTTTTAGTTTTTTCATCATTTGGTGACACTGTTGCTTTACCGCTACTATGTTATCTCGGGTATCTCTGCACTTTTATTATTCAGTCAAGAGTCTGCTGCAACTCTAATTTTTTTTTTTTTTAATTTTTTCAAGACAAATGTTCACTACGACCTACCAACCGAATATTTGAAACAGTAGATACATATATATATATTTAAAATAACTTACAATATTTTCACACACGTTTTACTTAAACCTCGAAGGATTAGAAAAAGAAAAAAAAAAAACACTCTCGGGCACAATGTCCAAATATACGTTTCTTACAGTTGCAACGATATTACCAACGATCAAATAACTCTTTTGAATAATTGCGAAGAATAACGTTGAAAATGATATAAATGTATATTTAAAATTGTTGAAAAATTCGAGATAAAAAGTGGCCCAAACTTATGGTTTATAAAATATTTAACGGAAACAGTCAAAGTAAGTATACTTGTAATGGTTTGTCGGTCCGCGGTTATTACATTTTCGAGTTTTACGTATAATTGCGTTACTTTACGAGGACAAACGTTAAATTTTATTAATCCGAAAATCTAAATCCCTTAAAAACGGTGTTACACCTGCAGTATCGAATGATATCCGTGTGCGCACTATTGACTCGATCGGATTTCTGTAACTAAGTTGTACCGTTTAACCTATTATCCAAAGATATTATATCGATAGTCACTGTTGCTACCACTGAGCGTTTCAACATTTGGCAAATGCAGTAAGGAGCTACGAAACATTATATCATTGGATTTAAGGGTTTATCGATCTCCCCGAATAAAAAGTGTAAGGATAAAGTTGTAAGGATAAATAAATCTGAAACACGGATTATCTTTTCTTATGTATATCACTGTGAAAAAGTTTAGATTAAATATTACTATATAGTTTCTAGTAAAAATTACGATTGTTTATAATAAAATTTACTACTATAACTTTTCTAAATTTTAATATTTATTTATTTATATTCAGACATTGAATCCACATACATCGTATAAAAAATACATAAAATATACAATATTAACTATATATATATATATTATAAATATAAAAACTATATATATAAATATAACTACAAATATAAAATATACAATATAAACAGTAATTTTTCTTAATTTATCAGTCTGTCAGTTCTTTATTAGAACAAATATTGTAATTTTTACAAAATATTTTGCAACTTTTAATACAATATTTCTCTCGGTGTATCATTTGGTTAACGGAAAGATCGTCCGCCTTCATTTTTCTTCGGTTCGCACGGTAGTATAAAAAGATTACCTCGCCGGGGGAGTTACGTAAAAATGATCGGGCGATCAATTAATTATTCGAGGTACTTAATAACGAAGAGGTTGTATCCGCATAATACCTCGAAACTTCGATAAATTGAACGAAAATAAATATAATTAAATCCATCTATACTTAAAACGTTATTTCCTCGTGTAGACATATCTATTATACACTTTCCCAATGATTGAGTGTGTATATATATATTATGGTGAACGATCTACCGGTACGGTTACAAGAATAGATATTAATTTCTTTTCAATATACCGTGATCCAAAACTAGTACACAAGTACAATCGATGTTATATACTATATTATTTTATTTCCTCGTGACAACACCAACTTTTCTATGTATTAACGAAATACGTCGATGCCTTACTTATATATTGTTTCACAAACTTGGCAAACCTGTATAATATGTAAATTTGTGTAATGTTTCCACGAGAGCATTGACGACCAAGGGAACAACGCTATATTTATGAACGTGAAATAATTCATGAAAAGTATCTATATACGTTTTTTTTTTTTATTTTTGGCAAGGAGCACATTATAAGTAAATTTCTACAATAGTATAGATTTTCGAAATTTATGTATATATATATCTGTATTGTACGTTGGGAAATAAAGGGAAATTTTAAAATAGCGGCAAGTATAAAAGATATAGAACGAGGCATCTCGAGAACAATTCGGTGTGAACAATGAAAATTCGTCGATAAGGAAAATGTTGTTTGTATAATTTAATCACGTTGTGATATATCTATATCTCTTCGTTAATTGTCTACTTGGATATAACTGAGTTAGAATGCTCACGCCCATGTTTTACGTATTGCAGGAGCTGGAATTAAGAATAGAAACGCAGAAACAGACTTTGCAAGCTCGGGACGAAAGTATCAAAAAACTTCTAGAAATGCTTCAAAACAAAGGAATGGGTAAGCTCATCATTTTTCCATTACCATTTGCTTCATTCGCTTGAGTATGCGATTAAGTTCCATTGACTATCTCTACCGAGTCAAGCGAGCTCACTTTTAACCATGTGCTTATATCATTTGTGATTATATTGCGCTTTTAAACAATTTGTAATATCAATCGCCGCTTACTCTAATACCTACAGGAAACTACTTACTCGAATTAATTATTTATATTTATTTTACGGAAATTAACATTATTTTTTCATAGATTCTTCTTGAATAATGGTTTTTTTTTTAAATAATGACTTACGAATAGCAAATATTGCTCCGTATGAAAACAACTGAATTTACATATATACGAGAGAGAAAGTTATATCGTCAAATTTTGAAAATAATTATCTTCGACATTTTAATGCAATGTCTATTTTCCTTTTCCTTTATCACTATACTAATACATTTTTAACCTCTTTCATATCTGACAACGTGTGCTATGTCATTTGGTCAAGTTTAGTTAATTATTATCGTTACGCAAGTTGTATTATTATTTTTTTTTTTTGTTTTTTTTAAAATTTTACCTCAGACAAAAATAAAGTAATAAAATTGGTAAATCGATAAACTGTGTGCGAGAAATTGGAGGTTTGGATGTAAGGGGCTCGTGTGTTGTCATATACGGTTTGTACCTCGATTTTAACGAAAGTTTATAAATAATATTAGGAAGAGAAAGGAGCGAGTCGAAATTAAGCCTGACCTCGGACATTGATCGTAGTCGGCAATCGAAGACCTCAAATACTGATCGTGACGCCACTCTCCGGCACTCGGGTCTAACCAATCATGCTCGGGTTTAAGAATTGCGCGTGCGCAGTACCGCCTCTACCGAGGATCATGCTTTTCGAGCTTCCGATCCACCTATACCCTTCGGAGCACTTTATTTACTTTTTTTTTTTATTTTCTCGCGTTATAACACATATTACGCAGTGATTTTCATTTTTTTTAACGATATATAGCTTTTTCATCGTCCCAAACGAGTTTCATATTATTATCGTGAATGAACTTTAGTAAACTCGACGGATTTTCTTAGAGAGCAATATTGTTTTACATGGCGAGATATATATATATATATATATATATATGTATATCGTATTAAGAAAAATGAGGAAACGAATCTTTGAAACTTGTTCGGAGCACGGTTACATTTTACAAAGTAGACGACAATATTCGTAATTATTAATTTCCATGAAAAAATAATAGTGTAAATTAATTAACGAAGTAAATATATAAAAGTTGTTCGTATTCAATAGAATTATTTAATTCGATTAACTAATCGAATTGCGGATAATGAGAAAATAATGGAAGTTGAAGAATTATAAATCGATAAAGTTAAAGTATTAAATAATAAACGCATCTCTGATTGCGGATAATGTAAAAATGTCTCGAGTTATCGAATTAACCGTGGTTTGAGGACATCGAGTAAACGGGTCTGTAAACGCATATATTGTCCATTCGTTCGTTTGGTTATAGAAATTAATGATTATTTTTCGTATATACAAATGGACGATTACGTTATTTCATAGTTTTAGTCTCGGTTCGTTGTCGTCGATGCCGAGGTCGAAGCACTACTACCTGTTGAGCCCATCAGATTACCCTCGCATTATTATTTTTCCTTCGGTAATTCGAACCACCGGTTACGTTGAAACTTGCGACTTTATTGCAACTGGTTATATACTTTACACTATAACGTGCGCGACTCGGAGTTCAGTCTTGGCAACCGCCTCTATTCTCGAGTGAACGCGCCAACCTGTATATGTGTATGAAATCCCTGATAAAAAAATTGGTTTAACATATTCTTTCGTATCTTTTCGTTCGTGACCGCAACGATACGCGTATGGACAGGTAGTCGGACGGTGATATTTGCGATTGAAAAATCGAGCCGGCACTTTGACAAATCTCGATGGAATATTCGAGGTCGTTCGATTTTCGACCGTTTCATTTATATATTTCGTCGTATCGTTAAATAAAATGCATAAAAGGAAAATATACAAGTATAGCCCATTCAACGTTACTTTCCGTTCGCCCGACTCCCCTCTCTCGGCCCGCGAGCTAAAAAGATTCGTCCTACTTTACGAAGAGTCGGAGATTTACGCATCGGATCGATATCTCGACTCTCGGGTGCCCGACATTTCCCGTATATATATTTCAGGTTAATTTTCATCTCGACGAATTACCCGTGTCCTATCCTATTTTTAACGATTACGAATTCCTATAATTTCGACCTACGTTTCACCTAATTTCGAAGGTTCGTAGTATTATAACCATATACGCGCGTTTATGGTGTCGAGACGGAGCTATAAGTACCTATATACCGTTGCACATTCAATTCAATTAAAATGTTAATATACCCGCGGGAAACGTCCAAGTTCAGGATCCATCCGAAGTTTATCGTAATATCGTATTTTAGAGTAAATGGTGCACGGATCCTGGAACTAAAAGAGGGAATGGTCTACCCTTGCCCAACGTTGAGATACTCTTCGAAACTTGGAACCGTTCGAAGACTGTATCGTTCGAAATAAAGATTTTTACAAAAATTGTTTTTAGTTGTATATACACGAATATGGGTTAGAATACTCTTCGCAGAGTCTCTCGGGAAACCGTATCGCGAATGGCTAGAAAATATAGGAGGTACCCCTAGTATAAAAATATATTTAAAAAAAAGATGGATAGAAAATACGTAACATGGGTGTTTCTAACCTCAAACCATTTAAAATTCCCATATTTCTACTAGATATGGTACT
Organism: Theocolax elegans; assembly: GCA_026168455.1. Taxonomy (NCBI): domain Eukaryota; kingdom Metazoa; phylum Arthropoda; class Insecta; order Hymenoptera; family Cerocephalidae; genus Theocolax; species Theocolax elegans. The sequence goes on from CM047428.1 coordinate 56,409,035, forward strand.
CGCAGGATCCTCTTCTTATACACCGTAACGGTCGTACATGAATCGTATTGTTTGTTACAGGCAAGGAGGAAGAGCGCATCATGTTTCAGCAAATGCAGTCCATGGCACAGAAGCAGGTCTTTAAATATTATATTTCTAAGATATTATATGTATATACATATATAAATATATATCTATATACATATATACATATATATTTGCGACTGTAGATCGTAGCATTTAAATATGTTTGAAACACGTAGTAGTGGTTATACAAAACACTCGTATATACATATTATTATACATATATATATATATATATACACCTATTTGCCAAGTAGTAGATTTGTTACCAATTCCCCGTGAGCATTGATACATATATATACTAGAATATTAGCATTTGCCCTCTCCAACACCAATATTATATATAAGTATATAGTGGATGGTATAATAATGCATCTGTAGTGTATGTATTAGTGGCATGTTATATATACATTCATTTCGTTCGTTCAAACCTTTTATCCTCTATATATGGATGTACTGACTGCCGCTCTGACGCGTGACATTGCGCTGCTCGCCATTCGCATTTATTTGTTAATTGCGTGTGTTATATCACATTATACTATGCCTTTCTTATTATATATTCTAATCGATGCGCGCTCGCTCATTCGAGCTATTTTACAGGGTGGACAATATTTTTCTTTTTTTTTTTTCTTGTATTTTTAACCCGATTATGTACGAGATTAACTCGAGTTTACGTGAAAGTAATGACGCTTTGTCGTAACGAGGATCCTACACTTTTTTTCCGAGGTTTTTCTAAACGTGTGACCGCGCTCGGTTTTTAACCGTTTGATCGAATAGTTATAATTAATTCGAAGTATTAGAATTGAAAGACGGGTAAACGTGAAATATATCACGGTATATACATATGTATACACTGCGCGTGTATTACGTCGACTCGACTCCGGTTAATGCACGTAAATCGGTAATATTCGTAACAATATTCTACAATTGGGCTAATCGTGTTTATCAATTTGGTCTTGATAATCGAGTTCGCGATAGTAGAAAGAAAGAAAAAATAGTAGAGCTGTAGAGTATAACGAACGCTTATAAAAATGTAGATGACGAATATAACAATGTATAGATAATAAAAATAGACATTTTAAATTCATTGAAGTTTTGATGCAGCTGCTTTGCCGCAAATAACCGCAGAATATCACGAGAGCAAAAGCTAAAGGTTACATCTTGCCAAGGGATTAGGTTCGCTTGCTTATTCAATAACCCTATAACGCGACGTCTTATTCGAAAAATTGAAAATTTGTCCTCTTACCTATATATATATATATATATAAGTTATATATAAGCTATATAGATATATGATAGACGCAAGTATACCGTTGAAATTTGTATATAAGAGACGTGTAGACCGTGCAAGTATAAAAGCCCGCGATATCGAGAGAAACGCGTGCATTGATTTTTCCGAGAGTGTTGATCGCGTGCGACTAAATGCTTGCGAGATCGTTATTTGCGATAAAACGCAAGTGGCGGCGCACGCACCTCTGATGGATTTTAGCTAATTACGCGCGTCTCGGCGAATAACCTAACGAGTGATTCCTCCGATCGAGCCCGAGGGGTATATGCACCGACGCCAGAGTGTATCGTGCATTTTGCGTCATGAAAAGCGCATACTTAATGACTCTTTCTTTCTCTCTCTCTCTTTCTCTTTCTCTTCCTGTTGGTTGCACCCGGTTATGTCAAAGCATGCGTCACGTATACAAGACTACATAGAGTGAGCGGACTCGATTGGGAATATACAATAAACCGCGATTCAGTCTCTCTCTATCTATCTATCTATCTATCTATCTATCTATATACATATAGAGTAAGGAAAATAAGTAATAACGACAATGCGAAATGTGTGGAATGAGCTGATGCTTTGGATGTGTAGCTGATAAGAATTAGATGATGTACATTTAAACGAGGATGACCCGCCCGCATCCACCTTTACCGATAAGTCTTAAATAATACCATAATATATATATATTAATGAATAAAAAATACAACAAGTTAAGGTGCACATTCGCTAACTAATATTGTCATCTTGATCGTCGATATATCATCGTCATCGTCATCGTCATCGTCGTCGTCATCGTCATCACCATCTTCTACTACTTCTACTTCTTCTTCTTCTTCTTCTTCTTCTTCTTCTTGTTCTTCTTCTTCTTTTCACCATGACCATGACCATCACGATCCTCGGTGCCCGTACCACGACCACCACACCGCTCAACCCGAACGGTCCAACCGATAGTATCGACACGAATACGAAAACTCCATATGGAGGCAACGGCAGAAACGTACGAGCCGATCGCCTAGGAGAAGGGATCAGGTATTCAGGATGATATCAACTAAACATTCTACAGCACACAACAAAGACTCGAAGAACATGCCGAATGGAAGGATTAGCCTTGGAGAACCGTTTTTTTTTAATCAGTATATACAGTCCGTGCATATACGATGGATACAATTATACAGACATTTCAGTACACATAAATAAAAGAAACGATGACAGGTCCGTACTCAGTCGACTCAGATGATTTTATTTCATTCATGTTCTGTTCGTCTCTTTTCAGTTTCACTTATATCTCTACCTATTTTTACAATATATATAAATATATAAATAAATACAAACAGTCAACAGTCAACGTCAAACTCTGATCTTCATTCGATTCATATTTAAAAAAAGGGTCATTCATCAATGGTTCCAAATATCATTCGCGAAGATGTAACTAAATAACCGTTTACTATATATATATATATACACACACGCATGATACATGAGAATATGAGAATACTTTCAACCGCGGTACAACTTGTTGTTTAACTTCAACGTCAAATTTATACGTATTTTATTGGATAGCTGTCGATATTTTTGATACTTTGTACCTATATACACATTCGTAAAATTTATACGGAGTCTTTAAGCTAAAATACGGTGAATGTGCGTTTGACGTTATAAATGATTGGTAAATAAGCGATTTCCCTTTTATTAAACTCGACGTTCCGAATGCAATTCCCAAGAACAATTACCAACAGTAATTCCGTATGAAAATTGAACAATCCGCGACAGTTAAAACGAATAAAAACGAAAAGACAGCTCGAGGAATAAAATATTTATGAATAGATATAAGAGCATTATTATATATTAATCTAATAACGTATTTGATGATATTACCAAACGATAAATGATCTATTGTTTTTTCATATTTTTTTTAAGATAATAGGTATTATATTCCATTTATCGTACACCTTTCGAATATTACACCTATAGTATCAAAACGACCAAAACGATTAAAACTCACTTGACGAAAGTATAGGTATTCAACTCCCACACGAACAGCAATTGTCGCACGCTCAAAATAAAACGCTTATCAACGCTCGACAGCACAACCATTATTACTTTATTATTTGCAATTGAATGGGCTAGATCGTTGCTTGAGCCCACACGTACATCTAATATTTCACGGTAATCTATACTCAATGAACGGAGTATCTTCTTTGTAGTGTTCAGTAGGGAAATCAATGTACGATCGGACTACGAAGTAAAACTCATACGTAAAATGTGGCATACATTATTTGATGCGCGCGAAGAGAAAATGTTAAAAGTACCTTAAAGACTCCTGATATATATATATATATATATAAACCAAGAAAATAAAAGTTTGAGTTTCTTAAATTCTCAATGTTATACCGTAGACGGTTATCGCGTTACACTCTTTGCACACGCACGCACACGCACACTCTGACTCGCTCATACTATAGTCACACTTACACACACACACACACACACATCCACACCCAGAGTCAGGCACACATGTGTATGCGTGTACAAATTGATATATAACATTATAAATGGAATGTAAACAATTTATATTGCACTTATAAACTTGTCTATCACAATTTTATTGAATGTACCCTGCCAATGTATAATTAACGTTACTCTCCATATATATATATATATCCGTTTTAAACAAACGTCATTTTACTTTTTTGAACCACTTCATTTTTCTTAACCCTTCCACGTTTAATTTAAAACGACGAATATATAAGATACTCTTCGCGATTATTAAAGTTTGGAATTAAAATCAATTTTACACCAGCTATATCGTTAAATAATTTTATTTTTTTTCTCTAAACATTTTTCTCTTTTTGTAATAATTTATACAAAAAATTCTTTTTGTAATAACTTGCCAACTGTTACGACGAATATAAATTTATATTTTTTTGCCGCAAATACTTGGAGATATAATTGAATATAATAAAAAAAAAAAAGATATTAAGCTCGTCGCGCTGGATCGAATATTTGCTGATTACTTTGCAATATGTTAAATGGCTGGCATCGTTATTCCAAGCACTTATCTTTCTCTCTCTCTCTCTCTCTCTCTCTTTCTTTTTAGCTTTCAACGTATTTCAATATTTCTAAAGCAAATTTTGACTGAGTTACTTTTTGTTTTCCGTGGCCTGTCTCCTTCTGACCACTGACATCACACCTCCATATATATATATATTTATATTTATATTTATATTTATATATAAATAAACATTAGTTTGTACATGAAAATGATGCGTGATACGAAAGATCTTGTCCATCGTATGTACAGTTCGAAAAAAAAAAAAACGAATAAGAATAAGAATAAGAATAAGGATAAAGAAAAAACGTAGTACGAAAAGAATCGAATAGTATAATATATGGTCGATCGGACAAAAAAAGTATGGCACGATGGGCAATTTCGATGACAGCTCGCGGAAGGCGAAAGAACTGCGGCGCCGAGAGGAATCAAGACGGAGAACGGAGATTGGTAGAACGAAGCGAGGAAGGATAAAAACGATAAAAATACGAGCGTGGTACATTCGTACGGTGAAACGATGTGGTGGTTTTGTTTTACAAATTAAAATCCACAATGAATACCGGGGTCTGGGGATTGACGGAGGTGAAAGAGAGTGCAGAAACGTTGGCGAAGCGTCGCTTTTCTTTCGTCGACCGTGATGCTGAACGGTCGTATCACCCGTGGTCACATTATTCCGCTTGCTCGACCTCACTTGTTTGTGGGAATTGTATAGTTGTGTGTCTTATTTTTATATACATATATATATATCATTGTCGTATCCCGATCCCAAATCGAGAGGTTTGTTGCGCTTGATCATCCGTAAACTATAATCTCAACCCCCGCCCCCCTTCCCCCTTCCAATCACACCACACGCAAGCAAGCTCAACAAACCGTCTAGTGGTACCAAGCACGCATAAATTCTTGGACAATTCGTATTTTGAAATTCTGGTTAACGTTATTATTGACACCCACGTGCACCTTGTCGGGTTTGCATTGCCCGTTCATCTAGCAAATATTGAATGTTTATTGCATCGAATTGTCAAATCGGGTCCAACGTAAATAAAGTGATAAGTTGAAAGCCCACCTCAAATGAAAAGAGCAGAGCGGAGTAATGGTAAACCGCGTGGCTTGTGCGCGTTTCGCGAATTGAAAGACCAATAATACAACGTTTGTTTGTTGTCTCTCTCTCTCTCTCTCTCTCCTCTCACTCTCTCTCTCTCTCTGTCCCGCCTCCCACCCTCCGTCTCTCTCCGTCTCTCCGTCTCTCTCTATGTCAAGGAGCTCAAAACAACGAACGAGACGCTCAAGAGCCTGCAGACCCAATTAGAGCTCGCCTACGCAACGACCGCATCGTCGTCGACCTGCCTGGCAGGGGGGAGCGTGGCGGTGCCAGGTGGGGTGCCTGGTAGCTCGACGCTAACCGCGATCCTCGAGACCAAAGACGCCAGGATACAAACGCTGGAGCGACAGGTGCAGCTACTCGAGGCAGAATTACAGCGGATCAAAGAGTCCGGTGGACGACTTCGGGAGCAGCTTCTGCGCGCAGTGGTGGTACCGGCGAACGCCCCTCCCACCCAACAGCCGAGACCTACCTCGACCTCGCCGTTGTTCGCCGGGACCGGGGTGAGCAACCCGTACGCCGACCACATGCGCCAGAAGCACGCTCAAAATCGTCACCTCAAGCAAATCGAGCCAGCTGCCCTCGGTGCTTTGGCTCTCCACGCCCACGCCTTCAACAAGCACGATTTCAACTTCAAACGCCAAGTAAGTTTCTTCATCGACAACGAGCTCATCGATAAGAACGACGGGTGAGCGGCCCTCAGCCACGGATTCCTCTGACCTACTCTCTTCTCTGCGTCGCGATCACCTTTCCGGATTCTCCACATATATCCTGACTGTTACCGTCAGGAGTCCGCACTACGATGCCGATTGCCATCGTGACAATTACGATGACGATTATGATGATCCTGTTGATCCTGATGATCCTGATGATCCTGATGATCATAATGATGACGATCACGATGATGATGATGATGATGATGATCACGATGATTATGATGATGATGATGTTTATTATTACGATGACGATGACGATGACGACGATGATGATAATAATGATGATGATGATGACGATGATGATGATTGTGATGATTATTGCGATGATGATGATGATGACCCTCACGACGATCACGATGATAATGATCATTGATCATTACACGTTTACTTCCACTCATTGTTATCATCCAGGATACGTGATCGACCGTACCTCTATTCACTATTACATATATATATATATACATACTTTAAAATTGCTTCTAATTCTTAATTTGGTTATAACTCTGCTCCATTTTAACGGATTTGAACGTACTTTTTTTAAAATGTATCTATTTTTTCTCAGCTTTTCAGTAAACTTTGGTTTGAATGTCAATATTTGATAGGTCAGAAGTTATAAGCGTTTAAAGTGAAGTCTCTTTTTTTGGAAATTTGCTTTAACAGCGTATAACTTTTGAAAAAACGATTGTTAGACTCTGCGGCTCTGGCTTTTTTCATATTTTATATTAGAAAACATATACTACAAGTTGGGCACGATCCGTTTCCCAAACATATGAGGGTCTCCTTGTTAGTATTCTTCTAATCATTACGCTGACCGTTCAATCGAACGAACGTGTCACGAATAGCCTTTCTTGTCAATCGAGCACTTTGAACCTATTACAGTATTATAGTGTACATATAGATATACTATATGCTTAGCAATTAATAATTTTCAAATCAAAATTTTAAAAGAAAGTTATTTAAATTATATATACGAGTATATATCGATGTACGCATTGACGCGCGGATCACTCGGGTTGTAAACCTCGAAAACGGTTGTCGATTATAGGGCTATATAGGTTGTTAAGTAGAACGAGTAACGTTTTAAACTCTATTTTCAAGTTATTCACGTGTTTATAATAGAAAAATTTACATTACCTCGGGTTATCAGGTTATTAAGCAAATAAATATGAATATTATGTATAATTATTGTTCAACATGGTCATAATACTGATTACATTTAAATCGCACGTGACACTTGGTGCCAGGTGGGGTGCCTGGTAGCTCGACGCTAACCGCGATCCTCGAGACCAAAGACGCCAGGATACAAACGCTGGAGCGACAGGTGCAGCTACTCGAGGCAGAATTACAGCGGATCAAAGAGTCCGGTGGACGACTTCGGGAGCAGCTTCTGCGCGCAGTGGTGGTACCGGCGAACGCCCCTCCCACCCAACAGCCGAGACCTACCTCGACCTCGCCGTTGTTCGCCGGGACCGGGGTGAGCAACCCGTACGCCGACCACATGCGCCAGAAGCACGCTCAAAATCGTCACCTCAAGCAAATCGAGCCAGCTGCCCTCGGTGCTTTGGCTCTCCACGCCCACGCCTTCAACAAGCACGATTTCAACTTCAAACGCCAAGTAAGTTTCTTCATCGACAACGAGCTCATCGATAAGAACGACGGGTGAGCGGCCCTCAGCCACGGATTCCTCTGACCTACTCTCTTCTCTGCGTCGCGATCACCTTTCCGGATTCTCCACATATATCCTGACTGTTACCGTCAGGAGTCCGCACTACGATGCCGATTGCCATCGTGACAATTACGATGACGATTATGATGATCCTGTTGATCCTGATGATCCTGATGATCCTGATGATCATAATGATGACGATCACGATGATGATGATGATGATGATGATCACGATGATTATGATGATGATGATGTTTATTATTACGATGACGATGACGATGACGACGATGATGATAATAATGATGATGATGATGACGATGATGATGATTGTGATGATTATTGCGATGATGATGATGATGACCCTCACGACGATCACGATGATAATGATCATTGATCATTACACGTTTACTTCCACTCATTGTTATCATCCAGGATACGTGATCGACCGTACCTCTATTCACTATTACATATATATATATATACATACTTAGTATTCTTCTAATCATTACGCTGACCGTTCAATCGAACGAACGTGTCACGAATAGCCTTTCTTGTCAATCGAGCACTTTGAACCTATTACAGTATTATAGTGTACATATAGATATACTATATGCTTAGCAATTAATAATTTTCAAATCAAAATTTTAAAAGAAAGTTATTTAAATTATATATACGAGTATATATCGATGTACGCATTGACGCGCGGATCACTCGGGTTGTAAACCTCGAAAACGGTTGTCGATTATAGGGCTATATAGGTTGTTAAGTAGAACGAGTAACGTTTTAAACTCTATTTTCAAGTTATTCACGTGTTTATAATAGAAAAATTTACATTACCTCGGGTTATCAGGTTATTAAGCAAATAAATATGAATATTATGTATAATTATTGTTCAACATGGTCATAATACTGATTACATTTAAATCGCACGTGACACTTGTTATTTCGCTAAAAGATACCTTTTCTATAAGTTCAGCATTTCAAATAATTGATCAATTGTAAAAAAATTTTGCTTCGATTTTACAGTTTACGAAGACTGACTTTCAATAATTCTAATAATATAAACATTGGAGTTCTATATATATATATATATTTGTAACTTGTTTTATATAATAAAAGTTTTAACGACAAAAAAACGATAATTATATATAAAACCTAATTATTCGCGTAGTGGAAAGTTAAATTGGGTTACTACAGTATCAATAACTTAGGCAAATCGAAAATTTAATTTCCGACGGCGTAAAAGTCTTGTATAAAATTAAATACCGTAAAAAATGATAGTGCTAAATATTTTTTGAGTATCGTATATATATATAAATAAATGTGTGCGTGTACGTAGACTAAGCTTTTTTTTTTTTTTTATAATAATCCATGCTATGCATTTGCGTATGTATGCGTGTGTGTGTGTGTGTGTGTGTGTGTAAAAATTCCATATAAAAAAAAAAAATAAGACGCTATTGTATTGTAAATTTTGCTCTATCCTTGTTTTGTACATTAAAGAAAAAGTTGTGTTTAGCTGTAATAAAAAGTTGTTACTTATTGGAAGTTCTTGACGCATTATTTATTCGAGGATAAGGATTTATGCGTTGGATATGTCGTTGTTTTTTTTATTCGAAATATACTCGTGCGCTTATTCTCTAAACAAAGAAAAAGAAAAGAAAGAAAAAAAATATAATATCCCGGAAATTAACCTGACATATTGCCATACGTGCATTTCTCATCATCACTCATTCTCTAAAGACAAAAGGCTAAATATCATCCTTTCGCATTCATCATCAGTCACGCTGACTAAATTTCACCCGTGTTTATATATATATACATATATAATATACTTTGTATCCAGAGTATTATGTGTGTGTGTATATATATAAACATTGTCTTCTGCTTAATTGATTAATAATAGAATGTTTTATGAATTATGTGTGTATATATATACGAGTATACACGTATAAAGTAGCCCTTTTCCTTTCGATGTGGGTTTCCTGCATGCTTCTGTATAGGTATACTTATATAACTTATTTTTTTTTTTGGATATTGTAACGTGTCAGTCGTCCGTAAACTATTCGGTGATTATTTTATTATCGATTTTTCTTTTGTCAATACTCTTACAAATTGTTGAACTGTTTTGTAAAATTTTGCTACGCGACAAGTGAATAGAAAGTAACTATAAAATTTTTATACAAAAGAAAAAAAAAGATTATACTTTCAAAGCGCGTTTATATTTATATTTTCTTATTGTCTAAATTAAGGCACAGTCACAATATAATTATATACGGAATTATACGATGTTATTAAGAAAGTATACAAAGAGAGTCTGGAGTAGTCTAATTTGCAGATCAATACGATTTGAAATCGAGATACCTGTAACATTGTAAAATAATAAGTGTTTACTTGTAACGAAATGTATATAAATTAACTATTCTTCGTTTTACAATTTTAATCTATATCTATATAAATATATATTTATCAAAGTATATTTGACAGTTCAGAAGATATACTAATATTACCGATTTTAAAACACCGTGTTCACATCTGATTGCACGTGGAAAAATGAATTTTTGTGTATTTATATAATCAGTGATTCAAAATAATTAAAAGTGCAGCGTGTCGATCTATTTCCATTCGTTTGATTAAGCAAACTCAGATAGTTAACCGTTTGTTTTAACGGAGTAAATATTACGTTTTTGGTTATACGGGGGAGACCAAAGATGCATGCGGCATGTACAGTACACTAAACATTATTATATATATCTAAACGTCCGGCAGATAGTTTGGGAGTTTACTATTTTCGAGTGTGACGTGATCGCGCCCTTGACAAACAACGAGATGGCAGTCAGTGACCAAAAGCAAAAGAGGTTCCTATAGTTTTCTTTTTTGTATCTCGTAAAAACAAAAAGCAAACGATTTTCCTGGTGTAAAATATAACCGAACCAACCTCAAATTTAAGACAATTATGGAATTTAATTTTATTGGAATTTCTTGGGATGCTTTGTATCGACTCGCTATTTTACTCTCTTAAAAATGTGACAGTTGCACCTATCGTTTCACAACATAGGGATCACTTCGGTATTCGATCGTTTTTAACTGCAGCACAGTATCCGAAAAATGTTCGTTCTAACTTTAACGACGTAATCGTGTATTCCGCATTACACAAAGTATACTTGGGCTATATTTGTGGCGTATCGATCGTGTCGAAGTGCGCAGATTGCAAGTAGAATAACGCACATCCAATTATATCTTACCGATCAAGTTTTCAAGTCGGTTCGAGATCGCATGGTATTATATAGTTCGAGAGTAGAGAGACATCCCAAGACGTAGACCGTTTAAGTATATATATATATATATATATATAAATTCACTCGAGTGTTACGTCGTAAACGATATTTCACTCTCGATGATTTTTTGAGCGATCGAGTTGCCAAACTGACATTTTTGGACGGTCGGTGTCGAGGATTGTCGAGTTGACTCGAATTCCTATGATATGGGTACTATATATACATATATGAACACGCACACAAGACACCAACCCATAGATAATTTTGCATACTCGTTGTTTAGCTGTGTTTATATAGAAGTTGGACAATTGACTATTAATTTGTAAGCGTTACATAGTTTAAGGAGGTGGCATACCCGGTACCTTACCGACTGAGCAGAAAAAAGATAATTATTACATTTATTTGAAAAAATGCGCAATTTTTTATGTATAATATTCGAATACGGAGGCACTAAATCATTCAATAATAAGTCATTATAAAAAGTTTCAAGTCACTACAATAGAGACACTGTAAAAAATATCTGCACCAAAGAATAATAGAGAATCCTACATTTTTGGTGCAAAAATTTTTTAGGGTGTCTTTGTTGCATTGACCTGGAACTTTGTAGAATGACTTATTATTTAATTATCTAGTGCAGTTCTGTATTCGGATTTTGCATAAATATACGTATTATTTAAATAAATGTAATAATTACCTTTTTTGTCTCGGTCGGTAATTCATCGGGTGAGCCACCCCCTTAAGATAATTTATATATCTATATATCTATATATATAAGGTATAATACTAAAATGTAAGGTAGTGATAGCTCGGGTTACAACTCCCGACGTGTCCGTGTCAAAGTCAAGGAAAAAAAGAATAAAAGTTAAAGTAAAAAATGGTTAAGGAGAGGTTAAGGATAAAGGAGAGAAAAGATGGGAATATAAATATCGGAGACACTTTGGGAGTTGAAGCCGGAGCTAGCTTTTCTTTTCCGCGTAAAGCATATTCATATAAGCTGACATATGCCCGATCCGTTTTAGCTTACTGAGGAGGTAAGGATATCTCTCGATCAGCAAAGACGCACTTTTCCTACTGCGAGTCTCTCTACCTTTCCTACGTTTCCTCACTGCCGAGTCTAACGTAACGAAAAACTTGTTCTTTAATAATACTTAAAAAAAAAAAAAATTTCGTAGTGCTCTTTTTTGGGCAACCCAAGTGATATTTGGTGCCGTAAATATGTGATTATCTCATCATTCTCATACAGATGTATCATCCACCGACATAGCGATCGAAAGATCATATGCGAATACGAGCATCGCTCGACGGTCAAAGACACAACGTCATCATCGATCACTACGACCGAATCATCGTCCCGGCCTCGGCTCTCTTCTCTCTCTCTCTCTCTCTCTCTCTCTCTCTCTTGGTCGACGTATGCGGGCAATGCGCCTATACGATCGTATATGTACACCTACTGCTAACCGGACTTGGGATGCGAAGATAGCCGAGACCGGGACACCGACGTATTATACAGTAATAAGTATATACACCTATGCTCGGAATACCTACCTATAGATATATATCGATACGATCTTGAAATCCTTGCAGTATAAATAATCGAAATCGCTAAATATAAAAAACTGATAATATCACTGTTTATTATAAATCGACTCTCGCGCCTTTGTACGCGGTATTTCGAGCATAGAGGCGTAGACCGTAGTTCACCACCCGTAAAACTCATCGCCACCTAATATAAAGATTCATCATATCCGTGGAATTAATTAAAGCCGAACGCGCGAATTCGATAACGACGATCGGTTCGATATCTTATGTTGCAATACCTTTAGTTACAATGTTGGTTAGTATAGAATTACCCCGTAGATTTTACCCTGCTTCTCGTTGACGCGTCACCACCTCCGCACGAGGTTCTTCACCATCACCGATCAACCACACCTATATATATACATATATACGCAACTCGACGCAGGCTTCGTTCGGACAGTTTCTAATAATGAATACGCGTTATCCGTCACATGGCACATTTTTCTTTTCGATACATTTCTCTTTCTTTCCTCTCTCTCTATCTCTATTTCTCTCAATGTATCTCTATCTATCTATCTATCTATCTATCTATCTATCTATCTTGTTTTGATCTTGTTTTAACACTCACGTGAATAATTTATTGTGACAGTAGCTTATTTGAATTTCTAAAACGATTCATTCGAACCTCGTGTCGAATACGTATACGATACTTTTCACATTTACTTAGTTACTACTTACTTTACTCTTTTCAATTCTATACTTCGATAATTTTACACTGTCAAAACTGTATTACTTCACGATGATACGACCCGTAGTTCTCGAGTTGTATGTATATATATACACATTCGATCGATTATAAAATTCAATGGGATTAAATGAACTATAACCAAGTAATACTAAGTATTGACTAAGTAATTACAATAATCAGTATATATATGTATTTATTGTTTTTTTTTTTTCTTTTTTTTTTAATGACTTATTGATCCACATATTTGCATTAGATGAAACAATCGTTTTACGATATGATCTTGGCAGTTAAGATACTGATTCTCACCGAAAACGTTGAATTTCACCAGGGATGAACTCGCGATTGTTTGGCTTACGGGTTCGTACGTTTTCGCGAATATTTCGGTCGAGGCGTGCCTGTTAAAGAAGCCCCAGTTCAGTCGCAAAAGGGTACCGGGTGTAGTCGCGATGCTTGACTCGGGTTCGGTCAAAAGAAAAACTAGGAGAGAATGGTACGCTCGTGACACTCGACTACTTGCAAACGTGCAAATTAGTTCACTCGGCGACACCCACGAGTTTTCCGGTTTTTTTCTTTCTCTATCCAGCCTCGTCGCCTAATACGCAAAGCAAAGATAACGAGTACATGCTTCTTCTTTTTTCTTTTTTTTTTTTTTCGGTCCTTTTATAATTAGGGACACACACGTTTCTCTTACCACCGCTTTCGAATTAAAATTTACGTTGCATTGGAATGTAAAAGTGGTTGTATTACTTTACTATACGGTGTTTTCGAGTAAACAGCTTGATCGATGTAATACGTCCTATACGATGTCCGTCCGTGTAAATCGTACCGTATAATAGTAGTTAATTCGTAATATAGTTGGTGTGTGTGTGTGCGTGTGTGCGTGTGTGCGTGTGTGTAAATATAATGTGTAATGTAAATAAAATATACTATTTCTTGTTGATATAACTAATGGGTGCCGAAATACTTTATTCTGAGTTGTAAATATAGAAAGTATGTGTACGCCGGAAAAAAGGGAAAGATGGATCAATAAGTATTTGTCGAAAAAACGGTAGGATGATTTTAATTGCCAAGATGCGTGGTCGTAAAACGAGGCTTTTTAGGATACCTGGCACGTTTTTTCAGTAGATCGCTCGGGGTTGCGTCTCGAGAGTAACGCTGTCTAGATATAGTAGATATACTTGAACGTGTACACATGCGTGACGAAGCCACTCGCGACACTGTCATCTATATATATATATGTATCTATATATATATATACATATATATATACTCGTATTTATATGATCATGGGGGTGCATGTCGCGCGAGCCCTGCCCGAGTACGAGGATGTGCGTCATTTCACGTCGCTTCATGCTCTCGTCGTTGACGAGAGAGAAAAAAAAAAAAAAAAAAAACCGCATCAAGTCATCACACACGTGCGCCAAAAAACAAGCCAACAAATCGTTTCATCACTCAGAGCGATCGCGACTAAGTAATTAAGAAAGCGATGCTAGAGGGTTCTTTAAATTCATGCGGGAGAGAACGCGCAGTTTCAAGCTCGAGTCCTGAACGAGGAGATGTTCGGAGGCGCCGTGTTGGACGAGGACGAGTTTCTCTACGACGTCCCCATCATACTCGGGCAAGGCGACGACGAGGATGGCTTTGTCGCGTACTCGATCGACACAGACGCGAGACTGAACGTTCCTGGACGACCAATGTTTTCGCAGCTCGACGAGCTCAGGACCGAGGTGCAGCGCAGGGACCAGGAGATACTCGCCATGTCCGCCAAGATGAAGACCCTCGAGGAGCAGCACCAGGATTATCAGCGACACATCGCGGTACTCAAGGAATCCCTCTGCGCCAAGGAGGAGCACTACAACATGCTTCAAGCCGATGTAATTATCCAACAACCCTTTATTTTCAATCCTCGCGTTTAAACTCGATCGTTCCCACACTTCAATATCATTGTCTATTATATATATATATTTCTACTCAGGTCGAAGAGATGCGGCAACGACTCGAGGAAAAGAACCGACTGATCGAAAAGAAAACCCAGGCCGCTTTGCAAGCGCAGCAAGAGCGTAACCGTTTCAATACGGAGTTAACCGAACTCAAGGATCACATGGATATCAAAGATCGCAAGATCAACGTTCTCCAGAGAAAGGTAAGCTAAATTTACATCGCGATTGATTGACAATTAGTACAAAATAGGAAATATACGTACAATATATATTTTATAAATTATTATATTGAAACTTCATTCGTATAATAAGGGGATGGATCGTAGGTAATTACAGATTCCTATATTGCACTCCTCGCCATTCAAATTTGTTTTTGATTTTTACATCGTTATGTCGCATCATCGATCGCACATTCGTTACGATTCGTAAAATACGCGATGATAAAAATAATTGGTAAATATACACATACATAAAAAATAATAAATAAATAACGTAAAGATCAAAAAATGTATCTTTCTTATAAAATAAAATGTTCATTATAAAAATTACAATAACTATTCTTTTAAAATTAAATCGAGTTACGATGTAAAAATGATTATAAATCTATATTAAAATTTAACTTTGAAAATAATTTGCTATAGTCTATAGTAATATTTCTACAAATGATTTTATATTATTTATTACATTAAAAGGGTTTCAAGTTATCCCTTATACCAAATATATATAAAGTAAGTGTAACATAATCCTCGACATAATCAACAGTTGTTGGTAAGGGGTTTTCTATAGTAAATCGAATTGTGTTTTAGTTTTGAATTTCGCACAGAAATAAATCATTTGTAAGCAAATACTTGTATTCTCGTGTAGTGTTTCAAAGACTGAAACTATTTCATGAATTGTAATTAAATTTTTTATTCAGTTAGATAAAAGTGAACTTTAGCATCACCTATTAAACATTTATTTTCGTGCGAGGAGATGGGGGATAGAGATGAGGCAAGGGTGAAGAGTACACTGTGTTACCGGGTAGAACAAAAGCAGACTTTGCAATTTAAAGGGTAATACGCAATATCCGTTCGTGAACGCGGAAGGGTGTCCATTTATTTACTACACGGAGAAAAATTTCTGATAAATTTTACCCTGCTAGTAAAAGTGGGACGAAGAACACAGCAGGGTAAAAAATACCCTACAGTTTTCAAATAAGTTTTACCCTGCTGATCGGTTAAAATTTATTTGAAAACTGGGTATATTTTACCCTGCTGTGTCCTTCGTCCCACCTTTACTAGAACACCAGGGTAAAATTTATCAGAAATTTTTCTCTGCGATAGTATTACTCGTTTGTTCATTTATATCGAGTCGTTGCGGGTGGGTAAGCCCTGGTATCTTGGAGAGTATCTTGAAACTAACGATGACGTTAACATTGCAATCAGATCGAAAACCTTGAGGACCTTCTGAAGGAGAAGGACAACCAGGTGGACATGGCTCGAGCTCGATTAACGGCGATGCAGGCTCACCACTGCAGTAGCGAAGGTGCGCTCAGCAGCCTCGAGGAAGCGATAGGCGACAAAGAGAAGCAAATGGCCCAGCTGCGAGAGCAGCGCGACCGGGCCGAACAGGAGAAGCAGGAGGAGCGCGAGCTCCACGAACGCGAAATCGCCGAGTACAAGATGAAGATTCACACCCTCGAGTCGGAGGTACGTATCGTCTATACCCCTCCTCTATCCTCGGAGGAGTATCCTAAACGAGTCGGTCGACAGGTGGAAAAGCTGAGCGCGCGAGTGGAACGAGCCCAAGCGGAGAAAGATCGTTTGGAGGCGAAGCTGGAAAGCTCGCAGTCCGAGCTGGGTAAGAGCAAGGCCGAGCTGGACAAAGCGGCCTCGGAAGTGGGACGAAGTGGCGCCGACTGGGAGGCTGCCAAGCAGCGGCTCACCAGGCTGGAGCTCGAGAACGAACGGCTCAGGCACGAGATAGACCGTTCTCAATCGACCTACGGCAGGAGCACACTCAACTCCAGCCAAGAAATCGACCGAATCCAAGACCGGGCCGACAAATCCAACACGGAGTTGAGGAGAGCCCAAGCCGAGCTTCGAGTTACCCAAGCTGACAACGAGCGCGTTCGAGCCGAGGTCGCTGCACTCCAGGAGAAGGTATACCACCCTCTGCCCTTGAATCGCTAACTACTTACCTCTCACGTGATTAATAGTTGATCTTCCACTTGCTCAGTAGTCTAAAGAGTAAGAATAAAATAATAATTTTCATCTACGCAACTGTCGACGGTACTGATTACTTTATCGATAACTACGAGACTCTCGGGATACTCGTAGCTATACAGACGCACTTTTAAATTAAATCGTTCAATTGTTGTACTTAAAGCCGTCAGATGGAATTTTTTAAATCCAGATTCAAAATTACCATTAAACAGTCACACTTTGCAAATTAACAAATTAAGTTGAAAATAACGTCCAATTAACAGATTGAGTAGATGGAAGCGATTGACATTGACGCGCTAGTGTTTTACATTGTAAAAACCAGTTAATTTTGGTAAAACTTTCGTTGAATATTAAGTATATTGTCAAACGTACTGCATAACAAAGGTAAACTCGAAATTACACAATTGATGGTAACATTGGCTGGAAGCAAATGAACATCAATCGGTTACTGTTTGAAACGGAGAGTTGTGGTTGATCGATCTCGTCGGTTGCAGGTTGAGAAGAGCCAGGGTGAAGTGTACCGATTGAAAGCTCGACTGGAGAATGCTCAGAGCGAGCAGGAGAGCTTGCGCGAAGAGTACGAGCGTGCTCAGTCGTCGGTAGCTAGGTTACACTCGGAGCGAGACAAGGCGGTCGGGGAATTGGAAAAGGCTCGGGAGGAACTCGAGAGGACTCAAGCGACCCTCGGTAAAGCTCAACTTCAGCAGGATAAGCTGCAGAATATGTTGGACAAAACACAGACCGAAGTCGACAAGCTGCAGGAGAGATTCGACAAGTCGCAAGCCGAGGTCCGCAGGGTAAGTTTTCTCGTTCGTTCAATATAGAATTTATTCGAGAAAGACGCACGTCTCAACGATAGGTTACATCACAGATGCAGATGGAAAAAGAGAAGCAGATGTACGACTTCGAGAATCTGCAGAGCCAGTTGGACAAATCTCACGGACAGATCACGAGGATGCAGAAGGAACGAGAAAGCGTCCAATTGGAGATTGATCGTCTTCAAGACAAGTACGAGAAGGCACAAGTACGTATCATCAAGATTCGTTGTAAAAAGTGTAGAGTGCAATACCTCGTTAATTATTGGTTATTATTCCGTGCGCAGACGATCATGCAGCGGTTGCAAAAGGAGCGAGACACCTTCCACGAGGAGATGGAAAAACTACAGGAGAGGATGGAATTCCAGCAGAGTCAGATAGCCAAGTTCCAGCGAGAAAAAGAGAGCGCGCTCTCCGAGTTGGATTTGGTCAAGGATCGTTGGGAGAAAACACACAACGCTCAGCAGAAATTGGCTGTACGTATAATATACTTTGGACATTGCCTCGTTGAAATTAGTTGAAATTCATCGAAATAACCTATATAAATACTTGAATTCGTCGTTGATCTTGCAGCTCGAGAGAGACGACGCCCTAACGGAAATCGAAATTCTGAAGGAGAAACTCGATAAAGCCCAGTATCAGCTTGGGAAAGCACAAGAAGAGAAAGAGAACGCCAGCAAGGAATTCGACAAAATGTTGGAGAAGTACGATAGGTAAGTAAACTCACAAACGAAGGATAAATTGTTAAAACGAATTAGAATGGAGTAGTCGTAGCTGTATTTTCCTTGGTTTTTCTATGCGACTGATATTGTTTTCAACTCATCCAACATCACTTAACATTGAATGTCAACAGGTCGCAAAGCGAGGTGTACCGACTGCAAAACAAGATCGAGGTAATGGAGGCAGACAAGGACCGATTAGAATTAGAGGCAGAGAAACAGCAGATGCTGGCTACCAAAAACCGGGAGGAAGCTCGAAAAGCCCAGGAAGAACTTTCGCGAGTCCAGGAGCTGTACGAGAGGGCGGCTTTGCAGCTCAGTCGCACCAAGGAACACGAGGAGAAATCTAAAGACGAACTCGATCGATTGACGGTCGACCTCGACATGGCTCGCGAGCGATTCGACAAAAATCAAATCGAGATGCGCAGGCTCCAGAGCGAGCGTGAGAAACTCCTGGCCGATAACGAGCGATTGAGCTTCGAACTGGAGCGAGCTCAATCCCAGCTGACCAAGGCTCAGGCAGCGACGGACAAGAGTCAAGAAGAACTTGGTCGTATGCAACTCGAGCTCGAGAAGATGTACGAGAAACACGATAGGCAGCAGGTCGAGGTTCGAAAGGCACAAGCGGAAGCTGAACGACTACGCCAGGAAGCTGAGAATGCTCGTGAAGAGGGCGAGAGGTACGCCGCAAGATTCGGCAAATACCAGGAGAATCAGGTATAATCTTTCGTTGTATTCATATTCACTTTATTTATATTCATCTATATTTCCTATATTTTATTCTATTCGTCTACTTTTTCTTGTTTCAATTTCTAAGAGCAATGATTCATAAATAAAAACAAAGTTAAATGTAATAATAGAAATTTCGTCTCGTACATTGATTCTTTATAACGATCATAAAAAAACATTCGAATTATTTGAGCAAAGAAACTTGTGAATGAATATAATATCGAGTGTTGTTAAATTGAGAAAATTTACCAAATATTAACACGTATTATGAACAAAATTTATAGCAACAAATTACTTATACGTTTTAATATTTCCTACTGGTAATATATAAAGTTGATATTGCAGTCGAATTGGAATATGTTTTTGTATTACAACAGACAATATAGTAATTTACTTAATTTTTTACACACCTTCTTGTTTCAGAGTAAAAATGTCAATTAACGAGAAAATTTATTATTTGCCTGTTGTTCCGAGCTTTATAGACGGTTTATTTTTATATCGGCGTAATCGAGCGTAATAAGGAGCACATATAAAACCAAACGAAATGTTTTCAGGAGAG
Organism: Theocolax elegans; assembly: GCA_026168455.1. NCBI lineage: Eukaryota > Metazoa > Arthropoda > Insecta > Hymenoptera > Cerocephalidae > Theocolax > Theocolax elegans. The sequence continues at coordinate 56,429,408 of CM047428.1, forward strand.
ACAAAAGGAGGATTACGAACGCGCGAAACTGGAAGCGGAGCGACTGCGAGACCGATTAGAGAAATGCCAGGCGGAGCTGGAGCGCGCGCGACGGAACGAGCGAGAATACGAATCCCGAGCGGAAGGTGCGCGAGGCAAATACCAGCTGGAGCAGGAACTGGAACGGGCGCGCGAGCGACTGGAAAGTCGCGAGACCGAATTGAAACGTAGCCAAGCTCAAGTCCAAGAGTTCGAACAGCGTCAGCACGAGCTTCAGCTTCAGCTGGACCGTGCGCGAGAAGAGGCATCGAAGCTCCAAGCGATCCAGGAGAAAGCGAGAGGAGAGCAGGAGAGAGCGCGCATCGACGCGGAGAAGCTGAAAGACCGGCACGACAAGCTCAAAGGTCGTGCCGACGCTTTGGAAGCGGACAACGAGAAGTTGCGCGTCGAGATAGTGAGGCTCGAGCGACTGATGCAGACCGAGGGTAAAACAAGGTAGGAGCTTTGTTAAGTTGAGTTAAGTGGTGTACAATGATAATGTTGGGAGGGTGATTGAACGTTGGATTGCGATAGGTCGGAGAGCGCGAGCATCGAGGTCGAGAGGCTACGAGCGAGTCTGGACAAAGCGATCACAGCCCGCGACCAAGTGGAGCTCGAGGCTGGTCGACTGGCGAAGGAGTTGGAGAAGAGTCAGCTGGCGATCGCGAAGCACGGTGAGGCGATCGAGGCGAGCAAGAAGGAGCTGGAGCGCGTCCTCGCGGAGGCGTCGCTCTTGCGGGAGGAACGTGACGCGGCCAGGCAGGAGGTACGTCGAGCCCAGCAGCACCAACAGCACCAAGGGAACGAGGAGCTCGCGCGACTCCAGCACGAGTTGCAGGTGGCCCAACGCGAACGGGACAAAATGGCTGCGATCCTCGAGAACCGGGAGAAACACGCGGACAAGATCGAGAAAGCGAAGGAGAAGCTCGAGGCGGAGGCGAAGCAGCTGGAGGTCGAGAGGGACCAACTGGTGATCCAGCTGGAAAAGTCCCAGGACATGCTGATGAACTTCCAGCAGGAGTTGAACGCGAGCGAGGCCGAGGTCGAGAAGCAACGGGAGGAGCTGAGGAGAGTGCAGCAGCAACGAGGTCAACCGACCCCCGAGTCCCTTGCGGAAGTCCACCGACTGAGCCAGCAGGTGCAGCTTCTCACTCAGAATCTGACGAAGGAGCGGGTGAGGGCCGAGAACGCGGAGAAGAGGGTGCAGGAGGGTACCCCTCAGCAGGACCAACTCCAGAAGCAGCTGGAGCTCGAGAAGCAACGAGCCGAGGCTGCGGAGAAGCGGCTCCAGGCGGCTGAGAGGCAGCTCCACGCTCACCAGCAGCAGATCCAGCAGATGCAGCAGATGCAGCAGGGACAACAGAGTCAGCAGGGTCAGGGTGCGGCCGAGGCCGCCAGGTTGCGGAAGGAACTCGAGAAGGCCAGAGAGGAGGTTAACCAGGCCTCCGTCGAGCGCGAGAGATTCCAAGCTCAAATCGAGATGCTCTGCCAGGAGCTCCAGCAAAGCCAGGTATTTGATATGCGACATTCACACAAGACAGAGCTAAGGATTACAAAAATACCTTGCTTATCGCTACGTCATTTTTTTTCACTTATTTAGATTCGGTATTTCCATACACGAAGAAAAATGTTCGATTAAAAATTACTATTATACTCTTTAGAAAAGGCAGGTCAAATTGTCAGAATAAGAAAAAAATGCTATAGTTATAGTAAAATTTAATAGAAGTTGCTATCAAAAATTAGTATATATATATTAAATTTTACCATACAGTATAGCAATTTTTTCTCATTCTGGCAGTTTGTCCTGCCTTTCCTAAAGAGTATAGTAATTTTTAATCCAACATTTTTCTCCGTGTATCTAATCGTAACCTAATCGCTAAGTTTTGAGATATACCTAACACACACTCGGTTACTAAACATGCACAAACATATCTTATTTAACAATATAACAATGTTAAAAATATAATTTTTCTCGCCCAGGCAAAAGTTTTTAAATTAATATAGGAATTTTGTCGGTCTTGCTGAGCTAACGTCTAACGACTCTAAGAACTCCAAGTTGCTCGCTCGAAAAGACACGACAATTCGTTGCGTATCAATCCCGAGGACAACATTACGAAGGCCACAAGCCGCCAGACATACACCAAAAGGAGAAAGAAGAAGCAAATAAAATACTAAGTTATAAAATTGAAAATATTTTAAATACGAATATAAGACGAAACACATAGACTTAAAATTTCTTTCTTTCTTATTTAAAATATTTTAAATTTTATAACTTAGTATTTTATTCGTTTTAATGTTGTCCTCGGGATTGATACGCGACGAATTGTCGTGTCTTTTCGAGCGAGCAACTTGGAGTTCTTAGAGTCGTTAGACGTTAGCTCAGCAAGATCGACAAAATTTCTATCTACACTGAATTTGTTAGCCCCTCTTTATTAGAAACGCAAAAATAAAAAGACAAAGTCTTAAAGAGAGAGAGAGAGAGAGATTGTCGGTGGTTTATTTAAAATACATACGAGAGAAGATTAAGACTTACATACTGAACATGGTAATTCCGTGCAAAAGATCGCGCTACACGAGGCCAACGATAAATTGCAGTCTGGAGTCGCGAAGGCCGGAGCGGATGCAACCCAAGAGCGAAGGCAGCTGGACGAACAGAGACGCCAGGTCGACCAAATGCGGCAACAAATCGACGAAAAGGCGAAGAATGTTGACTCGAAGGCTCGGTCCGTCGATGAGAAGGAAAGGGCTCTTCAAAATCTCGACCAGGAGCTCAAGAAACGAAAGGCAAAAATGGACCAGTTGGAGCAGCAGCTGCAAAAGGTAATATATACCTACCACTTCTCTATGTGGTATAACAATAATTTTCGTGTGAATATATAAAACTAAAACCGCGGTGTAATACAAGACGTGCGTTAAAACTTTGTCGAATACGTGATGGTGTAAAAAAAACACTGCAAATGTGAAATTTGTAATGCAGAGCGGAGGTTCACCCGACAAGAGAATCGCCGAGATACAGAGGACACTCGAGGTTGCCGAAAGAGAACTCGAGAAGGCAAGGGAGGAGGCAAAACGCAGTACTCAAGAGACTGAAAGATTACTGCAACTCGTGCAAATGTCTCAGGAGGAACAAAATTCTAAAGAAAAGCAAATACGCGATCTCCAAGAGTGAGTAGCTTTTTCGTTCTTATATCGAATCGTTATCGTAAATCGTACAACTCAATTAACGTAATGTTCTACTAATACAATCATAACGTTTCAGAGCACTTAAAGCTGCACAAGCTAAAATAAAAGCTTCGGCAGCGCAACAGCAAGATGTGAGTATATGCAATTCATATCCCGTTTTATATACCACGGAGATAAAACATTCGCCTTACAGAAGTTTCCATTACGAATTTACAATACTCGTCCATTGGTATAATCATTTGAATCAATCGATCTTGGATCTTGTCATTTAAATGAAAATTTATAACAGTGCAGACGGTGTACTTCTGTAAAATTAATGGTTTATCTCCACCGCAGCTGCGTGAAAATTCGACTAATCGACATTCAATTTATCTGTTCCCAGGCTGGACCTGCCGGTTTCTTAAAAAGCTTCTTCTAAGCCTGTCTCCTATCGGAGACGATTTCTCCTTTCTTTTTAGTACAATTTACAAATTTTTGAAAAATTCCGAGCATTGAGTGTGGCCAAATATAAGACACGAGCAAAGCTCAAAAGTCGAATATACATAATTATCTGTGTGTGTGTGTGTGTGTGTGTGCGCGCGCGCGTGTTTGGGTATATATATATATATATATATACATACACACACACAGACACACACAGACACACACACACACACACAGACACACACACACACACATACACACACGCATATATATATACAAATGAAAATAAGACTATACAAGACTCAAAATATAAGTAAGATATATATAATATATACGTGTGTGTGGGTGTGTGTGGGTATACATACATATATATTCGTCGGACACAACGGAAAGATACGTTCACAGAATCGTCTATCGTGGCGAAGGCTATAGATGGACCACTTTCTTGAAATAATTAACGAAACAAAACGTCAGGTCACCGGATATTAAAGAGATGTTAAACAATATTAACGTGCATATACGTGTACACATACGTACAAACACACGCGCACACGCGCACACACACACAGGAGAGACAAACACACGGGGACACAACGAGGTGTGTGTGTGTATGTGTGTGTGTGTGTATATATATATATATACATATGTACACGTATGTGTATATTCACACGTATATATATATATATATATGTGTATATTTAGCCGGAGAGTGTAAAAGCATGGATACATAAAAGTGGTGTGAGGGTGCGATGAAAGAAAGGAAAAGAAAAGAAAAGAAGAGAAAAGAAAAGAAAAAAGCATTTTCCCGTGCTTTATTTTGTTGGTCTTCGCCCTTGTCTTTCTCCCTTTGATTGCATAACGCTTGTACACATACCTCACATGGAAACAAATTGGAAACCGATAAAACGATAAAACGATAAAACGATAAAGGGATGCTCTTATCAACGGATCGATACTGCACGTGTGTAGGTATCGACGGACAAGAAGAAGAAGAATAAGAAGAAAGAAAAAGAGAAAAAAAAGCCGGAAACTAATACACAATGTAGAATAACAAAAAGTAAAAGGAGACCAAGAATCGAAGCTCGTGAGTTCACGGTGGTTTCAAGCCCGATTATTTTGCTTGTCGCACAAATGACGTTACGATATATATCCTGGAGATTAAGGCTTAGAATGACGAAATCAATTATTCCGGTCACAAATTGGTGAGTGTCCCGATCTCTATATATGCACTTGAGCTGTCCTTTTAATCGTTCAGTTTCACTTTTTATGTATCGTTTACAGCTTTCGTCAGATTTAGAGAAAGGAATTTAATGACGACGGACCGGCTTCGTTGGGGATCGATCGTTACATTTGAAAATCCTAATCCTAACGAGCTGCTAAAGATATCGAAGGTAATTTACACATTATAACATTGTCATAACCTGAGTAATAACCGAACAACCATTGATCTTGTATTTTTCGTATTTGAAATATAGATAGAGATACGAGCGTGTTTATCACTGAAACGATGAGTATAAATGAAGAAACTCGAGACGAAGTAAACGATATGAAATACATAGACCGCAGGAAAGACTGAAGAGAGCTCTCCACTCGTGTAAATTCCTAGGATCATTCTCATAAAATCATTTGGAGACCTCTACACGTAGGAAACCATGTTTAAGTACCTGAATGTCCGCGAATTATCCTTTGCGCGTGCCCCCTGCGTCGTTAGCAATGTATATTTTTCAGGTGATTCGCTTTATTCGATCAAACTGTGCGTATATAAATTTACAAATATTCGGGAAATACTACGCGCGCGCGTGTGTGTGTGTGTGTGTGTGTTAGCCGTCTACTTAGGTTTCTCTCTCTCTTTCTCTCTCTCTCCCCCCCCCCCCGCCTCTCCCTACCTCTCCCTTACTTTCTCATCGGGTATTTACTTAAATTATCTGCTCCGAGTGTGTATCACGCTCTCCGACGTTTTGTCGAGGTCTCGAAACAAAAGGCTGATACGCGAATTTTTCAAAAGTTCATATACTTACATACGTCACGTACACATTGTTACACGCATCCCTATATATATATACTCACACATGCCGAATTGATTGACCGTGCGCAATCGCGTTTTACGCAATATTACAACTGGGAATTCACCTTGTCGTTTACGTTTTACGTGTACATTATATCGAAAACATTTGGCTTGACGCGACCAATCGTAAAGATATAAGGTTCTTAAAGAATCCTGCATAATATATTTAGAAGATGTTATCGCTGTGTCTTTGGTTTACTTTTTAAATGAAAAGATACCTCTTGCGCTGCCAAAACTTTATTCGTGGATCTTCAATTCGATAAACCTCCGGGTAAAGCGTGGTAGGTTGTAAAAACAAATTATAATATTTACTAATTTTTCATCAATTTTTTCTACATTATACATGTGCATCGTGATGTGCAAAATATATAAAAAGGCCGTTTTTTTTAACGAACTGCTCCGCCGGTTCTCTGCGAAAATACATGCATATAGATTTGGTCCAAAAAATAAGTAGTGAGTAAGTCCGCGCCGCGCAAACTCGAGAAACTGAAATCAAATTTAACGGATTTAATTGTACAAGAAATATTTGAAAATATACATATATATATATGCGTGACAAAACTCTTCTGTGGCGCTTGAAATTTGATGATGTTACGATAAAAGAGCAGCAAAAATGTAAAAAAAAAACCTCGAGTTTTCCTTTAAAATTTGTTAATTAATAAATAATAAACGGGTATAACGGATTAAACGTAAGTATATAATAAAGTATCTCGTCAACGATAACGAAAAACTCTATTTAACTCTTCATTGAATTAAGATAATATTTAAGTGACAAGGTGGATTTCCCCCGAATCCCACGGGAAACTATAAGAAAAAAAATGAATTATTTAATTACGTGGTCCAATATAATAAAATAAAAAAAATAACAAACAAAGTAATGAAAACGAATTTGAAAGGGTGTAAGTCAGATATAAAATTAGAGGAAACAAAAAGGGATTCGTAAAATAGAAAGAATGAACGACTCGGAGATAAAATACGTTAAAATATGTCGGTATATTGTATGTCCCCGAGAGAGAAATGAAGCTACAAATATACGAACGAGCCTATATAGACAGTTGAATAAATTAGTTTTAATAAAAAAAAAACCTTGATAAGAAAAAAAAGAAACAATTATTAAATATTTCGCACACGCGACGCTTGCTATACAATATACAATATATATATACATATATATACATATATATGATATATACACATATACGTGCATATATATGATATATGATATATATATGATATATATATATATATGTAGGATATAACGTATTATAATAGTTATTTTCTATTTTGTTTTGTAAATGAAATTTCGTACGTATAATCGTAACATAATCAGAGTTCATATCAAGTACGTATATACCTGAAATAATGAAGAAAAGAAGGTAGCATGAGGTTAAACGGGTGGTTCGGTCGGAGTGAAAGATACGAGATAATTAGGAGAGCCAGGAAGGTGCGAACGCGCGCGTGTGTGTGTGTGTGTGCGTGTGGACAACACTTTTTGGGTATATATATATTTTCGTGCACAAAACTGTATATGCGATGAATAAAATTAAGTTATATAGCTATTCGAGTGTATTCGGGAGAAGAATAAAAAATTGTTAGAATCTCTCGGTCGGAGAGTGAGAGCGTTTCCCGGGCGATCGATCGAACCGAGGAAATATTATGCGATTGCACCCGCGTGTTTAAAATATCGACGGGTATGCATGATAACGCTCGGTTCGTTATATATATATATATATATATATATATAGGTAAATTCCGCGGTCTATATACATATTTTGTTTTTGTTTTTTTTTTTTCAAATTCTTCGGATCACGGGTCCAAAGGTATAGGTCTTTGTTGTAATGCGGAAATGTATAGTGGACAGAGAAAAAGCGCGGATAATTAAGCAATAGACGTCGTGACGAGTAGCTCGAACAATGACAATAATGACCATTCGTTCGTTCGTTCGTTCGTTCATGTATCTCAGGAGTTGGAGATAACGATCGATATTTAATAATATTAATATTGATATTGTTATCGAGATTGATTTGGAGAGTCGCGTGGGTTCGGTATAACGAGGATGAGAACGAGAGGTGTATAGGCGAACCAAGGGACATCGGAATGAAGAAAAAGCTCGGTATATCGAACATACCGGAAACAACTGTGTGCATAATTATCGGATTATTCCTCATTATTTGGAGATTGGTAGGGACAGAGAGCCACTAATAATCTACTACTCTCCATATCGCATTGCGCTTCCGTTAAAGATACGTATATATCGCGCGATCAGTTATATATATATACTCGTCGCGTACGATGCGATCGAAAATCGATCGATATATAACATCACCGCTTTTACCACGAATATTTTAAAAACTAATTAAATTAATAAATTCGCGCGAGCTGGTGATACTCAACTATATAGAACTATACAAGTATATATTATATATACTTATACGATCTACGTCTTCGCCTAAATTGATATACACGCGCCTATAACATAAAAGGGAACGGGGAATCAACCGTCCACGCGGGTGTACATCCTTTCTCGTTCGATCGATCGTCGTCGAAATTGGAGAGGCTCGCCGGAATTGTTTAACTATAATATGGAAAAAATAACGAACCTGCACACGCGTTGTATAAATAATGTAATTACAATGTTGACGTTTACGTTCATCCAAACGCATTGATATATACGCGTCTTCGACTCGAAACGCAATCTATCTCCAACGTGTTCACGTTCCATTAAATAAATATATATACATATATATAATAACGGAATGGTACAATCAGTTCTTGTACTTATTATCTTTGGTTATAGTACGCAATCGCGAGAGTGATCGAGTGACGATCGAGATATACCAAATGAGTACCTAATGCATATAATGAATAATAAATGATAAATAAGTATAATAATATATATATATATAATATAATATAATATAATATAGACGTAAGAAACGGAGGAATGCGTGGCGTGTGTAGATGGAATTTTTTCAAACTGTGTACCACGTAACAATGTAAATAAATATTGTACCAAGTGTGGAAGCTCCAATGATTCACAATTACTTCGAAGAGAAAATGCATGTTGACCGCGTGTATACACCTGCGCCACTCGTCCTCACGCTCGCTATATATATATATAAACGAGTCCGCATACCTATACATATATACATATATACATACATAATTATAAATAATGTCACCGTCATATCAAGCCTATATCAACGTGTTACGTCGTGATAATTCTTAACAAGTTAATTATTGCATCGTTATATATATATACATATACATACATACATACACATACATACATATACATACCGAAACTATTGAAGTTGTTATATATACCAGCGTTTTTTGTTGGGTCGTCTCACGTCTCTATTTCTCTCTTTTCTCTCTCTCTCTCTCTCTCTCTCTCTCACCCTCTCTATCTATGTATCTATCTGATCTGCCTGTCTGCAGCCTATGTCCTTTTGCCAACCCCTTCGCCACTCCCCCCTCCCGTTTCGTTCACAAAATTACGTGTAGATGTAAATTTTCATCGAGTTGACCGTATTGTTGTAAAATTGATTTGTTGAACTATTCGTACGTTATAAACGATTTCCTATAATTAAAATAAATATCGGAGGTGGCGAACTCGGTGAAATATTTACGTATATATCCGTATATATAAGACCGATCGCGTCCAAGTAGCGAGATCCTATATGGGGTCGAATTGTGCGACGTATTCGACTTACAATCTCGAAGTTACGACGTTGAATCTCGCATCGAATAACGTCGCGTGTTCGACTCGCCCGATCTTTGAACTGCATCAGGGCTGCACCGCGGTGAATTAAGTGTATATCACCAATGAGATCGATACGCGTCAAACGTTGGATCATCGAGTCGTCTCACGGATCGTTATACACGCGCCAAATTCTCATCTCACTGTTAAATATAAAGCGACAAATGTTCAACCACATTGTATTCCGAAAGGGTATATATATATATACATATACACATACATATACATAGAAAGAGAGAGCGATCACTTTCCTCCAATACATACATACATACATACATACCGAAACTATTAAAGTTGTTATATATACCAGCGTTTTTTGTTGGGTCGTCTCACGTCTCTATTTCTCTCTTTTCTCTCTCTCTCTCTCTCTCTCTCTCACCCTCTCTATCTATGTATCTATCTGATCTGCCTGTCTGCAGCCTATGTCCTTTTGCCAACCCCTTCGCCACTCCCCCCTCCCGTTTCGTTCACAAAATTACGTGTAGATGTAAATTTTCATCGAGTTGACCGTATTGTTGTAAAATTGATTTGTTGAACTATTCGTACGTTATAAACGATTTCCTATAATTAAAATAAATATCGGAGGTGGCGAACTCGGTGAAATATTTACGTATATATCCGTATATATATAAGACCGATCGCGTCCAAGTAGCGAGATCCTATATGGGGTCGAATTGTGCGACGTATTCGACTTACAATCTCGAAGTTACGACGTTGAATCTCGCATCGAATAACGTCGCGTGTTCGACTCGCCCGATCTTTGAACTGCATCAGGGCTGCACCGCGGTGAATTAAGTGTATATCACCAATGAGATCGATACGCGTCAAACGTTGGATCATCGAGTCGTCTCACGGATCGTTATACACGCGCCAAATTCTCATCTCACTGTTAAATATAAAGCGACAAATGTTCAACCACATTGTATTCCGAAAGGGTATATATATATATACATATACACATACATATACATAGAAAGAGAGAGCGATCACTTTCCTCCAACGTCCTCTTGATTATATTGTATATCGGTATATCACGCGGAATTGTCCAATAGCCTAAATGCGCGATCAAACTATATATGTGTATATATATGTATATATATATATACACATACTCGCTGGTCATGTAATAAATATATATCATGTACGAAACTCTTATCGGCGAGTGACACTACAACTTTCAATTGAACTTCGATTGTTGACTTGTAATATTATATTATCATCATCATCATCATTATTGCCATTATTATTGTTGTTGTTATTATTATTATCATCATCATTATTATTATTATTATCATTATTATTATTATTATTGACGACGAAAGCGAAGGTGCAGAAATTATTAATGAATAAAAATTGATGATAAAGTTGAACATTTGTTGCCACCCATCGCGCGAACGTCTAAGTAGTGTAGAGTCAACTTGGTCTGCCTCGCTCCAACTTTTATCGCGGTGGGTGCGACGAACGATCAACCTGTAACTTATACATACACTTCCTTGTAAGCGCGTGTACGTCCGTTATATACATATACATTCCTGTATGCGCACTCAATTTGTTACTCGTTTGCCCTTTGTGTTCACATTATAATACTAATCGTATCAACATTTATATATATATATATATATATATATATATGTATGTATAATAATGACAACAATAACAACAATTGTAACAATAGTAATATACGGTAATAATAATAATAATAATAATAATAATAATAATAATAATAACGGAAACCTGTCAATTTGACGTTGAAACGAAAAAAAGGGAATGTTGGGTACGACGGGATCTACTGTAAATATATACTAAACAAACTCGTATTTTTCTTGAAACGACTGCACCACCGCTTTCCCCATTTATAACTAAATATATATACGTATATATACATATATATACATATATACATGCATATATATATATATATACATATACATATAAACAAAGGCAAAACAAAACGGTGATGAAGAAATGAAAAGCTTAAGTTCGATTTTTTACGGCTTCGCACCGAAACAACGTTTTAAAGTATATATATATATATATATATACACACAATAACAAGGTTTTTCTCCCCTTTTTGACTTCTATTTCTACATGTTGTATGTATATACGCTATTACTTAAGTGGTCTAAAAAATAAATAAACCGAACGAAAGAGAGAGAATTTTATTAAGATATATATATATATATATATATATATAAATATATTCATATATATGTATATATATATATATATATCACGCTCAAGGGGAAAAAACGTCGAGTCGTTTTGTCGCAATTATTCTTCTTAGTAAGGGTGGACGTAAAACGGTGAAAAAAAAAAAACGAAAATTTATTAAATGACAAAAAAAATGTTGTTGCAACTGCCATGCTGTGTGCCATTATATCAGCGCGAGTCACGTTTTGTCGTAAAAAAATTGTGAAAAAAAAAGGATTATATAAAATAAAAAAAAGTATTGTACGAGCCGCTGCTCATCTCTCTGTGAAATTGTGCACTTTTCAAGGAAGCATTAAAAAAAGGGCGACCCGTCAATTTGCGCTATATATATATATATATATATCCCGTTGAGATATAGAAGAGAAAAAAAAAGGAAAAAAAAAAAAACTAAAAATGGTTGTTCTTCGATATTACCGAAAAAAAATATCGTCCGCCCCGAGAATCGTCAAAATTGATTGTTTATCTCGTTTGTTTTTTGTGTCGTATAAATCGTCGCAGACAATAACGTATAAGTTACCTATTTGAAACTATAAATAGCAATCGATTCTCGCGGGCCGGTTTTTGCGCAGTCACCCGACCAGTGATTGGAGCCAGTATATATATATAGTTGGCAAAAAAACGAAAAAAAAACGAAAAAATAAAAAAAAGAATAAAACACTATGGAGCAATTGTGTATCGATATGTCTAAATATAATACGAGAAAAAAAAAAAGGAACTAAAAAATCGTTGATTCATCATAGATTCAAGCACAATAAAGATTTAGTAGGGCCAGGCACAATAAAATTCGGCCAATACGTTGTAGACAGCGATCTTTTAGAGCGGCAAATCATATAAGTCAAACTATAGTTAGCAAAGAAAATATTAAATAAACTCATATTGTCTATTGTCAATATTATTCATTTATTCGGTACCCCTTCCTCTTTCAACATTATCTTTTACACGTATAGATTACACATATGGAACCGTGACTGCAGACCGTGAATTTGAATAAACGCGCTCTTTCCGGGGAGACTGAAGAGTGAAGAGTGTAGGTATATATCTGTACAGTGTACAACGGGTATTGTTCGCCAGACTGCCGCAGTGGCGTACGAATCGTCGCGAACACGCGCGACCGGACCGGCGCGACCGAGGCAAACCGAAACTCTTTGTTATTGTTTTAAAAGGTACCTCATGTGCAGATCGATCAACAAGGTGGTTTTTCGCAATTCTTTATAACTCAATTTTTACTACTTTATCAAAAGAACATGGGTGATTCCGACTTGAACGAGCTCCTCCGACGAGCCGAGCAAATGGCTGCAGACGTCGAGGGCAATGGAGAACTTCCTCAAGTGGAGAGAAATCTCCGACAAATATTGGATGGATCCAATGAAATATGGTCACAAATGACACAAACTGGTACACAGGATAATCAAGTTCAAGCGTAAGTCACCTTTCATTTACTTACTTATTCCTTTTTATACATTTTTCACACAACTTTTTTTCCAATACTTTAGTCACCTACTGCTGGGTTCAAGAGGAATTGATCTTATGCAAATTGCTCAAAAGTTAAACTCGTTGAGTACGCGTAGGACATTTGAACCGCTTGATCCTATTGCTGACACCGACATTGTTAGCTATTTACGAAATGAAAAGGAAAATGCTATACTTTCGATTATCGAACAAGTTCACAGAGATGTATATTTAATTCATTTCCACTAACTACATTAATTAATCTCATTTTATTTACACTATTTCATTTCATTTTTTAGACTTTTGAGTTGAACCGAGTTCAACAACTGGAGCATACTCTTGGCGAGTGGAAGCAAATGAGATTTGAAATAATGAATGCAATGACTGCACCTTCTGGTGAATTGGTAGATTTACGAGGGACTCCCCAAAGAACTAAAGTTGCCGGTTCCATGGTCAGTGGTATGACCAATGTTGAAGCTGCTTATGCCAAAGAATTGCAGAATTACAATGACCATGTTCTTAAAGGAGTAACTAGACCTAGTTTATTTAACGCTTTCTCTAAAGCTGCCGAGACTTTTAATGACAAGAAAGTTTTGGATATGTGGCAAATGGTAACATGTATGATCGACCTACCTCCAACACCAGCGGGAGATCAAATCAAAGCTAGGAATAGTAGTATTGTCGAACAAAAAATTGTATCTCAAGCAAGAAAGTATCTTGAAAATAGATACAAAGAATTTATGAATTCAGTTGTCAGTGAAAATTTGGCACAAGCTAAGCGGGGTGGTATACCTGGAACATTACCGTTGGTTAAAAGTTTTGTAGGAATTAAAATTCAAAATACAAGAGATTTAGAAGAAGTTTTTCTTGAAGATAAGCCGCTATGGCCTTTGATATACTACTGTATGAGATCCGGTGATTTGAGAGCTGCTTTACAATGCTTACACGCATCAGGTGCTAATTTACACGAATTCAGGTGTGCTCTTGAAGAAGCTATCAAAGATCCACAGCATCATCCCAGTTCTAAAGCAGAATCAACACTGAAATTACATTATAGGAAGCATGTTAGATCTGCCACTGATCCTTATAAAAAGGCAGCTTACTGTGCACTTGTTCCTTGTGAACCTGATGATTTGCACACAGAAGTAATGTCAGCTGCTGATGATTATTTATGGCTTAAATTGTGTCAAGTTAGAGATCAGATAGATCCAGATAATAAACTAACTTTGGATCATTTACAAACAACTATTTTAGAAGTTTATGGTAAAAGAAAAAATTAATCTTTTTTTCCTTAAATAACAAAAAAAGGAACATTAAATTTTAAGATATATTATTTGTATTCTAGGTGAAACATATTATCGGGCTCACGAGCAACCATTCTTATATTTTTCTATGTTATTTTTAACTGGACAATTCGAAGCTGCCATTGAATTTCTAGCTAGAGGAGCTGGAGCTCGAAATTTACCTCATGCAGTTCACTTGGCTGCAGCTATGCATGAACATAGTTTGTTAGCAGTTAGTCAAAGTGTCATAGCGCCATTAATAAGTGTAGATCCTGCAGATAAATCTCCAGCAAAAAGATTAAATTTAGCTAGGTTAATATTACTTTACGTTAAACGGTTTGAAACGTCAGATCCAAAAGAAACACTACATTATATATTTTTACTGAGGCAAGTAATATATTATTGTAAAGTCGTACGAGACCTTCTTACACATAAAATGTATAATTAATATTGTATGTACATATATTTAAATAGGTGTATGAAAGACCCATACGACAGGAATATGTTTGCTGCATCAGTAGCGGAAATGGTTGTAGAATCTTCACCCGCAAATCGTACACTACTCGTCGGTAAAATTGATAAAGATAGAAGATTACCGGGTTTGCTGGATCATTTCCAAGTAAATACAGAAGATGTTATTAATATAAGTGCAGAAACTTTGTATAAAAAAGGATTATTAGAAGATGCTGTCATGATGTACGATCTAGCTGGTAATCACGAAAAAGTATTGAGTTTGATGTGTGTTCTTTTAGCACAAATTGTCAGTCATAAAAGTACTCCAGGTTCATTAAGATCGCGATTGCAAACTACGGCAGCTGAAATAAGCCAAAGGTATTAATGATCATTTATATTTTACTGTTATAAATAAATTTATATTTATTTATATTTTATAGGTATCAAGGATTACCTATTCAAGCACCTGCAGAATCAGTTGCTGCATTTTACACTTTAAGAGATTTAATGACATTCTTTGATCAGTTTCATAATGACCAGTATCAAAATGCTCTTAGAGTAGGTGGATTTATTAATCTCTAATTTATAGACTAAACTATGTAACAATTAATATTAATCATTTTTTATTTCCAATTAGACTATAGTGGATTCAAAATTATTACCACTACACGTTAAAGAAGTGGATGAAAGAGTTATAGCGTTACGTCGAATATCGCCAGAAGTTACTGGTACCTTAGCAGATGTGCTTTTAGCTACTATGACGATTTTATACCGACAGTATCAAAAGTTAAGATCTACCGAGCCTGGTGATGAAATAGCAAGAGAACAACAATTAAGAGATCTTAGGGAACAAGCTCGTGCCTTAACAAGTTTTGCAGGAACTCTTCCCTATCGCATGCCTAATGAGACTAACAGTCGATTAGTTCAAATGGAAATTCTTATGCACTAATTTCAAACATGGTGTTTTATCGAAATAAATGTTTAATTTAAGATGTTAATCTAATTTTATTTAAAGTTTGATCTATAAAGTCGTATAACAAATACACAAAAATTTTTTATGGACGGATGTTATTTATAGTCAAATAAACTATTTTCTACTATCTATGAACTTGCATCTAATTCATCAATATTAATAGATTTTACTACTATACCACTGCTTAAATCTTGGACTTTTCCTTCTTGGACCTGGAATGAAAAAGCACTATTTATTTAACTATTATTTGACATCAATTCCTATTGTTGGAAAAGATACTTACAGCTCTATAATCTAAAATTAACTCTTTAAATGCTAGGAAGTCTGTAAAAGTAAGAAGAACTTCAAAAACTTCTCCATCTAATTCAGCTCTTCTAGTCCTAAATTATATTAACAAACCTATAGATAATTATATAAACAAAATAACACAAAATTTTGTAAATAACTTTGTATACTAACTGTAATTCATTTATAAAATTATCCATAGAAAAGTTTGGCATTACTTTTTTCAAATTGGTATCTATGTAGTTTTCAATTGCTTTATTCTAAATTAAATGAATTATTTAATATTTATTGAAATAAAAAAAAAATTATTTAAAGTAAATAAATCACTTTCTTACATAATCATTAAAAACATCCATGTATACTAATTTATTTTCTTCTATTGGTTCAAATACATTCCAATATTTCTTCAGAAAATAATCTTGAATTCTATGGAATTCATCTTCTACAAAATAAAGCAGTGCTACATCATAAAGATAATCGAAATATATATGAATATTTACACTATTTCTATGCTTTTACCCATCAAAAGATCTTCAATGTGACCAATAATTATGTCAAATGAGTTAGATTCATAATCTTTTTTTTCCAAAATTTCACTTTCAGTTGTTAGAGAAACGAAAGACTCTATTGAGAAAAAATTTTTTTATAAGATTGGATAATTTAAATACACAAAACGAAATGATATTATTTACAAAAGTTACTAGATGTATTGACATCTACTTTTCCAGGTAAATCAATACATGCTAGTTAAAAAATAATAAAATTTTAATACAGATATACATGTATATCTTAAATATCTTACTAATTATTTCTTGAGCCATATTTAAATATATATTATTCTTAATATGATTGAAGATTCATTGAAATTAAATGATCAATAATTATAAACAATACGTTGACAGATATTTTCTCATGTTGTGCGGACTGCGGTTATACTCTCATACCGTTGACATTTATCGCGGTTTTACCAAAAACAAGATGGCGGCGAGCATCGCAACGCAACACAATCCACAAATGCGCAGTAACCACGAATCGCAGTGAACTTTTTGTTTTGATTGTTTTTATGACAAAGTATCGACTCTACGACTAAATCTTTCTTTTTTATTTTAATCAAATTTGACAATCGATTTGTTTATAAAACTGGAAAATTTGCAATGTCGGAGCATGCAATACCAGTTGATATCCTTGACGATTTAAGCAGGTTTGGTTTTTATTGAAATTTAATAAGTAGTAACTTTATTATTTTATAAATTCATACACGAATTATAAACAATAACGCAGTCCTAATTTTCCAGTCGGTTCATTATTAATATTCCAGAAGAGGAAAGGAAAGATCACATTCGTATATGTTTCCAAATAGAGCTTGCACATTGGTTCTATTTAGATTTTTATTGTACAGACGAAAATCCAAAGTTAAAATCATGTAGTATGAAGGAATTTACTAGTCATATTTTCAGACATATTCCTTTTTTGAAACCTCATGTACCTCGTGTCGATGCTATACTCGATCAGTGGCGTGAATATAAGCAAAATGTGCCTACATTTGGTGCTATAGTATTAAACGAAGATTTGACTAAGGTTTTACTTGTTCAGAGTTACTGGGCTAAAAGTAGCTGGGGTTTTCCAAAAGGAAAAATCAATGAGGATGAGGATCCTTCTCACTGCGCAGTCAGAGAAGTCCTAGAAGAAACTGGTTTTGATATTTCTAATTTAATTGATAAGAATGAGTATATTGAATCTGTTATTCATGATCAGCTTATAAGGTTGTACATAATATCTGGTGTGCAAAAGGATACTAAATTTCAACCAAAGACACGAAAAGAAATTAAAAATGTAGAATGGTTTGATTTGGAAAATTTACCAAATAATAAAAAAGATATGACACCTAAAGTGAAAATGGGTGTAGGACCTAATGCATTTTTCATGGTTGTTCCTTTCGTTAAGTAAGATATTTTATAATATCTGATTAGTATATAATATATATTAATAAACTTAATCAATAATTTTTTATTTTTATAGACGAATGAAAAGGTGGGTTCAAGATAAACAAAGAGAAAAATCTGCATCCACAACACAAGCTAGGAGACATCGTCATAAATCTGTTGGGGATGTAGAATCTAGTACAAAAAGCAAAAGACAACAAACTCTCTCAAGAGTAAATATTTTAATTTGTTTAAAATTAAATAAAATTATATTTTTAATAATATAATTATATGAAACCTTAATTTTTAGAGTGAAATAACAGATTTAAAATATCCACGTCAAGCTAATACATCTCCAATACCAAATCGGTCAAGAAATGAATTCAAAAATTCGTCGTCCAAAGGAGCATTTAAACGTAATTTATTTGGAGAACAAAGTGGAGATCAATCTCCAGCTGTTCTTGCAAAGCAATTATCAGACAGTCCTTTGAAAACTAAATCAAATACATTTTCTAAAGAATCTAATCAAATAACAAAACGATCTGAAAATGCAAATAATAAAACTCTGTGTGGAGGTAGAGAAAAGAAAGGTAAAATATTTAAATCAAACATTTAAATTTACCACGATATTTACAATTATCAAAAGATTTTATTTTGTACTTTAATTTTTCACTTTTTTTTAATGTAGATGGAAACAATAAATCCAGTGTTGGAAAGGTTGCGCGAAAATCGACATCCGAGAAATCAACTCCATCTCAATATCCAGTACAAACAATGCTTGAAAATTTTTCAGCATTTGATTTTCGAACGCAAATTTGGATAAACTTTAAATTTGATAAAAAGTCAATTCTGAATTGCCTTTAGGTTCAGTATGCAAAAAAAAACTATCAATATGTGAAAGCAATACTGTGATCTCATTACTCTATTCTATCATTTCATTATTAGTTAATTTTATCACTGCCAAATTAAGACAATTAAATATTAAAGATTGCTTTAGCTTTACAATTTAGAAAAGTTTTTTATGAATATTAGGAAGAATAATTCTTAAAACTATAAATGATTGGTGAAAATCATCATAATAATTTTGATAAAGCTTTTGCAGTTTCTTTTTATAATAAATAATTATTATTTACAATTATAATGTCTGCAGTATTAACAACACGACCTGTATTGTTGTAAAGTTAATCATTTAATTCAAATGTAATGTTTTTTTATATTTCTTCGAAATGATATATATTTTGATTGATGTAAACATACTTAATTATATTTAATATGAGATTATGAATTATGTATAGTTGATGATACAAAACATGGAATTACAAGTCACACTTGTCTTTTATTTTTTAACATTGTGGCAAAAAGTGCCCAATCCGATTATTTGCATAGATCGCTTTTTTAGGCTGTATTTAATACCAAGATATCCTTATATTACATAAATTTGTCTTTCTTTTTTAATTATACATACTTCTCTAGAATAAATTACATTCCTCTCTTGTAGTATTCATCTATAAACTAGAGCTGCATAATAACTATAGTAAATTATGGCATTCTTGCCCATTATTGTTAAAATAGTAATAATTTATTCTCAGAACTCGTTCAATTAAAAAATGTATGTACAGTTTTGAAATTTGGAAGGTTACTTTTGTAATTTACTGCCTAAATAAATGGAGGAAGACAATTATGGCCAAGACAAGAGCCATAATAAAATATACAAGTTTTTTGACAATCACAGTGCCTGCTCCTTGGACGCTTCGAATAATTTCATTATTAAGTATATAAACAGTTTTACTTTCTTCAAGAAGTTTGTTTTTTGTATCTTCATCTAAAGTCTCGGCAATTCTATTCATTGTACTACGTAATTCGCGTTTTAGCTCATAAATATTGTATTCACCAAAGTCTGTAAGATTATTACCATCATTAATGACTGCATCTTTGAAAGGATTGATTTTTTGTACAATTTGTCTTTTTTTTCTTAAAATAATTCCACCACTCAAAAGTCCCATATAAAGATGATAAATATAAGCCATTAAAAGTAATGAATCTGTATCTTCTATTTCTCTAAGTCTCAATAAGTATTTGGTCACACTGTCTCTGTAATAGATTGTTTAATCGATTGAATGAAGATTTTGTTAATATTATATTTGAATTTATGCTTTACCTTGGAGTATAATTTTTCATCCATCCTTTTCCAAGGTAAAATTCGAGATCTCTTTCAAAAGCCTCTGTTCGTTGAAGACCTTCAATTCGCAATTGGCCCACCTTTGTGTTCTTTAATCTCAACATGGCACCTTCGAGATATCGAAAGATTTCATAAAATACCAAAAGCCCGTCTGCCCATACCAAGTTGTCCATGAAACCTGTTAAACGACAGAGACAATATATACTATGCAGTAAACAAGAGGCTGAAGTCACTGTCCAAAATAAAATTAATGTTAAATAATTAGTAAGTAAATGACTGTAATAATAAAATTAAAAATACCAAAAGCTAGCTTGGCATTAACCAGCGCGTCGCTAATCGCATGTATCTCCCTGGTGGCCCTTCGCATCTTTTTGCAGAAGTTTTCTTCATCCGAATCTGGCATCTTGCGCCCTGGGTCCCTGTAGAAGGTGGCTTCGGGCACAAAAGAAATACGAATCACTTATTCTATTTTCATTTTACGCCGGTTTTTAAGAAAATGTCAAAAGTATGTATGTATGTCTCCACTTTTCTTTTGAAGGGTTTCCCATCCAACCGAGTTTATGACGTTTTTCTCTGTTTCTTTGTTACACCCCCGCTAACCACTGTTCCCCTACTCGCGCTACCACATTGACGCAATCAACTTGAACTATTCTCTCTCTCTCTCTCTCTCATCTCTCTCCTCTCCACTTTCCCTCCCACCCAGTCGCAGCGGCCTCGTCTTCCAATTCCTATATATATATATATATATATTTTTTGCAATTAACTATTATATTACTATATCCAAAGTGCATTTTTTAGAGCGACAAGCATTTGCTCCTAGTTTGCACTATTTGATATTGTATGTTATATTATCATCATAGAAAATTCATTAACTTAATTCAAATTTAGTGATTAATTTTTTACTTTATTATTGTTTGCAGCTCATATAAAATAAAGCATATAATTATAAAATGCAAACCTCATAAGAAAGAAACATATAATTACTAATAAATTGTATATTTGGAATAATATCTAGCCTTATAGACGGGGCAGCATAACAATAATATTCGCTAATGGATATTTTTTAATTATAATTATAATTTATTTTTTCCTCTTTTATAATTTTAATTATAATTTTTATTTTAATATATTTAATTAAAATTTTAATTTTAATTTTAATATAGGTACAATTAATCAACATTTACATATAGGAGTTAGGATTTTTCAAAATTTCCTATATTATTCTCTCCACCGCTATCGTTATATACACCGCACACGTGCACGGGTGCGTGATGGTAGCAGACGCTTTTTGATAGGTAAATTTTTAATCCACCGAACAACATTAAGACAAGAAAACCAAGAACAAACTTTTATTAAATTTAAAAAAACTACAAGTTTTAGTTAATTATTATTTATTAATTATTTGTAATGACTAATTAATGTTTGTAGAAATTAGTCGACACACTAGGTTAAGTAATGCATCAGACAAGCAATGTTATCAGAATTTTTGGGCGACTTTCAAGAAACTTGTGCAATAATAAAACCTTAAACGTTAAATTAATAAGTAATTATAGTACAAAACATAAAGCACCCATTGTACTTGGTATAGAAACAAGTTGTGATGACACTGGCATAGCAATTGTTGACAGTACTGGTAAAATATTGGGTAATGCAATTAATTCCCAACTATTATATCATTTAGAGTAAGTGAATCTTCATTTCTTTGTTTAAATACGGACAAGCGGTAATAGATAATATTTGCAAACAGGGAAGGAGGTATAAATCCAATTGATGCGTACAATTTGCATGTTGAAAATATTCAAAAGGTTTATGAAGAATGTCTTCAATCTGCCAATATACAATTAAGCGATGTAGATGCAATTGCAGCAACAGTGCATCCTGGTTTAATGATGTCACTTAAAGTAGGGAAAGAATTTGCAATTAATTTAGCAAAGACTGTAAATAAACCATTTATACCAATTCATCATATGCAAGCACATGCATTAACAGCAAGGATGATAGATAAAGTAATTTTTTCTATTTTATTTTGAACTTATTTATATTTGCTCATAAATAATTGAAACATTTTTTTTTACTTATAGGTGGATTTCCCTTTTCTTGTATTATTAATGTCTGGAGGACATTGTTTACTTGCGTTAGCTAAATCGGTAGACCAGTTTAAAATTCTTGGCCAAACAAAAGATAATTCTATTGGTGAAAGTATGGATAAAGTAATTATTTTTGTAATAAATTAAATATAGACACATTGAATAATATATTATTTTGAGTTACATAAATGTATTATATTTTAGGTAGCACGGAGATTAAAGTTAATGAATATTTTAGAATATTCAAATATCTGTGGTGGTAAAGCAATTGAATTAGCTGCAGCCAAAGCAACTGATCCTTATCAATTTCCATTTCCTCATCCTATGTCACAACATAGAGACTGTAATTTCAGTTTTTCTGGTATAAAGACCAAAGCTATAAATTATATTATAGCACAAGAAAATGAATATAATATCAGAGGACCAGATATAATTCCAGATGTAAATAATTTATGTGCTGCATATTTGATGACAGTGACAAGTCATGTATCTGTAAGATTGCAAAGGGCAATAGAATATTGTGACAAAAATGAATTAATACCTAAAGACAAACAAACTGTGGTATTTACAACATTTGGAAACAAAATTAATTATAAAATTATTACAATAAGTAACTATGTTAAAAAATTTTAGGTTGTATCTGGAGGAGTGGCATCCAATAATTTTATAGTCACTTTACTTACCAAAGTCTGTACAGAGGTAGGATACAGACTTGTAAGACCACCACCAAACCTTTGCACTGATAATGGTATCATGATTGCATGGAATGGCATAGAAAAATATTTAACAAACATTGATGTTCTATCTGATGTAAATCAAATGGATAGAGTTGATATTTCACATAAAGTACCTATAGGTGAGGACTGGAGTGAATTGGTGGAAAAAGAAAGCATAAAAAGAAAATGGATAAAATACAAATTTAACGACATAGTAGGTAGATAATTATTAATAACAATTACATTATTTGTACATGTAAATTTGTAATAATGTAAAAAAGTTTTTATACAATAAAATGTTAGGAATTTGTTTATACATATGTGTATGTGTGTTTAAATTATTTACACTAGAACAGGAGCAGTTAATTTCAACTGTCTTTTTAATTTTTGTACTAATTTATATTCTGGTATTTCTTTTTCTATTTTTAGGTCTTCTAATTCCTTAATTTTGTCAAGATTTTCTCTTATGACAGTCTTCAGCTTTGTAATTTCTTCTTTATTACATTTATTTAGTGATATTGACGAAATACTTTGAAACTCTAAAAATTTTTCTGGGCGAATTTCTTCAGGAAACTCTGAAGCATAATCTATTAAGTTTTCAAATTTTGGTTTAAACTTTTCATAAAGTTCTTTAGCGTTATTAGTATCCATTTTATTCAATACAAGCATGGCAGGCAAATTCATCAATTCTGGTTTGTAAAGTTCAATTTCCTTGTTTAGTAAGAGAATAGTTTCCATGCAGTTTCTTTTGTCATGATATGGTGATAATCTAAACCCTTGAATATCAACGATAAATAATAACAGTTTTGATCGTTCTAAATGCTTTAAAAATTGATAGCCCATTCCAATATTTCTGTGAGCACCTTCAATGAGTCCTGGTAAATCTGCTATCGTAATTTCTCGATCGTCAGGATATTGAACTGTTCCTAGATGGGGTCTTACCGTTGTAACTAAAAATAACAATATCTTAATTTCAAAGTAAAATATAGTAGAGAATAACTGAAAAATTGAAAATTGCCTTACAAGGGTATGCAGCTACTTTTGGTTTTGCATGCGAAACTGTCCGCAAGAGTGTACTTTTACCAGCATTAGGAAAACCAACCAATGCAACGTCGCTTATCAGTTTTAAATCTAAAATAATGGAATGGTGTTCACCTTTTTGAGCACTAAAATTGGTTTCCTTACAACCACCAACACCTCCCATTGCTACTACTAATGTTTTATCATTCTTGTCAACGGAACCTGTTAATTGGAAAATAATAAATGAAATATTATAAGTTGATAAGAAAATATTAATAAAATTGGATTAAACGTTTTTATACCAATATAAGTTCCATCCTCACGATATACTTCAACACCGGCGGGTACATTAATTATCAGATCTTCTCCAGCAGCACCTATAATTCCTCTTTTAGAACTGTCAAATCCAGTTCCAGCGGTCAATGTCTTCTCTTTCACAAATGCAGCTAAATCTTTGAGGGAAAAGTTGTCCTTAGCTCTAACTATAATATCTCCACCTCGACCACCTACACCACCGTACTGCGATAATCCTGAACCACCGGTGCCAGCTTTAACTTGAATTTGAAGTTTGTCTAAAAAACCTTTTTGCAGATACCTTCTAGGCTGTAACAAAATGCGTGTCAGTCAGTTTGGTGCATAATGTCAAAAAAGGAAAAGATGATAAAATCTCAATATGTAAAAAGAGGATGTTGTTTAATAAAGTATAAACTTAATTAGCTGGTTATTTGAAACTAATAATTAACTTACTTTCTTGACGTAACCTAACACTCTTGTTAAAAAAACCATTATTCGTTTGTTCGTAAAAAAATATTATATAAAAATGTTTGTAGTAACATTTTCAATTGACCGTGCCATTGAACTACACATTTTTTAGTTTCATACTGAAATATAGGCACTTGTACAATGAGCCAAAATATACATCAAACGTTTCTGCTTCACAAATCACGCCGGCAGCACATGTATGTCTGTGTGTTATACACTGTGCATATATACCGATATAGTACGCAAGTACCTATATTCGGTTGAACAAAATATCAACAGATGGCACAATGACTTTTTGGTTATCCGTAATTATGAGAGTTTTGACAACCCGAGCGAGGTGCCTGCATTGCTCGTCACGTTATAGCGTTTAATCGCTCGGCTCGGCGCTCGTTGGTTTTTGGCTCGCTGCAGTTCGGCTTTGCACTCGCTATTACGGCCTAAATATATAAGTATTTTGTTGCAAGTATAAACCCATCTTGGTAGTGAACGTTTAAAATTCACTATTCCCACTTAGATTTTTATACTTACGATAAATCACAGTTACACGTGTACACGTATATAATTTTTTTATAATTTTTATAATTTTTGTAATTTAATTGTTCAATCTGTTGTTATTTATTAAATTTTCATAGATAATTTATGAAAAAAAAAAAAAATAAATTTACAATGTAGAATATAATAGTCGAATGATATTTGTTGGCATAACTCCTCCAATAGTTAAAGCTAATTATATTCTATTAATCATTGGTAACACATTGTCGATAAAAATAAGATCGGTGGTGTAAATATAGGTTTGGCCTACCTATACCTATATACCTATAAATCTTATACCACTATTTAGATTAATAATCAATCGACAATATTCGATTGTTTTGTGCTTTGGTTCCGAGAGTGGGAGGCGCGCAGCGACTCGACGAAAAAAAAAAGATAAATAATAACAAAAAAAAAAACTCCTCGAAATATCGTTAAATATAAACCGAGGAGGAAAATCTGTTTTCCAATAGGGGAGAAACCTTCGTGTCTTCGTCGTCGATCGTAACGTTTGTCAGGTGACGCAACAGTCAGCGCTAGCGCGCGGTTTTTATTTATGGATCGCACGCGAAGGCTCGATCTCACGGCGCCTCAAAGTTGAATCGTCAACAAGATTCGTCGGTATGTGG
This sequence comes from Theocolax elegans, assembly GCA_026168455.1. Taxonomy (NCBI): domain Eukaryota; kingdom Metazoa; phylum Arthropoda; class Insecta; order Hymenoptera; family Cerocephalidae; genus Theocolax; species Theocolax elegans. The sequence goes on from CM047428.1 coordinate 56,455,360, forward strand.
AATAAGTAGGTACTTACCGATCTTACCGATTTGTATACCAATTATTTCGACTGTGTGCCCTGTTGGCTGGACCAACTTTTTTTATTCTCTTTAATTATATTTAAAATTGTTTCTATTATATAGACTGCGCGCGCGTGAACCTTATCGTCTTCTGGACCTTATAGGTTTCAAAAACACAGGTGTACCGTCACATACACCTAATTGTTGATCAATTAAAGGAAATTCGTACGTTTGTACAATAATTTTATGTTAATAAAGGCTAATAATTGGATATGTATTGACGTATGCTGAAATTATAAGTTTTTAACGATCTCAAAAAAATAAAACAACTGATATTTTTAAAGTTAGCAACGATATAAAGAAAAAAAATTTGGATAGTATACCAATTTCTGATTAGTAAATTTTCGGTAAATACCAATTAATCTATTTAAGACTACTGACGTACCAATTATTGATTGTTTAATCTTTAAATTGTACGTAGCTAGGATTAGATTTTTGTTAATTGTTATTATTTTATTGAAATAATATACTTATCAGAAATTGGTTTATGATCAACTATTGGGTATCTTTATGGTGTATTTGCGTTACGAAGAATTTAGATTTTCTATACGTAACAGTCTCGTTGACGATAAAGCCACGATTGACAAACATCCCAAACCGTCGTTAAAACGTGAATCCATAGTCGACCGATTAGATGTGTTAAATTAAACTATTTCTCCAATTCGGTCGTTCGTCGCGTTGACGCAATTCAATTCGAAATTAAGATACCTATACGTTCGACAAATGCTTATCTTGAGTATAGGTATTATATTATTATCCCCCGGAAAGACGCCAAAAGGTAACAAATGAGAAATGGAAAAAGCACGCAAGCTGGACCACCGAAACGTCATATAATCAACAGTCCATCAGTAACAGTATGACTCTGATGCGCGTCGACACAATCATTTTTGTTACCAATCGTGTATATATACAAGTATAATATATATTCTCGCAATCCCGATCGGAAGAAGAAAAGAGTCTGCCGAGTGATTCGAGGAGATTCTCTGCTCGCGACTCGCCTCCTATACCTCCGCGAATGAAAAGTCGGAGGCGCGCGCGCGCGCACTTCAAAATCTGGCTGGTGATGCTCATCGCGTTAAAATTAAATCTAGCGCGTCGAAGACGACGTCGACGTCGCGTCCTCTGGCCTCAGTCTCAAGATCACGAGCCGCCCGTGCGGCTGCCCATTGTTTTGTTCGCGTCTCTCCCGTACTTGTTACCTGCAACGTGCCACGCTCCAAAAATTTCCTTCCGGACATTCGGTTTCTCTCTTGGTCCATATACCGACGGTTTTCGTATCGCGAGTGACGAGTCAACCAGCGCGGATGCAGCACGTCAGGTAAATATTTCTTCCGTACCTCCTACTTCTTTCTTTTTTTTCTCTTCCTTATCCACTACTTACTCGATAAATCTTTTACCATTGGATTTACCTGTACTTTCGAGCTTCGAAACACGGGCAATACTTATTACTCTACAGAGCAGAGGTGTACTATTATACGCGCGAGTGTGAAAATTCCGCTATTATCCGTATATAGGTATACATTCGAAAATTGAACGGCGCGGCGGTGTATCTCAATGGGACGAAAATAGACGAGGGATAAATAATTGCCTTGGTTAACGGAGGGAAAACAAATTGATCAGTGAGCAATGTTACAAACCGTTCTTGGTCAATTGTACCTCGTTACGTCGATCTTCTCTTTATTCCCTTTTTTTCCCCGTTTGAGCGTCGAAAGCGTGTATATAACGCGGTCGCGCGCGCGCACGCGTTTCCCGCGGTATTTTTATATATTCCGCGAGATGAAAACAACCGGATGAAAAAACATTGAATTGGTCACGAGGCTCGCTTATAACCTCGTGCCAACTTGGGCAAACACGCGGTAACGTCGCATTCTTCCAACGAATACCGCACACCTTCGCGTAGCCCCTTTGCGTTCTCGGCAATATCTTTCACATTTTTCTCGTTTTCACGGATTTTCAACATTTTTACATTTTTGACGCATTGCGGTCGAAAGTTACGATGGTTTTACCAATATAAATTTCAAAATATTATAATAATATAATATCAATAAAAGGAAACAATGTACAAGTATATATATATACTTTAGAGAAATAAAATAATGGAAAATGTCGATTGATCAAGTTTAATCATTACGCGCGAGCTTACGTCGAACTTGATGCTAAGAAAAAGCACATTGGGCAATATTAGAACCGAGATTTATAGGCACAATTACGTTGTTCACGTCACTCACGATTGTGTTTCTCGGTATGAAAATACATTGTTTCGTTCATTCATTATAGCTTCTATATACGTATATAACGTGTTCTAAATTTAGTTAAAATTATTTATCGTCGATCACGTTAGTTATCAATCGAGAGTTTATCCAAAGGTAAAACGACAAAAAAATTTTTCGAAAAGGTTGATTATACGGACGGAGGTATAGGTTGACGGTTGGTGGGTATACGTGCGTACAATAGACACACGTCGCACGTGGCGCGACAGATTTTAAATATAAACGCGTCACCCGAAACTCGCGTCGTTTTAAACCTCGAGATAGTTTCGAACAGCTTACAGATACGTCCCACGGCCGACGATATAGCTATACACGAGAAATACGTGACCGTTGATCGACACCTGTTCGATCGCGATAAATCGAAAATTAAACGATTCCCCGGTCATGATAATCTATGTGATACGAAAAATTTGCAATACTATATACTTTTCTTATTCCGTCAAATTTCGCAATATCATGTTTCTCAATAAAAAAAATGCCGGAAAACGGTGTACGTACGGTAGAATATCTTTGGTTTGTTGTAAACTTTGTAATACAAATTTGATTGATATGATATATAGACATTTATTTAAATAAAAAAACCTGCAAAATGAAAAATGTAGTTTGAAATTTTCGTTAAGATGTAGAGTGAGCCGTCAGACTACACTTTATACAAAGTGAAAATTTCCTTGGTATCTTCTCAAAAGAATATCGAGATAACATTTGGCATGAGGATCACTTTTTATGAGTGTTGGTGTACATTCAACTTGATTACAGATGAGTTAAATTTCGCGTATTGCTACACCAATGCACTAAGTTTTGCCTCTAAAGGAGATATGTTTTACTCGAATTAATTTCGTGAAGTTGTTTGTATAGAAGATCGCGACCACCCGTGCCTCGAATAGTATAAGGAATAAAATTGATAGGCGTAATCGAGTAAGCTTGATCGTTTCAATTAAGGAGGTGTCGGATTCAGAAAATAGTCATTTTTAATATTTTTAAAAACAAAAAAAATACTTTTTTTTTAAATCCTGAATGCCATGCCCTTAGACATGTTTTAAACAGTATACTCAAACTTTTTCAGATTTTTAAATTTATATAATTTACTTCTTTTTTAATTTATTTAAAAATTTAATTTACTTCTATTTTTCGATCAATACTTACCGACCGACAATTGTTTATTCAATTATTATCAACAAATATATTTTTTCTTAAAAAATAAAAACGCCATGCCCTGGCTTTTGTTTTAAACTACCCATATGCATTTTGTTCAGATTTTTAAATCAATATTTCCAACGTAATTCTTATGTTGAAACGTGTAGATCCCTGTAACTTTGGTCTGACATCCCGTTAAAGATATCGTGAATACTCGTAAAATTTAATTTTACGTACAATGAGGGGAATCTTAGAATTCTTCATTATACCTATAATTATATACCATTAATGAATTTAATTATAGGGATTTAGCGTACAATTAAACTTGTACGAGCGTGTACCTCTATACGACTATTGGGAAAACAATAAGATTCTACAATAAATAATAAAAAAATGTAGAAAAATAATGTATTGATAAGGTAAAAATATCGGTCATTAATTCTAGCAGCATTCACCTATTTGAATGAACCGTCGTTAAACACGACAATATATAAAGTTAGCTGACTCTTTCTGACATATGTTTTCGTATACATTGGACTTGCAGGAAAACGCCTCCAGATAATGAACTTTCCTGGTACCAAATAATGAATCGAAGGTAATAACAGCTCTTATCCACACACGCATACCCACACATACAGACATATAGACAATGAGTGCATTGACGTATTAATCTTAATATCTTTTTTGTTTCATTCCTTTTTTCTTTTGGTAATATTTTTTTAACGGTTTTACACATTACATTCTCGATATAAAGATAAAGAGTATATAAATATATATATATATATATATACAGATATATTTAACGAAGCTTTTAATCAAAAGCATATATGTTGAATTTAGATTTGACGGACACCTTGAATATGAAAGTGAGTGTATACATATAGTTAAGGTGTCTCTGTCAACTGGTTCCTGGCCTCGATCGACCAGGTGAAAGCGATTATCCTTCTCTCGCCCGGGCACTAATTTTTCCAAGGGTTAAAAAATAAAAATAAAATTAAAGAGAAAAGGAAATATAGTACATGGTGTAAATACAAGTACGCGAGCAGGTATATATATCGACATGCAACACGTATATATTCGCGATTACCCGTATAACAATTTCTCTCTGGTGGAGTAACCAAAGCATATCGGTATACACAACGTGGTTGATCAACTTATACTCTTGCTAATTTAATCGAGTTGTGCGGGGACGCAGCATTTCTCGTTAAATTATTCATCCGAGAAAAATGCATTATTTCACTCGTTGCGGTGACACGGTTGAACGTTCTTCTATGCAAATATATAATTTAAGAATGTGCGAATGAATATATACAATGAGTTGTAATTGCTAATTTATATAGCGTTGGTGCGTTGCATCATCAGCACCAGAAATAGATTGACCTTTTTTTCAATTCCACTCGAGTTGCCGTCGAAGAGAGTACCTTAAATAAATGCTCTTGAACGGCCGAATCTTTACCGATTCGTCTTGATCGAGTATTTGAATATGACATTCTAAACGTTATATACTTTTTCGCGGATTTCCCACCTTTTTTCCAACCCTCGGGGTGACGAAGACGACACCGTCGATCATAATGTTTGTAGCATATAATTATCCAATTTTAACAAGACGAAAATAAGTTAATAAATATATTGTAGCTAACGTCGGTACGTTATGTGGTACTTATATACAGTACCACTTGATAAATCTTGCCATCGTTTCAATAAATTTATCAAAATTTCATAGTTATACGTCTTGACTTACGATAGTCGAAAAGAAACCCGTGATGCTATGATAATTGCACAATTTATTTGTCACTTTTTATAAAAGTTTGACTTACAGTTACTTCCCTAATAGTAAATATTTAACGTTAAAAGATTAAATGTAACTCTGATTTTGCCTATAATTGAGAATGTTTTCGCGATATTTATGACACTTAGTCATTTTGTGGCTTAAAAACGTTACGTTTATAGTCAAATTTTTACTATAGAGGACTATATGTAAAAATAAAAATCAATCATTTTTACTAACGTGAAACTGTAACTTTATAGGATATACTTTGTAATATAGTCAATTGAACTAAAATTTTAGAAAAAGTTGAGTGCAAGTAAATAGGATTAAAAAATAAGAAGCGTCAGTCCGTTGATTTCGTAGAAAGTTGCAGCAGAAACAAAAGTTTAAAAATTTTGCTAAAAATTTAATACTTATATAAATTTTGTTATCGTTTTTAAACGTGAATTTTGTTGATTTTTTGACGAGCTTTCAAATTGCATACACACATTTCAAGTCAAATTATCTTTGAAAATAAATTGCAATATAAATAGTTAGTGATAAAAAAAAACTTACATCTTTTTCGTCGTTTTACAATAAACCAAAAATAAGTTACGCAATTAACATATAACTTAGGTAGATGTTACAAAAATCTTAAAAAATGCGAGCACCCGCGGATTTTCGTTACGGCTATTGTAAGTCGAGATATAAAACTTTGATCTTTTGGAATGAGAAAAATTATTAAGCGATAGTGTATGTATAATACTTATATATACCTACAGAAAAACCAAATTGTAAGCAGGTGCGAGAAATCCTGGAGTAAAATTATAGACGGGTAAAAACGTAGTGGTTGTGGTTTGTAACGAGATATTGTAAAAATAGGATTAACTGGATATGAATAAATTTTTTTCAGGATGGACGACGAGGACTACGGGGAAGGCTTCATAGCGGAGTCGCATCCGCTGAGGCCGACCCACCTGAACGTTCCTTTGGGAGGTAGTCGGGACTCTCGGGCACCCAGTATAAGCAGCAGCGTCACCGACATGGATGTCCCCATCTACACCCGGGAGACGACCATTCCACTTTCCGCTAAGAAGGTAACTATTCAATTCGATATTCCTTTTACCAATTGCAATTTCTCTTTAGATCATGCCACACTTTTGCCTCTGACAACCTTTGTCTCCTAGTGCAAGCGTGACGGTGAAATTAGTAATATACACTGAGAAAAGTAATTTTTTGTTTCGAAGAAATGGTTGTATTTGCCATTGTTTTAAAATCTTTACTTTGCGGCAAATGTCAATTTATTAACTATTAAGAAATATTCCTTAATAAAAAAAGCAATCAAATGGAACCTAACCCTAGTAGAAATCGTATTCCATTAAATAGGTAATAAATACCCTGGTAGAAATCATATTCCATTAAATAAGTATTAAATAGACTGTTTGAATAGAATGGGCAAAAAATAGGCGAAAAATGTGCCCATTTTTCTCCTATCGATGAAACGCTTTTTCTCACATTTTATGACCATTTATTAAAGTAAAATCCTATTTTTCTCCCATTTTTGAGCTTGTAAATATAGATTACAGTTGAGTCTAGTTATGTCCTATTAAATATCTATTAAAAATGGACAAGTGAAAAATCTAATAAAACAGCGTTTATCTTCGTAAATACTGGGAATACAACAGAAATTAGTTGTAAATCAGACGAAAACGTTAAAAACCCATCCGAAACTATAGGAATTTTGAAGCTTACTCTTTCCGGAAAGCTGGAAAGAATATTTAAATATTTTGAGGTTATGGTCATTCTATTAAATGCTAGTAAAGTGGGAGAAAAAGCGTTTCATCACAAGGTATTTACTACCAATTTTTAATTCCTAGTTCTTAGTTTTAAATGTGCCCATTTTTATCCTCCCGGTGAAACGCTTTTTCTCCCAATTTTTAACCATTAAATAGACTAAAATATAAATTATATTCTGTTTTGAGCTAATTTTCAGCTTATAAACATAGATCAAATTTGAGTCTAGTTATGTGCTATTAAATGTCCTTTAAGAATGGACAAGTGAAAAATGTAATAAAATCGCATTTATCTACGTAAGTACTGGAAATACAACAGAAATTAGTTTTAAATCAGAAGAAAACGTTAAAAACCCATCCGAAACTATAGGAATTTTGAATTTTACTGTTACCTACTATAGGAATTTTGAATTTTACTGTTACCAGAAAGATGGAAACATTATACGAATGTTTTGAAGTTATGGTCATTCTATTAAGTGTTAAAAAAATGGGTGAAAAACGTTTCATCACAAGGTATTTAATACCAATGTTCAATTTCTAGTTCTTACATTCAAATTTCTATTGTTCTTTACTAATAAATATAACTTTTAAATTAAATTATAAAGTTAATATTATTATTAACGAAGGAATATAATTACACTGTCACTTTCTTTTATCCCCCCTGGAGCAAAATTGGATAAATTTTAAAGTTTTGCATCTTTGAAAGAAATCATTGTACAAAAACCAGTCAAAGATCATTTGAAAGCTTATTTTAATACCTTACGAATCGCCTGGGTCACTTATATAAAATACTATTTTTTGAAACTATTTAATGGCAATAAAACTAGTTTTTAAAAACAAATTTTTGAACACCTTCTTAAATTCAATGCAGTTTTCAAATGATTGACTAAACCAAAAAGTTGTTCAGATAGATTTTTAGCTTTTTTCAAGAGCTTTCGACTGTTTTTTTTTTATTTTTGTAACTTTATTTTAATCAAAGTTACGGTAGTTTTTGCTCGAAAAAAGCCTTTTTTTAAATCTAAATATATTATAATCTTTTATTGATACAAAAAAATGATAAAGAGAAAAAATGTCACTTTTTTAACGTAGAATACGAAAATCTATTAAGAGCAAACAAAAAAATTTTTTAATACCTGTATTTTTTATAAGTGACATTTTTTCTCTTTATCATTTTTTTGTATCAATAAAAGATTATAATATATTTAGATTTAAAAAAAAGGCTTTTTTCGAGCAAAAACTACCGTAACTTTGATTAAAATAAAGTTATAAAAATAAAAAAAAAACAGTCGAAAGCTCTTGATAAAAGCTAAAAATATATTTGGACAACTTTTTGGTTTAGTCAATCTTTTGAAAACTGCATTGAATTTAAGAAGGTGTTCAAAAATTCGTTTTTTAAAACTAGTTTATTGTCATTTAATAGTTTCAAAAAATAGTATTTTATATTAGTGACCCAGGCGAATCGAAAGGTATTAAAATAAGCTTTCAAATGGTCTTTGACTGGTTTTTGTACAATAATTTTTTTCAAAGATGCAAAACTTTAAAATTTGTTCAATTTTGCTCCAGGGGGGGTAGACATATACTTATATCATTAATGCATAATATTTACTATCAAGTTTAAAAAGTCGTCGACTCCCCCTAGCGGTGCGTGAAAAAATTATTATCCTTACGATGCATTATATTAATAATAATACTTCATTTATTACGTACGAATAAAAAACGTCGAATTAATAGACAAAAATATATATAATCGTTTTTGACCAAAAATTCAAGTCACTGGATTCTTAATAGTTAAGACATGGGGTGCCAAAGCCAAGTTTTATCCTCCCTACCTTACCGACTTCGAAAATTACATAAAATTAATTATCTTTATATTGAGAAAACCATTACCAAATATCTTGACATGCCTTTTAATTAATCGAGCGTATAACCTCAAATTGCACGAAATTATCATAAATTTTGGTAAGCGATCACTCGAAGACCAATAGATATTTTTGTTTCAAATTTTGAATATGGTAGATTATTAAGAAAGGAAGGGGACTGCAGTTCTCCTCAATTCGCGTAAATTATCGTCTTTTTTCAATTATAACTAATTTTCCATGAATTTTGAGGGTGATAAGGTAGGGAGGATAAAACTTGACTTTGGTACGGAATGGTTCTTAAGAGCACAGTAATGTTTTATTATTAATTAATTAATTAATTAATCAACAAAAATAGAGTATGGGACCGCTCTAACGAGCTTTACGCGACTGTCCTTGAAAAAAACAATTATAGTCGATAAATATGCAACATTTTGTGGCGATATATTTATGTATTAAAGTCCGGTTGTATTATTACATGTCCGGTAATATTATTTCTTGATTCTGAACGTGCTACAGAGCAATAAAAGACATATAGGTATATAAGTAAGCGAGCGACTTATCACGTTGTCACTATATACGCACGAACATATATATGCAATTCGCAGAGTGAAATTCAACACTCTCGTCGACCTCGTTTCGCAAGTAAAAGTAAAAAATAATACTTAATATACATCATAAATTTTTCGTCATTCTTAATGAAACAAGTATATATATCTACATGCATATATATTCTTCCGAGTATATATGGAATATTTTTATTTTTATCGGATATGGAGACTTTCTATAACCTCATATACAAATATATATATACATATTTAAAATCTAGTTAATTAAAATTTGATAAATCTAGAAACTCGTTTAATTATCTTGTATAACGCGCGAAACGTCTCATTGCTCTCTTAATGCAAAATCGTGTCGATATCTCCACGCGGATCGTTACCATTACATTCTCGGTACATCGAGCGCATCTCTGCACCGGACGCGCAGTTACGGATTGTTACGCAAGAAGCGAATTAAGCTCTCGAGCGATCCAATGACAAATAGATTTAAGTTCGACAACCACGAGCGCTTCTTTTCGTCTTGTTTAACACGATATTCCGATGCAACTGCATGTTGTGTGTTATGACTGTGATTATTATATTTAAAACGGTATGGCTATACATACCTTAACCCTTTCAATCACGCAATTAAGACAAATTGGTCCAAAAGTGTAAATATAGGTTTTCCGACGTATTTTTCCGCAATTCTAATGACGATTCTATAAACCTATGTTTATCAATCAAAGAATTCCAATGATAAAAAGCATACGTTACTCATCAAATTTCACCGATAACGTATATTAAATTATCAAAAACCCATGTTTTTTTACGATTGTTTATTTATAATAATTATAAACAATCGTATATTCACAAAACATCTCTATGACTCAATAGTCTACGTACAGCAATAGCACAAAAAAATTAAAAATTTCAAAATCCTGTATCAATTTTGATAAATATGAATAAAGAAGGAAAAAAATGAAGAAGCCCATACATGGGCGTCCGTGACTGAAAGGATTAAGGGGATGTCGCACCTTCGTTTAAAACACACTGCACTTACCGATATTAACTGATTTTTCAAATTTATCATTCAATTTGAATATTTGTTCAAGTGCGTGAGTTAAGTGTAACAATTGCTCGCGCGTTTAGAAAAATTTAGAAAAAATGAAAATTAAAATCAATTATAGAAATCTGTAATTTGTATGGACTATACCCTTAACGATCAAATGATTTTCTTATCCCTATATATTTATTATATAAATTATTATTTCAATCGAACGGTGGCACCGGAGTTACATAAAATACATATAATTACGTCGAATAATTTTTAATAATTGATTACCCGGAAATTTATATATGCTATACTCAGGGAATTATATACTGTTTGTCGACAAATAAACGATTAAATTTTCGTAATCGCGAGCGCGTCACTTACGTACGAAACGATAATAATTAATGCGACGTTTGTTTTTCGACGAGCGATAACGCCGAGCCTCCTTAATAGGTACAAAGTCCAGAGAAACACCCCCTTTATTTTTCTTCTATTTATGTACTTTCCAAGACGGAAATGTAATATTACTTATCGAGATACACGAATTAATACGAATGTGTATCTTTGTGTGTGCGAAAACAGTCCGTATACATTCATCGTGTACAAACCGCTAAACGTTATATATATATATATATATATATATATAATTTTAGATAATAGATAAAAATGTTCTTTTTTTTTTAATTATCGTAACGTTTAATTTTGAGTTGTTAGTTTAAACTGGTAAACCAGATAACAGAAATTATTTTATTCGCATTTTTTAGACATATTTCCAATTATTACAAATGGCAAATTTTATAGTAAAAATTTCACACGTATAACAGTATATCGTTAATCAATGCGATATGCGGACTGTGTTGACTGACGATTTTGCGTTTATTTTTACGAAGATTTTCATTTACAATTATTTTACGTATTTTTATTTATAATTCAATGTTGATGTTCTTATTATTGATCGTGAATTACGCGTCGCTCAAATTTATCTTTATCAATTGCGGAATATCGAAATGATGAAAAATTTATCCACATACTGTAATATTTCCTCTACTATATGATCATGAGTGTCTATACGATCGATGTAATCGATTAAACATCAACAATTATTAATTTTTTCGAATGTTTAAATTTTCTTGTTTTTGTAACAAACGCGACGGTGTTGGAGATTTTTCTCTAATTTTCGACTCGATTCTCGATATTAAAGTTGCGCCGCTACTAGGGGCGTATTGATTTTATATCGACTATATTTAATCGATCGTGTAAATCTAATAAAAATAAATAAAATGCAATACGGTTCGTAGGAACGATAACACGACTTGGAATATACGCACAAAATGTTTTCGAGGTAGAATGAAAACGGATGCGAGAAGTTCGTGATGAGGGTTGACATTACGCAACGCAATAAAGGAAACGATGCACGTACTCGATCGTGTTCGAGGTGTCGTGAACTGCCGAGAAAAACAAAACTTTCTCTCTTTATATATACTCGAGCTAATAACCGCGACAATTTTTAAAGCTCTCGTGGGTGTCTCGAGCGATATATATATATATACGCACGGAAATGTTACTATAAATTAAACATCTTAATTGTAACGGATGTGCTCATACCGACATTTAACAAATTATTCAGATTTATCGAAGTTCGCGTTGCGTAAATATACCGTAAAGTACCCAATAGTTGATCATCAACCAATTTCTGATAAGTATATTATTTCAATAAAATAATAAGATTTACATAAATCTAATCGTTGCTACATTCAATTTAAAGGTTAAACAATCAATAATTAGTTAGTAGGTTAAACTAGGAATTGGTATACATACCGAAAATTTACTGATCAGAAATTGGTACTTTCCGATTTTTTTTCTTAGATTGTTGCTCACTTTAAAAATAGCAGTTATATTATTTTTCTGAGATGGTTAAAAGGAAGTTTAATATTTATACTTTCTGTGTGCGTTAAAACATGTACAATTATTAGCCTTAATTAACATTAAATTATTTTATGAACGTACAGATTTGCCTTATGATCAACAACTGGGTATGTGACGGTATATTTTCGTTTTATCGATTAATAAAAAGTGGAATGCGCTTTGATATAAAAAAAAAGTATAGAGGTACTTAGTTTGGTGTAGAAAAAAAAAGAGGAGGGAACGAGTGACAGGAATTGGTCGCGCTCGTCAGAGCCAAGGTCAAGCGGCAAGCGATTCGAAATAGCCCGCGTCGGCTCGCGATTGGTCGACGATGGCCGGCGGCACGACCGGGGGCCCGACCGTCCGACCGAACTCCTCTTATCTTCCTCCCAAACCCCGCGGCGCGCGTATTTTTATATACGCGAGTGTCGCGTGCTCCTCGGGTTGCCTAGCTCGAGGCTCCCTCGGGTACAAACCGACGACACGTGTGCTCAACACTTTTGCTTTTCGTTTACCGGGGGGAGGGGGAGGGGGGGGGGACTGCGCGATTTTTGCTCGAGATTTTTCTCTCGAACGATTTGCCATTGTTTTCGCGGTATTCTCGTAATTTCATCTTTCTTTTCATCGCAGATTTTATATGCACTATATATGATTTATCAACGACTTATTCATACGTATAAGTCAAATTTTAACTAAATTTAAATTCAAATAATCATTTGAAAGACCACTACTCCGACTATTCCTCGCTAAATATATTCACCCGTGTATTTAATGCGATAAAAAGTTGTAGGCGTCTAGTTAAATTATCTTGCAGATGGAAACTTTTCCAGTCCGCAGTATTTCAGCCCATTATGCGGCTCTTGAAATTCTCCTATTCTCATGCTGATTGACATCTTGGTTTTTCGTTAAACTAGCGGCATTTCTCGGTTGGCAAATACAACTTGAAACATTTTTCATAATAAGAATCTTTATCTTTCTTCACGGAGTTTTTTTAGTTCCCCTCGTTTAGTTCCTCGCGGGAGAACCGCGACTGTAATATAATGATCGACTATTTACCGAATGACCGAGCCAGAGGAGTAAGTACGCAAATATTTGAGATGGAAAGACCAAGTTTAAGTTGAAATAAAAGTGAGAGACGAGGAGAAATAAAAAGGGAGACCCAGTGTATTATCTGCGATTTTGCGAAATGACGCAACTTTTTATGCCGAGGGAAATACGCATACACACTGCATATATATATGTATACTCTCAAAAAATTGCAAATAGTGAATAATCACTTGCTATAGTGAAAATCCGATCACTGCGAAAAAATGATTTTTAACTTGCAAAAAAAGTATATACGTATATATAATTTTAAAAAGAGAATTGTTCATACTTTTTCCAATGGAAATACATACACTTTCTTAAAAATCAGATGTTTGACAAAATCGAACATCCACTTTGCAAAAGAGTATATGTTAGCTTTTGAAAAAAGTGTCCGTATTAGCATTATTAAGAAAGTGATTTTGCACTATTTACGATTTACAAATTATAAATGCGTTAAATTTTTGACGACGAGAGCCCGTGAGAGTCTTATATAGGTAATTGCGGTGGGAAGTTGATATAAATTTCATATAAATTGATTTAATACATAATTTGTTGAATAGTTTCATTATTAAGAGGCCCTCTATTATGAATGATATACAGCGGCTCGTCAAAGAAATAAAAGACCGCGTTGTTCTCGCCGAAGATATAGCTGCACGGTACTATATACGTCTAGCTCACTCTCTATCGTAATTTTAAGTTCAATAGCTCAATTTACCGTAGTTGTATAAATTAGAAAAACGCACAGGCCAGTTACCTATACGCGCACGCACGTACACACACTCGTCACACTGGCAAAAGAGACGTCACGTGGTTTTGCCGCTTACGTGATCAAAATCACGTGTATCGGGCCTCTCTCGGTCTATACCTATATATATACGCGCATGTATTCGTCCGAGTCGTTGGGTATATACATATTCGAGTAAGTATAGTTTATTCGCACTTATTCGAAAAAAAAGTGAAGTTTATTTTGTTACTGCGTTCGCGCTAAATATACACATCACGTTTCACTATATTAATATGCACGCGTGTCGAGCACTTGGATATAACCGCATAGTTTTGTTCAATCGATCATGATTAATTTTACAGGAGTTTATTTTCTCATCGATTCGCGATTGGAAGGATTATCGCCTAATTTACCAAATGTATACGGATAGATATGAATTATAGAAGGAAAGCATCTTCCGCCATGCGGTAAAAATGAACAGGATTATGGAATTTTAAAGGGGTGTGTCGTACTCGGAAAATGGGTAATTCCTTACATTATTTTATAAATAAAAAAAATTATTTATCGAAACTCCATTAGTTCAGGTCCCTTATATAAGTTTTGGACAATAAATAGCCAATGTTACTAACGTAAAATTGGTTATATTCCTATATTTAATTATAATTACAATAATGATTTTATCTGATATTTTTTTAATTTAATATTTGAAATATTATTTATTTAAATTTGTAGATCTCTATAATTTGGTTCGTGCAATCACATCTCGTTAAATAATTTTGTGCATGCATATTGGCTTTGTCAAGATTAACTTCATGCAATGTACGATTAATACGACTGATATGATAAATTAATAGATTTATTAGTGCACCTCGGGAAAATAATTAAATCCGAACTCGAAATTAAGAAAAGAAAAGTGACGAAACTCTGAGGTCAGAAGTGAAAGCAACTTATCGTGTACCGTACGTAAGGTTACATATATATAGAAATGAACCCACAAGAGAAACAAGAGTTTTATAAAACCATTGTCTCGTACATATTATGTTCCTTTAACATTTATGAAAACACTTAATTAGCAAATCGTTATACGATAAGTTGTTATATTTTTAAGAATTGCAAGATTATGTCCCTGTGTTACAGGCGGTACACGAAAATATTCGAATGATGTCATCTTTTGAGATTTAGTATACAATTTTTAAGGTTCAAGAAGAAAGTCGAGAATGAATGCAAAACTGTGTGCTAAAGATTCGTTTTCCTTTAATTTCGTGAAACTGTCAGTTTGGTTGATCTCTAGTGGTTTCTTCGATTCTGGCTCTCGGCCAACGACGCGTGAGAGAAAGAATAAGAGAGAGAGAGAGAGAGAGAAAGAGTTGGATATGGACAACCGATAGACGAAAATAGAGATATGCAACAACCGCACTTGCTCATTTTCTTTGGAGAGGAAACTCATAATAGACAATTTCTAGACATAGTATATCACACGTCGAGCTGCGTTCTCTAGTTAACGACGCAATCGAAATTTCGACGATATATTTTAACATCAATATTTTCAAACGCTCGATATGAACGTTCAAATGGTCGAAGCATCGTAAGTAATCGTTGCATCATCATTGCGTTGATCAACGAAACTAATCTCGGGATATTATATACACCTTTCGTACAATGCCGCGCGCTGCACGTGGTATATCCGAAGTTAAGCATTTTATATATACACGCAAAATTTCGAAAGAAAAAAAAATGTATAAAAATATGAATGATTTTTTCTCAATTGTCAGCACGAAGAAATACGTATATAACTGTATATCTATTATCTGCTGTGATATACATTTTTCGTCTATACGGATGAAAGAATAATCGCACGATGAACTTAAAAGAGCCGAGTGTAAGTATAGCGCGAAGAAAAGAAAAAAGTCGACGAGGAAGAAAGCAGGAAAAAGTATGTGTATATACGAAAAAGAGGTTGCGCAAGAGCGAGCTAAAATTGCGGTGTGTGTCCAAAGATTTTTTTTCGGCCGGAAGGAGGCGTGACTCGTGACGCAAGCGACCGAGCACGTCATACTCTACACACACACACACACATATATATATATACACCAATACGGACCGGCGTGTAAATATCGATCCGAACTCCGACGAGAGTTCGCCGTGAGTCGTGATATATGTACATCATACACGTGCCGAGGAAGGGTCGAGTATCGATGTCAGTGGTACACGATGCACCGACGAGACTGATTATCAATCCTTATAAAGCAAAGGGTGCAATTTCTCTTTAACCTTTTAACACTTGGCGCGGGTATTTTATTCCGTTATACATTTATTCTCGCGAAGAAACATGGGAAAAATAGTATATAAATAACCAGCATAGCCCACACTCGCAATGAGTTTGAATTAAGATATACACTTAATACGAAGAAAAAAAATATTAATAAAGTTACTAGAAAGTTAGTAATGGTTACTTATAGATTTTTTATTAAATTCAATATATATCGGATACAGTTTTGACTGATTAGGTATTACGATTTTGTACCGGGTATATAATAAAAAGTCACGTATAATCTTTTAAAAATGATTTTGTCTGTTCAATCGGCTGTGACAGAGTGTATATAAGATAGTTTATATTCAATCGAAACCGAAGAACTTTACAATTTTTTATTTAATATTTTTTTTTATTCTTGATTTTGTGCACTCTTTTTCCTGGCACTTCCTACCGTTATCCCCCTGCCCCGAGGAGAATGGATTTCAGGCAAAAACTAGGCCCTGTTCAGGTACCTGACGAATATTAAAAGGCCCTGCAAACGGTGCCGTAAAAGGGAACTTAAAAAATGTAATGGGCGTGAAGATCAGGCCTGTTTTAGTAATTACTATTTTGTAGTAGTTCAGGTGATATTAAAGGCACTGAAATTAGTAGTAAAAAACTAAATCTGAAGTATTGTTATTTTAATTTGTTTTAAGTTAACCTTTAGAGGACGGGGATTTTTGGTTCAAAAAAAGCTTCTTTTTCAATAAAATTAATGTCTAAGAACATCGAATCACTTTTAACCTTTACAGGACGGGGATTTGGGTTTACTGTTTTCTCTCACTTTTCTATAGAAATCGAGTTTATGTGTTGTCTTACATCTCAAAACTAACACATGTAAAGGGTCGATCATGGGCATGGCCCGTATAGGTTAATAGGTTAAAAAAACGTTATCTTACATGTGTAACAGCTTTGTAATCTTAAAAACCACAAAATATACTAATATAAAGTTATAAATATAAGGTTAATTAGGCGTGCGTACATGCGTGTGTGTGTGTGTGTGTGTGTGTGTGTGCGTGTGTGTGCGTATAGGTTTTGTAAATAGAATAAAATGCATTTTAAGACATTAATATTTATTAAACATAAATATTATAGATAATATAATTAAAATATATGGTTAACATAATTTCCAAATAATTACAACAATTAATATAATATAATATTAATAACTTTGCACTTTTTTTATACAATACAAAACGCAAATTCGAAAAAAATGTATAAAAATATGATGATTTTTTCTCAATGTCAGCACGAAGAATAACGTATATAACTGTATATCTATTATCTGCTGTGATATCATTTTTCGGTCTATACGGATGAAAGAATAATCGCACGATGAACGTAAAAGAGCCGAGTGTAAGTATAGCGCGAAGAAAAGAAAAAAGTCGACGAGGAAGAAAGCAGGAAAAAAGTATTGTGTATATACGAAAAAGAGGTTGCGCAAGAGCGAAGCTAAAATTGCGGTGTGTGTCCAAGATTTTTTTTCGGCCGAAGGAGGCGTGACTCGTGACGCAAGCGACCGAGCACGTCATACTCTACCACACACCACACACACATATATATATATACACCAATACGGACCGCGTGTAAATATCGATCCGAACTCCGACGAGAGTTCGCCGTGAGTCGTGATATATGTACATCATACACGTGCCGAGGAAGGGCTCGAGTATCGATGTCAGTGGTACACGATGCACCGACGAGACTGATTATCAATCCTTATAAAGCAAAGGGTGCAATTTCTCTTTAACCTTTTAACACTTGGCGCGGGTATTTTATTCCGTTATACATTTATTCTCGCGAAGAAACATGGGAAAAATAGTATATAAATAACCAGCATAGCCCACACTCGCAATGAGTTTGAATTAAGATATACACTTAATACGAAGAAAAAAAATATTAATAAAGTTACTAGAAAGTTAGTAATGGTTACTTATAGATTTTTTATTAAATTCAATATATATCGGATACAGTTTTGACTGATTAGGTATTACGATTTTGTACCGGGTATATAATAAAAAGTCACGTATAATCTTTAAAAATGATTTTGTCTGTTCAATCGGCTGGACAGAGTGTATATAAGATAGTTTATATTCAATCGAAACCGAAGAACTTTACAATTTTTTTATTTAATATTTTTTTTTATTCTTGATTTTGTGCACTCTTTTTCCTGGCACTTCCTACCGTTTATCCCCCTGCCCGAGTAGAAATGATTTCCAGGCAAAAAGTAGGCCCTGTTCAGGTACCTGACGAATATTAAAAGGCCCTGAACAGGTGCCTGTAAAGGACCTTTAAAAAATGTAATGGGGTGAAGATCAGGGCCTGTTTTATGTAATACTATTTTGTAGGTATGTTCAGGTGATATTAAGGCACTGAATTAGTAGTAAAAACTAATCTGAATGTATTTGTTATTTTACATTTGTTTTTAATTGTTAACCTTTAGAGGACGGGGATTTTCTGGTTCAAAAAAGCTTCTTTTTTCAATAAAATTAATGTCTAAGAACATCGAATCACTTTTAACCTTTACAGGACGGGGATTTGGGTTTACTGTTTTCTCTCACTTTTCTATAGAAATCGAGTTTATGTGTTGTCTTACATCTCAAAACTAACACATGTAAAGGGTCGATCATGGCATGGCCCGTATAGGTTAATAGGTTAAAAAAACGTTATCTTACATGTGTAACAGCTTTGTAATCTTAAAAACCACAAAATATACTAATATAAAGTTATAAATATAAGGTTAATTAGGCGTGCGTACATGCGTGTGTGTGTGTGTGTGTGTGTGTGTGTGCGTGTGTGTGCGTATAGGTTTTGTAAATAGAATAAAATGCATTTTAAGACATTAATATTTATTAAACATAAATATTATAGATAATATAATTAAAATATATGGTTAACATAATTTCCAAATAATTACAACAATCTTAATATAATATAATATTAATAACTTTGCACTTTTTTTATACAATACAAAATTAAATCTTTTCACATATTTAAAGCAATATAATACTGCATAAACTTTTATATATAAAGTGTTTTTTTAAACTTTCACTATTTATATTGTATTTCCTTTTCAATCGGTACTTTCGAACTCTTAGTAAACTAAGCTTCTGAGTATAATCAATTTTTTTACTCATTTTATATTTATAAAAACTCTTGATAAAATTCTAACCTGAAAGGGGACTTTAACGGTGTCCACCTACCACATATGTGTGGGTGCTTTATCCCTCTCTTAAAAACCCCACCATCTCGCATTCGCCCGGGGTTATGCCCGTGGATGAGGGAAACCTGTGAAGCAGGGAAAACCTCACCCGAGATGGCCGGTGTATTCGAACATTCTTTTTTGGGTGTCAAAGTCACATTGCGTAGGGCCTTGACACCGAAACCGAATCTCCACACCTTCCGCTCACGTTGTGAAGTGTGGAAAAACACCTAACCGATCCCGAAAGGCCGCACAAGAATGGTGTCACCCATCCAAGTACGAACCGCACTCAGTGCTGCTTAACTTTCGTGATCGGCCGAGGTGCGTCTCCGCCACTCCCCCACCGCGTCGGTTCTTTTTTTTTTTTATTTAATATATCCAGTACGTATACGTTAAAATAATAGGAAATAAAAATCTATAAACAAATAAATAGCTAAGAAAAAAATATTTAATTAGTATAATGTATCATTATTATTAGTAAATAAATATAGTAAAACCCGTATTTATGATATTTACCACTGTAGCGAGTATACACTCGGTATACACCGACTCGTAACAGTTCCGTACATAACCGCGTTAAACACGTATATATGCACGTATGTATTGCAAGTCTGACTACGCGCATCTGACTATGAGTTTTGACTAATAAATAAACAAAAAAAAATACAACGAGCACTAACGAACAGTCAGATTGGACTATATCGCGCGTAAGTTCAATTCCCGACATACATAACCTATAGCTAACCCGCAAAACACGCTACACGAGCAATAAACCATCGGTTTTTTACTTTTTTTTTTAACGAAGATTGTACATCATCGTTAAATAGATTTTTTAAGCAGAAACTAAAATCAAATCGTATTGTATTCGCTATAGTTCGTAGTACATTACCAATATTGTTTCAAAATATTATTTATTTAAGTGATGTTGTTAAAGCTTCTTATATTATTATTCAATTTATACAAGACCAATCGGTTTTCTTTAAGTTTATAATATTTTGTATTCCAACCTATAACCCAATTCAAATGTCATTCCTCATTTTAGATTCCGTAATTTATTTTTCTTAATTTTGTATATCTAGCAACAAAATATACTAATATAAAGTTATAAATATAAGGTTAATTAGGCGTGCGTACATGCGTGTGTGTGTGTGTGTGTGTGTGTGTGTGCGTGTGTGTGCGTATAGGTTTTGTAAATAGAATAAAATGCATTTTAAGACATTAATATTTATTAAACATAAATATTATAGATAATATAATTAAAATATATGGTTTAACATAATTTCCAAATAATTACACAATCTTATATAATATAATATTAATAACTTTGCACTTTTTTTATACAATACAAAATTAAATCTTTTCACATATTAAAGCAATATAATACTGCATAAACTTTTATATTATTAAAGTGTTTTTTTAAACTTTCACTATTTATATATTGTATTTTCCTTTTCAATCGGTACTTTCGAACTCTTAGTAAACTAAGCTTCTGAGTATAATCAATTTTTTTACTCATTTTATATTTATAAAAACTCTTGATAAAATTCTAACCTGAAAATTTATATACAATACTATATAATTTGTAGATACTATTACTAACCTCACATTCGAACTACCAAAATTGACTTTTACTATAACGTCACATCCGAACTAACAAAATTAGGCCCTGACCTTAAATTCCATACATTCGTATCCCGGCCTTAACAGGCGGCCTTTTCAGGCCCTGTTTTCTAATTCAGGCGGCCTGGCTAGCATTTCTACTCGGGCTGGGGACTTTAACGGTGTCCACCTACCACATATGTGTGGGTGCTTTATCCCTCTCTTAAAAACCCCACCATCTCGCATTCGCCCGGGGTTATGCCCGTGGATGAGGGAAACCTGTGAAGCAGGGAAAACCTCACCCGAGATGGCCGGTGTATTCGAAACATTCTTTTTTTGGGTGTCAAAGTCACATTGCGTAGGCCTTGACACCGAAACCGAATCTCCACACCTTCCGCTCACGTTGTGAAGTGTGGAAAAACACCTAACCGATCCCGAAAGCCGCACAAGAATGGTGTCACCCATCCAAGTACGAACCGCACTCAGTGCTGCTTAACTTTCGTGATCGGCCGAGGTGCGTCTCCGCCACTCCCCCACCGCGTCGGTTCTTTTTTTTTTTTATTTAATATATCCAGTACGTATACGTTAAAATAATAGGAAATAAAAATCTATAAACAAATAAATAGCTAAGAAAAAAATATTTAATTAGTATAATGTATCATTATTATTAGTAAATAAATATAGTAAAACCCGTATTTATGATATTTACCACTGTAGCGAGTATACACTCGGTATACACCGACTCGTAACAGTTCCGTACATAACCGCGTTAAACACGTATATATGCACGTATGTATTGCAAGTCTGACTACGCGCATCTGACTATGAGTTTTGACTAATAAATAAACAAAAAAAAATACAACGAGCACTAACGAACAGTCAGATTGGACTATATCGCGCGTAAGTTCAATTCCCGACATACATAACCTATAGCTAACCCGCAAAACACGCTACACGAGCAATAAACCATCGGTTTTTTACTTTTTTTTTTAACGAAGATTGTACATCATCGTTAAATAGATTTTTTAAGCAGAAACTAAAATCAAATCGTATTGTATTCGCTATAGTTCGTAGTACATTACCAATATTGTTTCAAAATATTATTTATTTAAGTGATGTTGTTAAAGCTTCTTATATTATTATTCAATTTATACAAGACCAATCGGTTTTCTTTAAGTTTATAATATTTTGTATTCCAACCTATAACCCAATTCAAATGTCATTCCTCATTTTAGATTCCGTAATTTATTTTTCTTAATTTTGTATATCTAGCAACAAAAGTTACTATTAACAAACAAAAGTAACTAACAATAAGGAGAGCATCTCAGGTTTTTCGAAACGGATCGGATCCTGCCCAGCTTGTAGGATATGTTTTTTTATATAAAAATATGTAGAAAGCCAACAATTGTTTTTTCAAAAGTTATACGCTATTAAAGCTAAATTAACAAAAGGAAGAGACTTGTACCTTCTAAACGATCAAATATTACCATGCAAACCAAAGTTTAATGAAAAGCTGAGATCAAATAGATATAATTTGAAAAAAAGACGCTCAAATCCGTTAGAATGGAGCAGAGTTATAGCCGAATTAAGAATTTGAAGCAGTTTTAAACAGAAATTGGGCAGTACAAATTTTATTGATTTATTAAAGCTAAATTTTTTAAAATTCTTAATTAGGCTATAACTTTGCTTCATTTCAACGGATTTGAGTGTTGTTTTAAATTGTATCTATTTTATCTCATCTTTTCATTAAACTTTCGTTTGAATGTCAATATTTGATAGGTTAGAAGTTACAAGCGTTTGAAGTGAAGTCTCTATTTTTTGAAAATTTAGCTTTAATAGCGCATAACTTTTGAAAAAACGATTGTTAGAGTCTGCGGCTCTGGGTTTCTACATATTTTTATATTAGAAAACATATACTACAAGCTGGGCACGATCCGTTTCGAAAAACCTGAGATGCTCTCCTTGTTAGTATAAAGTTCAGCACGTAAAGAGGCTTTTAATTTAAATGAGTATAAGTAATAAACTTTTCCCGTGATTTTCAATTTAATAAAACGTTTAGTATACCGTGTCGCATTACATCTAGCGGTCGTTAAAATATGGCACGACACTTTCGATCGTAACAATATTTGATACATGTTCAAACGAACTGCAATCGAACCTCTCTTTAACAAAAGCAGAAACAGGAAAATGCGAGAATATCGAATATAAGTATATATATAACGAAGCATTCCCGCGGATCGATCGAACGTGCCTCCCGAAAAACCAAAAGTCAATTATAAGTCTATATGAGTATTGCGGTGCGTGCTGCAAAGGTAAACCGCGTCGCGGATATATATGCGAGAGTTTCTCCGTTTCTCGTAATCGATGGGGCGGCTCACCTCCAGTGGCGCCCCCGCGATAGATAGATATCGTCGGCGCTTGCGCGACTCCGCGTAATCCTGATGGGTGCGGAGCGCGCGTGCACCCTTATTCCTCGTTCGAGTGGATCGAAGCCACCCTCACCCTCAGTGGTGAACGCGCAGCGCCCGAGTGACCAACCTCCGAGTACTCTAACCAAAGGGTGAGTTAGTGCGCTCATCGATTCACCTTCCATCAAAGTTTCGCGCGGTACGCACGTATGTATCCTGATGTACATACTTACTTGAATTGTCCTCTTTCGCAAGGTTCAGGGGTCACGAGTTGACTGCGCTCGCGTCGCGCTATACGCAGATTCGGGCCACTACCTGGTATAGATATAGGGTGTACGCGAGTCGATCGTTCACCGGCGGAGAACCGCGTATATATAGGTACTTGCATCATATGTTTCTTCGCGAACGAAAGCTCGAGTGTCGCTGCGGCGTGTACAGGTAAAATGGACACCGTGGCAATTCGATCGGTTGTACTTGCATGCCTAACCTCGAACGACACGCTGCGAACGTCGCAGTAGGAATAGCTCCCTCGAATTTACGAAACGATAATACATACTTCGGCCACGCGATACAGCCAAACGAGAATACTCTCTGCGATATATATATATACCAATATACCCACGAATACGAAAATATATGTATACATGTCGCGATACATTGTTTTATATCCCTCGATTACGCACATATACACGGATATACCTGTAAATTATCGTATATGTATACTCTAACACACTTGTTACGCAATCGTTGAACCGAACACCGAACTCCGCGATCAATAATAACTCGAAAAATCGGTCGAAATCGAGCTCGAGGAGCATCCAAGT
This sequence comes from Theocolax elegans, assembly GCA_026168455.1. Classification (NCBI taxonomy): domain Eukaryota; kingdom Metazoa; phylum Arthropoda; class Insecta; order Hymenoptera; family Cerocephalidae; genus Theocolax; species Theocolax elegans. The sequence continues at coordinate 56,479,854 of CM047428.1, forward strand.
ATCTAATATGCTGCACGTACTGCACCCGCACCACTCCGCATCGACTCGACACATTTCACTCATTGTCCTTCAAAACTCGAAACGCGATACCCATCAAAAATATTTTCTTCCCCTCGAGGTATCCCACTTGACCCAATACTTCAGGACAGTGAAATTAAGATCGAATTAGTTTAGAAAGAGAAACATACGTTCGAACCCTTTTACCGGATACACATCCTCTATGATACCTATATCTATATATATATGCATATCCAACGAATGACGTGACTCGCGTTTTCACAGCTGCCAAAGCCTCGATATATACGATGTGTATACAAAATACTTGGGTGGATTACGTTTGTACGTAGGTATCCTCTTTTCAATTGCAAATATTTAACGAAAACGAGGCTTTTTTGTTACACTCACCGCAATCGCGTTGTTTCATCAGTCGTATATATACATATATATATGGGGTATTCCACGTGAAGTGGTCCAATCAAAATTTTAAAATGCCCCAAATTTTGGGTACACATTGCAAATGTTTTTCAGAATACAGAAAAAAATTTTTAGGTACTGGAATCTATTTGTTCAAAAGTTATTCTAACCTCAAAAACTGAATTTTTCCAAGTTTTTGCAACACCAGCTGGGTTTACCGCTATTTAACTCGAAATCTATCAACTTTACTATAGAACATTATATGTAACATTCGTTGCTAATTATATCTAGAATTTATTCTTCTGGGTTAGAATTTCTAATTTCAAGGTAAATGTTAGATAAACTACATGTCAATATTCAACTTGAAAAAAATCTAACTTCGCCACAATTGATTTTTTTATCCAAAAGTCCAAAAGAAAGCTTGGAGCAATACCTTTCAAATGGTCTGTAGCATTTTTATGGCCTTCAATTCTGCAAAAAGTTATGATAATTTAAAGAAAGACAAAAAATTCACAAAAATTAACATGGTATTCCCCATTTAAATTTTTAAAAAAATTTCGTCTTTCTTTAAATTATTATAACTTTTTACAGAATTGAAGGCCATAAAAATGCTACAGATCATTTGAAAGGTATTGCTCCAAGCTTTCTTTTGGACTTTTGGATAAAAAAATCAATTGTGGCGAAGTTAGATTTTTTTCATGTTGAATATTGACATGTAGTTCATCTAACATTTACCTTGAAATTAGAAATTCTAACCCAGAAGGATAAATTCTAGACATAATTGGCAACGAATGTTACATATAATGTTCTATAGTAAAAGTTGATAGATTTTGAGTTAAATAGCGATGAACCCAGCTGGTGTTGAAAAAAACTGGAAAAAGTTCACTTTTTGAGGTTAGAATAACTTTTGAACTAATAAATTCCAGTACCTAAAAATTTTTTTCTGTATTCTGAAAAACATTTGCAATGTGTACCCAAAATTTGGGGCATTTTAAAATTTTGATTGGACCACTTCACGTGGAATATCCCATATATATATATAGGTATACATATACAACTTTAAACGTATATACGCGGAAAACGGAAACGATGCGTACGGAATGTATAATTTTATCTTTTTTTTCTGAAAATAATATGCGCAATTGTGTTACTAGGTAAACGCGCGATATTGTTTAATTTAAATATATATATATAAAATTAAATAGAATATGCATATACCATATACCTATTGGTGTATCACAATCTATATGTTATATATACCCTTCCGATATTAATTGACCATCGTAATTTATTATTTTTTATTATTTTTATTAATTTTCTTTGTCATTTACTGCTATAATAAAGTAGTAATCATGTATATTTTAATGCGCGATGAACGTGAAATAAAAATTGAAAAGATAACCGCATAGACTGAAAGTTGGAAGTAATAAGATTCAATTTTCGCAATTTATGCTAATGTCGCGCGGTGTGCATATTGAATATATACTTTAAAAATTTACACGCGTGTACAAATGTAATTTGCACGTATATACATATGTGTATATATATGTATTATGAAATATATTAAACGATTACGTAATACATCTAGTTTTTTGGAATAATAATAGTAATATATATTATAATTTATTCGAGTGGATTTTATTCGATCGCGCAGACCAATTCGTTGCACAATTTTACGCGGTTAAAATTTACCGCGATTAACATACGTGCTACTAATAAGCAAAAGTTAGATTTTGAAGTAAGTATATATATAAAGAAAATCGAATGCCGTTTGAAGAAAAATCGTTGAAATCAATATAACATTTTTGAAGAAGTAAAATTGAATGGGTGTGTTAGTTTGCACAATGTAGATATATCTCGCGGTCAAAAGCAGGGACGACCGCGTATGAACTTTGCAAATGAGGGAGTAAGTATATGCGAGTAAATCTTAAAAATGTATGCAGCGTGAAACGTTTGGATGCCTGTACGGCCCGTGAAACGAGTATGTTCGATGGTTACACTGAAAGCAGAGTTTTGTAAAAGTTACAATACAGTTCAGTAACAATTACAAAACAGTTTAGTAACGGATCCTCAAACTGTAAAAATAATAATTTTTTTTATTGTACTGTTTTGTCATTTTTACCATTCTGCATTGTAATTATATTACCATTGTTTGGTCATATTTGCAAGACGAAATCGTAAAAATTACAGAACAGTGTATAGTAAAAATTATTATTTTCACAGTTTGAGGATCCATTACAAAAATGTTTTGTAATTGTTACTGAATGGTATGATCATTTTTATAAAACTTTTCTCTCAGTGTAGTCAATCAATACCTTCCGTTACTTTTCCTCGAAAATTTCCTGGATAGTCGACTCGCGTTATTTTACCACTCTAAATTTGCGAACTTGGTTTCGATCGAACGATGACACTCGTTAATGGATCCCGGAGTATATAGGACGAAACGTTGATAACGTTTTGTTGCTTAGCGAGTGACGGGTTACACACCTATATAATAATATATAACTATGTCCATTAATCGGAGAGATAAAAAATTAAATAAAAATTGCAAATTTTCTAGATAAAATACTGAATTTTTTTTATAAAAGTTGAGGATCACAATATTATAATTTTTACCAGGATGGTAACTTTATCAACGCGATTTTTATAATATATTAACTCTACAAAATTTCCTAGAACATTTAGATATACTTTTATTAAAAAATTTTCTCCGTATAGGTAAATAACGATTATCGAGAATTTTTCTAGAAGATTAGAAATTCACTTACGTGTCAAATGTACTTGTTTGCAATTCAATCTTGAGCCATTTACTTTGTGCTTAGACCTCGACTCGAAAGATTTTTAGAATTCCAAAGGCGAATCTCCGAGTTTCAATGGAACGGAAAGTATACGCACTTAATTGATTGCGAGTGATCGGGTAAACCGACAAATTCTATACCTGCAAACTCGCTCTGAATAACGCTTATTTTCAATAATTCGTATAAAAACGATCATTGATATAACCTATAATATTTATGTTTCACCTCATATACGTAAATTACGACTAACAATGTGTACTAACGTATTGTCTCTCATTATTTATTTTCTGCTTACCTCCAGTGAATCATGGAAGCTGAAAAGGTAAATTATACTCAACCACATATAATAATACTATAGTATATTAATTAACCCTCTGTCTGTACAAATATTTTTCTTTAACTTAATTTAAAAGATTAAAAAACAATGAGCCTATATATGTAATTTGTATACCTTTAGGTATATATACATATATATATAACATTAATAACTGATCCATTGTTCATTCGCGGAATATAACGCATTTTTAAATTTCGAGTTGCCGTAACGATACTAATTTTTAAAATTTACATCACAACTGTAATTTCCTTACGTGTGAATCGGGTGTAGATTATTAAGACGAAACAATAACACTATATATACTTATATATGTATATACACTAACATTTCTTTGTTTTACATTTCAAGCGGCCGAACGCAGAAAAGGATCCGGTGAGTCTTTTCGCACAATGAGCCACATTGTTGTATCTCCAATCGTTTTGCACGTGCCAAATATCATTCGGTATTTTCCCCGTGCGAATTAGCCTGCACCCATACGTACATTTTCCGCATCGGCTTTGTCAATCGTCGTTTTTACCTTTAAATTATCTATTTAAGCGGAGTACCCGCGTGCTAACGCTCCAAAACACCCTGCAGTTAAATAATCCGCATTCTTTTGGTATACTGATATGGTTATATATATATAGATATAACGATCGCAATAGTTTACTCAGGTTACGATAAATTAACAATTGCTTCCTTCGTCATCCGTTTTTCCGATTGATACAATGAATTATTGAAAAGACTCGGATGCATAATGGACGTTGGCATTTCGTGAGTATATCCTGATTAGTATTACATATATATATAAACCTGTAAATTATATACATTGCGTCATTATTACATCTATATAGGAAAAATACTATATTGGAAATAATGATAATGAAAAAAAAAAGAAGCAACAATTTATCTAGGACGTTTATATGTATATATGTATATTCTCTGATATGGTTATTCGTTACGCGTGCAGTTTGAACCAGTGTGTGAATTAAATTACTGTATAAAATTATTTACTTTTCGTCATTCGACGAGGAATTATTTAACATAGTGGATGAACGCGTCAATTAACAAACTTTCCGCGTATTTTAAACAAATTCGTTAAATACGATGAATATTTAATTAGACTCCGCGGATTGGTCGACTCGGCAAACCTTCCGGGTTTTGAGCGTTGCACGCATATATATATATACATATGCAAACCGATATACGAACGCGAAAATCGCGTATTGATCTTTAGCGGTCTCGGTCGTTAACCTAAAATATGTATAGATCTATATATCTCTGATCTATCGAAGTATTAGCTGTATATATGCACGATGATGCGTTCATTTTTTTGTTTACTATCCATCATTAATATTGCATCATCCCGGTATATATATATATATATATATATATATATACGTATGTATATTCACTGTTGATCAGTTAATTAATAAATAGTAATATAATATAATTGTGACTTTGTAATAAATCGACGATGATCGCGTACGTATCGTTCGAACCGATTTTCCTTATTTTATAAATCGACGATAATCGACGGTATATAATTGCGAGTCGCTAATTCGAGGTTGGCTGTATATATACCCGGCGACGGTGGAAACGAATAATCGGTAATCGGTACATGTGCGAGTATCCCCATCAAATTCGTGCGTATATATATATATATATGCACACAAAATATAATTCGCATTGTCACAATATGACGAAATCGGGAGAGGCGGAGGGATCACCGTCAGTTTTTCTCGGTGCACTCGAGACACGATGCTCTCTGTGTTAACGAGTATAATTATTAATCAGCGAATGTATCGCAAACGAACGAGTAACCATCAATTTTGCTTCGCGCAACCATTTGAAACCCACGACTTTCGTTATGTCGATTGTGTTACTTCAATTTTACCCATATTCATATATATATATATATATACAGTATATATCGATATTGATTAACCCACGTCAGACATTGAAATAATGACCATTAATGACCCTTGAGTATAATTTTATTTTAGTTGTAATTTTACACCCACCGCGTAACTCCGTGCGACTTGCCCGGAATTCGAATAGGTGATTAATTTCAGGTAGCTGGAACTTTATTTCGTTGTATAATAATTATACAAGGTACTATAACTTTTTCGACTAATCACAACTATATTCGTATATACATATATATACGGTACGTTCTTTAATATACTAATTAAACGATTACACGAATGAAAACCGTAATGTAAAAATAAACAATTGTAATATCAATATATACATATATATATATCGATTACTAGTGGGCGTGAATATTTATTAATACTAAACACGTAACGATAGACACATAGATGCACTCGTAGAGTCGTGTCTACGATCGCTGTTTCAGTGCGCGACGACTAAAGTACGTTTTTTACACGCATATATCCGGTCGAATGAAACTCGCGAAAGAAAAGTCGTGTATAGTTTGTATAATTAAATTGCAATGATTATCAATTCCTACCAGTTGAATATTCGATTCTTTCTTTTAATAACGAATATGACAATTTGATCATATTAAACCTCTATATATATATATATATATATGTATCTTGTACGTGATTCTAGCTAAAAGGTATTTTTAATTGTATACATATATATAGAGAATGTAATCTGCTCGCGGGAAAAGTATATCGCGCAGCCGCGTGTTCACCTAATTAATTATTCATCGTTGACGAGTTTACACGTTACACACGTGACTCAGATGTTGTCTTCACCGTAATTGATAAAAATATTGGCACTCGCGCGCGCATTGTATATACCCACATTTTCGATAGTGAAACTCGAGTGTATAATATACTATGTATAGTGTTATTCACGAGTCAACGAACTGTGGACGCCCTTTTATCCATTATCTCGTCGACGTTGTGTTGTATATGTACAGATAACGCGAAGGAGCAACGAATAACGTAAATTAACATGTGTATATATATATACATTATTAGTTAATTTATTTTAAATATTGTTAAATGAATTGTTTTTTATGCGAGACGCTGTGTACTTTTGCAGTATATAAATTTATTGAACAAAGATTAGGTCGAACGAGTATATTAGAATAACATGATATCCGAGATGACAATGAATTTATACAGGAAAGGAGGGAGATATTTAAAGCATCTCGTTGAATAAGTACCTATAGATGGAAGAAAAAAAAGAATGAGTAAACGTATGAGAAATAAATAAATGTGTAATAAACGAACGATCCCGCTGTGGTCGCGGTGGAACCCGATGGAGGGTATCCCACTCTCCGTGTGGGTACGCGAAACACGATGGAGAAGAGAAGGGATTGGATGTGTGTGCTGTGTCCGAGGTGCAACTGGTCGACCTGTTCACCGCAGTCGGCGAAACCCCTCCACGGTGATCGGCCAATCCAAGTCGAAGCACACCGCGGGCGCGGGCTCCCCCTCGGGTGTATAATCTCCGCGCGGCTCGCTCGCTCGTTCGTTCCCTTTTTTTTCGGCGGTAACTCCTCTGCGGCTCCAGACGACCGAGCCAGTGTTGCGAACGACGCGCGCTTGTGCACGGGACACTTGTTTCGTCTCCGTGATCCCATGACGTCACGATAGCTCTTCTCTCTTTCTTCTTTTTTTTTCGTTTTCGAGCCGAAGCGAATTTGCTGGTTATAAAGTTTACTCCGCACGTACATCTATATATACATACTTTTTCGACGCCATGGCCAAACGCACCGACAAGAAGGAATCGACGTTTACGCTCAAGGTACACAATTACACTCATTTTTTTTGTTCCTTGAAATTTTCTTCGGGGAGCACATTTTCTTGGGGTTGCGAGATAACGTTTATAAAATATCGCAACAAGTCGTATATTTATTTATATACATTATTTTACAAGTACCAGTTGATCTTAATATCAATTTTATACGTATTTACTACCTCGAGTCGAAATAATTAAATATCGATGCGTTGGCGTAAATTGTTGGAGTTCAAATGTAATTAACGTTTTAAACAAATAGATAATTAAAAAATAATACGTTTTACCGTAGACGATGCGCGTATACACAACATTTTTCGACATTATCGTAAACTATTTATCGTTTCCTCGTGTCGCAAACACGATTCGTAAGTAGTTTGTCAAAATATCGAAATTCGGATGCGGTGTCGTATACTACATGGCTTATCAATTACACAGCTCGTATATCGGCTTCTCCAAAAATTCAGTATTTTGAATCCATGTGTACACTAAATAACTAAACTAAACGATTGTATTTTATCCGATTTTATCGCGACTGAATAATTAGCGTATTTAGTAGTTTCTATACTCGAAGTTTACTCAACGAATTGATTTAAATCAAATAAAATGTAAATGTCATTTTATAGCGGAGATTAAATGTATACACCGTTTCTTAACGTGCATATACATACTTGTTATTTTCTTTTGATAATTATATACATTATGTAAACTAACATACGTTTATTCTTTATTTGCAATGAATCAAGCGGTTTAAACGACTCGGAGTCAAACGACGGATCTTAAGAATAAAAAAAATGTGGAACCCGCGCACAAATCACCGCAACGTTGTACATCACTAATACTAAAAAAAAACGAGCATTCTCGGGAAAGAAAAAATTAATGTTTATGCCACTTTCGTACGAAAATGCCAGTCGAAAGACAAACGCGAAGAAAAAACATTTCACGATGAGTAGATACTTATCGTACTCAAGCTCGTTGATTGACGATGCACTTTTGTTATTTTAATTGTCGCAGATGCGACGTTCGCTTCTGATGATGATCCTATCGACTATAAGTACTCGAGCGTTTTCAATAATTTCATTTTTGTTCACTTCGTCACGAGTGTGGTTCTCGAATTAGAGCAAAAAAAAACCCGCCTTTTGTTTGGATACAATGGGATTTATTCGTTTGTGCAACAATAGGTTCCGTTGACTTTTTTTTCCCGATCGACGCGAAAAACCTTGAGATCGGCTCGATTCTGTTTAGTGTTCTTTTTTTTTCTACAATGAATTTACTTACTTGGGATTAGCGGACGAAGTGTTAAGAATTATACGTACGCTATATATTGAGCGAGACTCGAATTAATAGACGTCTATACAGTTTGTCAACATTTTTTCAAACTAAATCTACATTAAATTATGTACCCGTCAAAATTACACGACACTTTCGTTTAACTTTCAAGATTCATTGCTGAAATACGTACGAAGGAAAATATATAATATTCGAGGCGATATTTTTAACAGACAAAAGGAGTGATAAAAAAAAACGTCGAATCGATCGTGTTAATATTTGTTAATTAATACCATTTTTTTTATTCCTTTTATATTTTTTTGAATACAAACGACTCATTAGATTAATGAGAAAATAATGTACATTTTAATGTGTATATATACACGGTTATTTTCTGTATTTGGTAATCGTTAATTTCATTATCATTAATTTATTCCAATGATGTTAATATTAACTTTCGTTTTATTTATATTTAATTGGGACGCTGGATTATTTATTAACGAAATAAGTAATATAATTGTATTTAATTAATATGTTATTTAGCATTTAATACATAATATTACTATTTTTATATTTACTAATTTATTTGTTTACTCGCGCATTACCTAAATAAATATTTTTACGATCTAAAACTAATTCCACAATTTGTTATTTCGACAACCGGTGTACATGTGACAACACATATACTAAAAAAAATTGACGGAACGTCCTCTATCTTTGAAACTAAAAAGTAAAATTATACTTTTATATAATTAAAATTATAATTTTATATATTTTATAACATTTTTTTTCGACGAAATTGTGCGAAGCAATATAGGCGTGCAATAGATCGATTTGTAAAATCCGACGATGAAATACTCTTGTTGTCATTTATTTTAAAAAGGTGCCTAAAATAAACTATACAGACAGCTCAACGTCACGAGTTAAATTCTCGTTCTTTTTACATTATCCGGAGTGAGAGAGAAAGCGCACGCCCACGTATATACCAAACGCGAATCAGTCGAAAGTAAACTTCGTTTTTTTTTTTATTACTGTCCTTAAAACGACCTTATTTAAATTAACAAAATTGCGTGTCAATGGATTTTACACACATATATTTTTATAATTCGTAAATATAGTAACCGGTTCAGCGGTAATTAAAAAGTGCACACTGGTAACGTTACTTCTTTTGCGTTACTTAATTAACTATATAATTTAATTAGCAACGTAATTTTGACCGATATATTCATAGGAATGTATACTCTGATTGCTCGGAGCGCGTGCGGTTTTCGGTATGATGAAAAAAAAAAAATTCGCACTTTTTCGCTCGAGTCGAAAGCACATATATACGTGTATATATATATACACCCACGATCTAGAAATTTATCCGAAATAAATGTCGCAACAATCGATTTTCGTCCTCGACTCGTATATATTTTACATCTAGAGATACCATAATGTAACGGCAATAAAAACGGCAAACATATATATAAATGTCGAAATCTACCTACTACTACCTATATATATATGAAACTGGTATATATAGTGGCAGTGGCCACACCTTTAAAATTCAGATATATCCTGCATGTATAAATATGTAGGTGATGTAAGTCTAGACAGGGAGAGGCCTGTAGTCCAGTCGAGCCTCCAGTTTTATTCCTTCTTCTTTTTCTTTTTTTTTTCTTCTTCATGCGGTCGCAAAAGAAACGCTATCGCTTTCACGCCGACTTCTTTCAACCTCCGAATATTTGTGATTTACAAGAGAAATTCGATATTTTGTGTTTTGTCTTGATCGTATGTATATACAGACAGTTTATAGATAATGTTATATAGATATATAGACGCGTTCACCCGATAAACTATACATTTTTTTCTATACATATACGTGTTATGATGATATAAGTCGCTTAAGCGATTAGGGACTCGTAAATTATAAATTACAAACAATAGGTCTTATCGGTTAAGCGTTAGCTGTTAAACATTTATGGGAAAGTTTAAGAGAAGATATATATACTTCTCGGATAATGTGTATATGTATACATGGCAATCGCGTCACGATGATTTAAATTCTTGTATCTTCAATTATAACAATACAAGTATAAATATATGTGTACGAGTAAATAAGACGGATTCCTTCGAATTATGTGTCAACGTTTTATTATCGTTTAGAATGTTTAAAATTACCCACAAACGAGTGATGCAGAGTTACGAGGTGCATCATAATTCAAACGAATGGACGATCAATCATTTTACAACGTTAAATTAATGCACCGACGATATGTAGATTGAATAAGCGAAACGAAGAGAGAGACTGCAAGAAGACCGTGTATCTTGTAGCTCGGCGCCGATGACCCTTGGATCCGCGATTTCACCTATTATTTTTCCCGAAATTTGGGAAACTACCGGCCCCCAATCCAACTGACTAAATGTTTCTCGGCGCATTTTTAAACGCGTTGCAATAAAATAATCATTTTTTTTATCTAAACGGGATTCTTAACGGGATGTCGGACTTTTTTTTCATAAACAAACGAATTAATTTGTTTAAAAACGCCGCATAGTCAAGCATTTAGGCATGTTTTGAATAACATACCCAATTTTTTCCAGATTTTAAAATCCATAATTTGATTACGATGTTTGGGTTGAAAGTTTATGCCCTTTCTTTTGACTAATAATTACCGACCAAACATTGTTTACTCAATTAATATTTAAGAAATGTTTTTTCATAAAAAAATCAAAACGTCAAGCCCTTCCTTACGTAGTAATCTATCCTTATGAATGTTGTACAGATTTTTAATTCAATATTTTAGGTATAATTTTTGGGTTTAAACGTACAGATTCCTGTAATTTGCGTCCGACATCCCGTTAGTGTTAAATATATATGATTCACAAAGAAAATCTGCTTGATGCTCCATAATATGATTCTTTTACAATCAATCATTCGGAATTTCTCGTTGTTAAATATGAGTAAGTATAACTTAAAAAGTTCCATATATTGTAAAATTAATCAAATTTCTCTCGATTCTAAATAAATCATATTAGAGGAAATATATTTTCTTTTGGAAGCACATATATATTTAACAAAAATTCCACTGAGATAAAAAATCAATATTTTCAGTATGTGTTTGAAACTAGGAGACATTATCGACTGATATTACCGCGTATCGGCATAATACATCACTTTGGAAACTTTGGTATTTAAATTAATTATTACAGAGTAAAATATTCGAAAATAAGTAATCTAATGAACGAATGACCATTATTCACTCAAACTTAAAAAATATAGACAATTGATAGCCTCTGTCGGAATGCAGGGCAACGTTCCTCTTGTTGTCTCTCGATAATTAATATATTGCTATATATAACAGAGGTAATTGAACAAATAAGAAAATAATTTTGTTTAAAAAGAAAAAGAAAAGATAATTGGCTTCTCTAAAACGTGTTTGGGAAGACAATTATTTTAACAACTGGTCGTTCAATTCCGGTGTTTAAACCGATTGGGGCAGTTAACCATTAAATTACAGTACAATCACAATGTTAACGGGGAAATCTAGACGAAGCTCGTAGATTATCAACTTGCGCACCTCGACATTGCGCTCTCATGGAAAACCATCCCGTTTTGCCCTCGTGTCAAACGACTATATACACACACACGGTCAAAGTGACGCAACTCTCGTCTAATTTTACGTCAGTCATCCGCGGATACATCTTCGCTTCTTTTTTTTTCTCTCTCGGCAGACACTTACGCACGTGTGTGTTGTCATAATCTCTCTCGTTCTTTTAACGTTTCTTTTTTTTTTAAAAAAACTTAATTTGCATATATGCCTGTTTAAATTCTTACAATGCATCTCTCGGATATACTATATACTATACACGCGTTGCTAAATATATACAAGTATTTCTCGATCAACGAATTTATCTCTCTCGTAACAGTTTGCGGGATTTCCCAAAGTATATCGCCGATAAATGTATAATTTAATGCGTTGATGATTATATATCCAAGTTGTTGTTATTACCGATGTACCGGTATATATCCGAATTGTATAAAAATGAAAATATACGATAAACAATAATTGTTGTGTAAGTAAAAAGTAATCCGAGTTTAATAATAATGTAAAACGAGAAAGCGCCGCGCCCTCCAAGTGTATATATCGTTTATCCTTCGGTCTCCGCAGAGGGCATCGGTCCGCAAATCTCGCAAAAATGTTTAAAAATAGCCATACGCCGCAGTGTTCGTGCGAATGGTTTTAACGGAGACGAAAACATTCGCCGCGTAAGTATATGTAAGTATATACATATAGTTACGCAGAGGCGCCAAAAAACGCGCGAAGTCTTTGCCGTCGTCTCGTTATTTTTTTTCCATCGCGCACCGATCTGTCGTTATTGTATATATATATATATATATCAACGAAACGTTTCGCGTCATCCTTATATTATTCTCCGCACGGCATTATTCTTTTCTTTGCGAAAACCGTATTATTATTCAAATTTGTTATTCCCTACTTTTATCAAGATTTTTTGTTAACGATACAACTTTTCGGTCAACTATACACATATATACATTTTTCTCGAGTCGAAACTTACACACATATCGGAAGTAAAGCAAATGCATAAAAAAAGGTAAAAGATAAAAGTAAAGGAGACGGAAACGGTATATAATGTGAATAGGAATAAATATATGAATAGGATCCCGGCGAAACAATAAAAATGATGAAAAACGGTCGCTTACCGTCGGAGCGGCAACGCGGCAAGTATGTATATATATACGTATACAATAGCGGTAAGTCGCACATGTGTCGTATTATACGGCGAGCAGCTGTGCCGGAGGCTCGACCGAGCCCGCACCGAGGCCGACCAATCGGCGTGCTCCACGAGAGGCACACCTCCATGCGGGAATTTCACGTCTCGCCTTCTATGGTCCCCTGCTCTATTCGGGACCCGGGACTTTTTTTCTCTATCTTTGGGTTTTTTCCTCTGGCTAGCCTGTTGCGCGCGTGTATACGTCCATTCACGCGTGTATTCCTGTGTGTGTGTGTAAGTACGCGTTTTATTTCGTCAAAGGGGAGCGAAACGGATGCGATGCCGGCAGTCGGCACGCGAAATACGAAATGCGAAATCGAGCCCATTGGCGTAGCTCGTATAACATCGCGTTCTCTATTGTTCTCGCTCGCATTCTTTTATTAAATATTTGTCGTATATAACTTTTTTATTGCTTTTAAAAATTATTAATTTTTTAAAGATCATTATGAAATTATATTTTTTTTGTGTTATAATTTGATGAAATATTCTTGTTTATAACGATTGATACTCGTTAAGGCGTTTTCAGATAAATATTTTATAAAAAATAGTTTTAGACAACATTTCTCGATAATTCTGTAAATTCGTGTTCATGCATTAACAATTTTCGTGTATTATATTATAGTCGAGTTTTAATCACTATAGCTAATATATATACTTATATTAATACCTCGTTCGTATCGATTATATTATTTACACAGTGTATAATAATAGATGAAAGCTCTGATAATAATATTACCATTGAATTATATTGACCATCGTTAAGTCAATTATGTTTTTAATTCGGTAGACCGGAAGTTATTTAAAAAAAAAAAAAAAAAATTAAATACATTCCTTATAAGCTGGTTATACATTTAAAATAAATGAAAACTCTCGAAGGTATAACTTGAGTACTTAGACACGCATAATTTATTTTTACTTTAACGACGCTTTTTAGTGAATTTTATTATAGTTAACGCGTGTTTTACTTATTTTTTTGGTGCACAATCGTAAAACGTCGCGTTTACGTGTATAGTAATATACTTGGTAACCTTGAAATTACTATTTTCCTTTGTTCCTGTTGGGTATAAATATATATATATATATCGGAAACTTTATAATTGCATGTATAATAATTGACAAATACTCGAATTGATAAACCGTGGTGTAGAAATGTTGTTATTTTAGCATTAAGTTATAATATACTTTCGCGATTGATAAGCCAAAACGAAGTGTCAAAGTGAATTATTATTATATTCGAAACCTCGAAGGAGTATCCATAGCGACACAATCACGGTCGAGACTCGATTGTATACGAGTTTCCGCGATCCAATAAGGTCGGCTATCACATATAGTCTCTTCGAGCTCGATAATTGATCGAGTCAATTATATATTTTTTATATAAATAATAAATATATACAGTGAGAAAATTTTTTAGTATAAAAATTACTATTTGTAATGGTAAAAGGAGGACAAACTTGCATAATTATAAAAATTGCTATTAATAATGATAAAAATTAATATTGGCAATATTTTATTTTTTTATTAATATACAATTTTTATAATTGTGCAAGTCTGTCCTCTGTTTACCATCAAAATAGTAATTTATACTAGCAAATTTTTCTCATTGTAATAATGAGAAAATAATAAATTCGCTATTAGTATACTTGTTAGTAATTTTAGTGGTATAATTATTTTAATGAACTCATCGAGAGGTGTGATGTAAAAGAAAAAAGAATGAGGTTGGAGAAAAGCTTTGGTGCGCGAACGAGCGCGCGTATATATATAAGGTACATAAGGCAGGAAGAGAATTCCGAGCACGCGGAGGCTCGCCCTTGGGCAGCCAATGGCAGCTCGACTATTTCCTTGTCCCCCTTTTTTTCGTTGTGCACGCGCGCGCGCTCGCTCGCTCGCAAGTCGCACCGAGCTATAGACGCGGATAGACGCACACTTTTTCACTTTTTCAGCGGGTGATGCGCCAATATATAGGTATATACTTGTTACCTCTTATACATACGAATGAACGCGCTTATTAAATTACACGAATGCCACGTGGTAGCCAGCGTCGTGTCTATATATATACGTATGTAATATTAGATGATTTTATCATTATCGCACTATCGAATCGAGTATTCTTTTTAAAAGCAAGATGTAACAATTCTGAGATATGTGTAACGCCGGTTAATCTCGTATTCATCTGACGCTCGAGAAATTATATTTTGACTGATCCGAATTCCGAAATGCAAATGCACGATTTAATCGAAAGGAGCATGGTATAAGATATATAATTAAATAATTTTAAACTTATCTCGGAAGTAATAGTCAAATTATTTATGTGAGGATGGTTCGGGATCGTAAAGATATGACTGACGGTGGACGATTTTATATACATACACGAGTCCATCGGCGACGTCACCCTCGCGAGGAGCGAGGATGCAATTATCCACTGATGTAGTTTCAAGGATACGGTTTAATTTATTATGTGTATGTGTATGTGTGTAACACGTGCGCGTGTCATCCATTTGGTTTACTCTCGTATATATGTATAATGTTTTCCGCGTAAAACGTGTGCGCGAGGGATAAGTATTATTTGAGACAATCGAAGGTTAAGGACTCTTTGCATAGATATAGAGTTACATCAATGTCATTATTATAATTATGCACACGAGCTCTCGGTTTATCAATATAGAACAATGTGTAAATGAATTAACGAGGTAAATGTGCAATGTAAATATATATTGTGGTTCCGATGTATCCGTACCTACATATACGTACATATATTTCAGTGACTTGTTGACACACGTCCAGCTATAAGTCGATCGCAATTACTATAGGAATTAGGAGCAAATGATCCCTCCTTTATTTTGGCAAGTCGGGAAATTTATACAAGTAGTATACTTATATTTCATTCGCCTCGTTCTCGAGATTACATATGTAGTACTCCTTTCATTGCCGCAAGAGGTCACTACGTTTAGCGTAAAAATAAAGAAAAACCATCAGCGAGTAAGGATAAGGGCCCATCCCCTCTACTTACCCGCGCGCCGAATTCTCATATTCTTTCGTAGTGCGCTAGCGGTCACACGTGTTTTTTCTTTATCCCCGGTGTAAGTAGGCGGTTTTTTTTGTTGATTGATCATTTTGTGCGTCGCTTGCAAAAATGGGCAAGCGAAAAAAGGAAGAGATGAAAAGATTGACGGATCAAGTTCAATCGTTGCAAGAAGCAATGAAGAAATTAGTTGAACAGTCAACTGGCAAAAATGTTGAGGTGAGAAGTAAGAAAAGGCGGGTAGCTGAATCTGATGAAGAAAGTCAATCTAATAGTCAAGCTGAATATGATGCCTCTGGGAGTGAAGCTGAAGATGGAAGTGTATATTCACAGTCAAGTCACAATACAGGTAATTAAGATAGAGAAGGAAAAAAGAATAGGGTTTATTTCACGCTTGCATAACGTGATTGCTGCAAAGCATTTCTAGCATATTTTCATATGAAATATGTATATAAAGCGGTCATTTAAATAATTAAATTATTGTCTGAATTAGCTGCAGAGTATGTTTATTCATATATACATATATATATACATAAGTAACAGTACATAACAATTGTGTACGAATCTAGATTCAAACACGCTCGCATGACGTGTTCTAAGAAGTCTGCAAAGGTCAACTATTTTTTTATAATACACGCTCGCAGGACGTGTTGACATTCAATACCCATATACTTTATATGTGGTTTTCTGAGTAATATATACATGCTCGCAAGACGTGTTTATTTTTCAACTGCATTTATATCACAGAATATAAAAAAGATTTTTGGTTACTCGCTCGCACGACGAGTTTACGTTTCTATTCTCGTTAAATTTAGCATCAAATTCAAAATACAAACTATTTATGTTTTTTGCTTTTAAAATTAAAAAAATTACTAAAATATTGAAGCCTGTAATAAATTTTTTAAGATCGAATGGGTTTACGTCAGTCATTTATCTAGATGATATTTTGTGTATTGATCAATCTTTTCAAGGGTGTAAAGAAAATATTAAACAAACAATTAATGTCTTAAAGTATTTGGGGTTTTTAATTAATTTTAAAAAGAGTAAATTAACTCCGTCAACTGTATGTAAATTTTTAGGATTCGAGATTAATTCACTTGATTATACGATTGCTTTACCTAATGAGAAGAGAAATAAGTTACAAGAATTAATAAAACAATTTTTAGTTAAAAAATCTTGTTCAATTAATGAATTTGCTAAATTAATTGGAACATTAGTATCAACCTGTCCAGGTGTAGAGTATGGTTTAGTATACATTAAGCTATTGGAAAGAGAAAAAATTCTAGCCTTAGCGTCTAATAATGGGGATTATAATAAAGTTATGTCAATACCAAAATCCATAATACCGGAGTTAAACTGGTGGTTAAAAAATATACCGACAACAGTAAATTGCATAAAAACGGCTGATTTTGCAGTAGAAATTTTTACAGACTCGTCCAATGACGGCTGGGGAGCTACTGACGGTTTAAATAATATATATGGATTTTGGGATAACAGGCAAAGAAAATTTCATATTAATTATAAAGAATTATTAGCTGTTAAGTTAGGTTTAGAATCATTAGCAAAAAATTTGTTTAATTGTCAAATATTGTTAAGAATTGATAATACTACGGCTTTATCGTATATAAATAAGATGGGCGGTGTACGTTTTTCAGCTTACAATTTGTTGGCTAAAAAGATCTGGCAATGGGCGGAAAAAAGAAAAATTTTCTTGTTTGCATCTTATGTTGCTTCAGCTGATAATAAACAAGCTGACAGTCTGTCTAGAATAAAAAATAATGACACTGAGTGGGAACTAAATCAAAATTGTTTTAATATCATTGTAGAGAAGTTTGGAATGCCACAGGTTGATTTATTTGCTTCACAAATAAATGCAAAATGTGAAAATTTTATATCATGGAAACAGGAATCTGGTGCGTTACAGATAGATGCTTTCACAATAAAATGGACAAATATTGATTTTTACGCTTTTCCGCCGTTTAGCCTAATTTTGAAAATTCTTGTTAAAATTAAAAAAGAAAAAGCAACAGGAGTTATAGTTATTCCAAAATGGTCTAGTCAGCCCTGGTACCCACTATTTCTAAATTTGCTTGTTTGCGAACCAATAGTTTTTAAACCTGATAATAATTTATTACTTTCACCATCTAGGAAGATCATTCATCCACAGGCGAATCACCTGCATTTAGTGGCAGGGAGGGTATCAGGCAAGCCTTTGTAAAGAAAGACGTTCCGCAGGATGCATTAGATATCATTCTTTCATCCTTTGCGCCTAGTACGATTAAACAATATGAATCGTCTTTAAAAATGTGGTGGCAATTTTGTCAAAAAACTGATTGTGATGTTTATAATCCTACGAGATCTAATGTGATCAAATTTTTTACAGAATGTTTCAAAAATAATAATGCGTCTTATAGTACATTAAATACTCATAGAGCGGCGATTTCATTAATATCAAAAAATAACATAGGTAGTGATAATATAATATCTCGTTTTTTAAAAGGCGTGTTTAGATGTAAACCAATCAAACCAAAATATTCCCACACGTGGGATGTGTCTGTAGTTTTAAATTATTTGAAAAAATTGTACCCGTTAACTGACTTAAGTTTAAAAGATTTGACTGAAAAAACAGTTGTATTATTAGCTTTAAGTACGGCCCATAGGGCACAAACAATAGCGTCGATTAAAATTAGTAACATTAAGTTAACGCCGAGAGGAATCGAAATAAACATTCCAGATATTATTAAAACCTCTGGTCCAGGGCGTTACCAACCTCTGTTAACTTTACCAAAGTTCATTGATGAGCCTGAATTATGTGTTGCTTCTACGGTTTCTACATATATAAGTGTCACGAAAGTATTACGAGACAAGACTGACCATTTGTTGATAACTTTAAGAAAGCCCTATAAAGCAGTAGGCTCACAAACCATTAGTAGATGGATAAAAGGAGTTCTAGCGAAAAGTGGAATAGACACTTCTATTTTTTCGGCTCACTCGACGAGACATGCTGCAACATCGGCAGCTTTAAGTAATGGTGTTGATTTAGCCACTATTAGGAGAACGGCTGGATGGTCAAATAATTCACAAACGTTTGCGAGGTTTTATAACAGACCAATTCAGGTAGATAATTATAATTTTGCTTCTAGCGTCATTCGTTCTTAAAGAATTACAATTGATTAGCAATTTGTATTTTGTTAATTTGGTTCTATAATGAAAATAAAAAATTTTTTTTACAATATCTGAATTTAAAATTGCTATTTACTCTAAATAACTACATATGTAATCTCGAGAACGAGGCGAATGAAATATAATTGAACGATCAAACGAACTTACCTGTAAGTGAAGTTCGATCGCAATTATATGAAGAAGCCTCGTTCGAAGAGATTACACTCCCACCCAATAATAAAATGGTATTTTCTTATTCTTTATCCCAATCCCATATTATAAATTAGCAATTTTAAAAGAAAATTAAAATATTAAAACTCTAAAAATATGAGAATTCGGCGCGCGGGTAAGTAGAGGGGATGGGCCCTTATCCTTACTCGCTGATGGTTTTTCTTTATTTTTACGCTAAACGTAGTGACCTCTTGCGGCAATGAAAGGAGTACTACATATGTAATCTCTTCGAACGAGGCTTCTTCATATAATTGCGATCGAACTTCACTTACAGGTAAGTTCGTTTGATCGTTCAATTATATACGAAAAATTGAAACGTATAAAGAAATTTTGCTATTATAAATACATAAAAGTAAAAACCGGAAGTTCGTTTTAGTTATATATTTTCATGCACTCTCTCTCTCTCTCTCTCTTGTCTCCTCTCTTAGCATAGATCAAATTGCACTTTTTTGTGAATTTCGCAAAAAGTAAAAATATTCTTAAAAACTGCAGATGATCTAACTCATTAATAAAATAGTATTCAGATTTTTTGATAATTTATGAAATAAAAAATTGTTTTTTTTTAATTTTATTGAAAAGTTATTCTATTACTCAGAAAAAATAATTTTTCTGAATATATATATATAGCTTTTGATACAGTTGACCATAAAAAACTGTTTATAAAAATGGAAGCATATGGTATTAGAGGTCAATTACTTAATTTATTGAAAGATTATTTAACTAATAGCTATCAAAGAGTTAAATTAAAAAAAGTTAAAAGTGATCAACTACCAGTAACTATTGGAGTTCCACAGGGAACTATATGGGACCTTTGTTTTTCTTGATTTACATTAATGATCTGCTTTTTTATGAATTTTTATGAATAGTGCCTTATAGTAAAAATATGTGATTGGATAGCTGCTAACGACTTATACCTAAATGTTGATAAAACTGTCTATATTGCATTTGGAAGTTAAAGTGATAGCAGTCCTAAAAAACTAAATATTAATATTAAAAATAAGCCCATTAAAAGAGTAGAATTTGCCAAGTATCTTGGGGTTTATATTGACGGTCATTTAAGATGGAATTATTACGTGTCTTATGTAATAAAAAGGACTAGATATTTGCTTTTTATTTTCAGAAAATTATCTAAAATTATGAACCAAAAGTCTCTATTACAGATTTACTATGTATGGCATTATTGCATGAGGTGGGGTTTACAATGGCGTCATGTCGATATTAGACTATTTATACGAGAAAGATTTATTAGAATAATCTTCATAGACCATGAGAATAATAAAGTGCCTTTAAGTCTTAAGCAAACTTTTATTCTTAATTCAGTATTATATTACTATCAGGACTTGAAGAATAAATTTTTGTTTTCTAAGAGTAAAACTAGAAATAAAAATATAATTTTGCCTAAAATTGAGAAAACTATTTCCTATAAGAGTTGTGAATACAATGCTATAAAGTATTTCAACATTCTTCCAAATGAGTTAAAAACTTTAAATCTAAGCCAGAGTACATAAGAAAAAATGATAATTTTATATAAGTTTTGTTATTTATGTTGAGTTATTAAGAGCTCTATTAGTGCTTTTTATATTATTATAATTTTTAAACAAATTTTAAATGTGTTTTTCACTAATACACATTATAAAGACGTTTTCTTAGTTCGTAAGTTAGTTGTTTAAATTATTCTACCAGGCCTAAGTACAGGTATCTTTGTACCTCTTTAGGATGTAATGTTTAGTCGGATATATTAATGTATATTTAGACTTAAGCTATATATGTATTACTGGTAAATAAATAAATAAATAAAAAATAAAATAAATATGTTTAATTTTTGCAAAATTAACAAAAAACTGCAATCTGATCTATGTTTCTTGTATATATTCGGTACAGAAACGTCTGACATGGCTGTTATATTCCCAATTGGTTTGGAAATTAACTTGACCGATTTTCATGCTTGATCTCGCTCCCGCTAGCCCGATGGTCTCTCTCGGTTCACGGCTGCAAAAATTGTCGCGTATCGGACGAATCGACGGTCATGGCAATATATTCTTAACTTGCGAGTTCTATTTGCTTAAACATTTTATATTGGTTGCGCACACCCACGTACCCGCACGCGTACACACACACACACGTATCGATGTCACAACGTCAATTTTCACGTAAACGTTCAATTGGTCAGTAATATAAGATCCACGACGTCGTCGTTCAATTTTACTAGCCGCTAACTTTTCATTCACCACGATTCACGCTCCACGAGTGAAAAATTGTTATCTATAAGGATTCACACGTGTAAGCGTACATAATATACAGGCGAACGCAACGAAAGGTTCACCAAAATTTTAACATATACGACGTCAATTAAAACGCTCGCGCTCAACAAAATTGCGTGTATTCCAGCTGACGCGAGACAAAAGACACCGACGATCTGACGAATCAGCGAAAAAAGTTGTCGGTCGTTCGTTTCGCTCTCCGACTTCCCCCGCCTCCCCATGGTGTCTCGACGTAAACGGCTATTCCGACGCGATTCGCGGGAAAAAAGAGGCGTCTTCCTTCTCGCCAAATTCGAGCCAAATTTTAAACCAACGCGTGTATATCAGTAACCGTGTATAGTTGCAACTGGAAACATGTAATTCTAGTACTTTTTTTGCGGAATCCGCGTAAGTCGAATTTGCGATATTATAAAACAAGGAAAATATCATTTTCGAGCAAACGATCAATTAGATATGTGTAATTAGACCAAGTGTATATACGTATGTATATTTTAGAAACAATGATGTGTATGGATATATATATATATATATGTATATAGACGTAATTTCTAGAAATTTTAATGACACAGTCTAAACCTATAGTTTATTAATTAACTCGTAAATTTAATAATCGTAATGGATCTCATATTTAACGGGATGTCGGATCCAAATTACAGGAATCTGCACCTTCCAACCCAATTATATCTAAAATATTGAATTAAAGATCTGAAGAAAATTTATACGGATAGCTGAAAACATAAGGAAGGGCTTGACGTTTTGATTTTTTAATGAAAAAACATTTCTTAATATTAATTGAGTAAACAATGTTTGGTCGGTAATTATTAGTAAAAAAAAAGCATAATCTTTCAATCCAAATATCGTTATCAAATTATGGATTTAAAAATCTAGAAAAATTTGTGTGTATTATTTAAAACATGCCTAATAAGGGCTTGACGTTCGGCGTTTTTTAAAAACTTTATTCATTTGTTTATAAAAAAAAGTACAAAATGACCATTTTCTGGGTCCGACATCCCCAATATTTAGCATTTTTATTTTAACGAGCTTTCACGACTTTTACCAATTTGTGTAAGTATATGAAAGATTGTCTTTACCGGTATCATTTCTGTTTAATTATTATCAATCAAATTGAGACACCCGGCCGAATAAATAAATTATAACTATTACGTATAACTAACGATATTCGCGATACGTGATTAAAAATTACAAAAATTCTCTACACATCCAGTGATTAAATCCGTATATGTATAAAAATTGAGAAGATTAATATATTAACGTATAGAATAAGTAAAAATAAGTATATATATGTATAAGTAGCCGTCGTAATGAAATGTTTTGTGTGCGTGCGATGTCTAGCTCATCAAATCTTTAAACGATCGGTCAACAATTCAAGGAGACGATGAGTAACATTGTATAAACAGTGTAGCCTCTTAAGTGTAAATAATTCGCCTCTTGGGCACGTTGTCATTGCTCTCTCTCGGTGCGTCGTGCAGACGCTCGCGGCTCTCGCCCCGATATCGGCATCAATAATTCTCACGCGTAATGTACATAAACAATTTCAATCGAGAAGACGACGTCTCGGTTTATATAACCAATGTATGGTCATTGATTTCTTTTCCATACCGAGTATATACCAGGGACATCGATCTCTCGTTAAACAAAATTTTTTCATCAACCGCGATATTTTACTCGCGTAAACTTAAGAACCAATCCCGTTTCTTTTTATTTACGTTGATGATGTGTATACATATATATAAATAAATACATAAATCTGTATCGTATTCGGATTACGCGTTAATTAACTATTTCAACACATTTTTATCGGGTTATTTTATTATAACGTCCTTATCTTTATCAATAATATTTTTGGCGTTTTTTTTGTTCTTCTTTCTCGTTATTATTATTATTAATTAATCGTACAACGTTCAATTCGACATAAAAATTTAATCTCGCTTGCCCCAGATACCATTATGTCTTTATTTGTTGTTAAATATAACGAGATCGATATGTTAATTAGCTGTTACATTACACTTTACATTGTGAAATAATTTGTGGAATTGAAGTGGGTAGTGCCCGGGTGCACTGCACGTCTACTTGTCGATTTTGACCGACTGTTCGATCGGTTAATTCGTCTTCGTGCACGCGCACACACGCGTATACTTAATTAATTTTCACATCGTATATATGAACGAAAAATACGAGGGCAATAATTATTCTCGCCTCGGTTATTAGGGACACTATATAAACCTTGTTAATACGCGCGCGCACGACTCTTCATGGTTTTCCTATCCGTCTCTATAATATTGTATCGAGCTCGATTACTCGACTAGCTATATGTGTGTGGGACAATGTAACATTTTTAAACCGATAATTCCGAAAATATAATGTGATTCGGTACAGTCGACATAATTTTACCGAGAATTCCATTAGGTAGTCATAATGCAAATTTGGATCGTTTTATCGTTATTCGATTTTTATATATATATATGCGTGTCACTTTAATACTTTTCTATTTATTTTTTCATAAAATTATGTATAATTTATGTTAATTAAGCGCGTTAAATAATGTTACGCGTTAAAACTTTATATAGACAAAAGTTATAAGACGAGCATCGATCTTATAATCCATCTGCATCGATGCCAAATTTTCCAGATTTTTTAACGATACACGTATCACCGACAATTTTAAATGTATATGACCTTGGCAAATGATTTTTTTTTACGTTCAGCATTGCTAATGAAAAACGTCAAACATGTACCTCGGAGAAAATATTGAAACTTAGTCAAAACCGGACATCTTTTATTCAATCGCGATATCAAACTCTTTCTACACAATATATATATATATATATACACCTATACAAATTGTTAATTATATATAGGTATACTCTTTGGTTCTCGGTGTCAACGATTGCTTCATTCGTATATTAGGTATATACAACGTTATTAGTGGAAATTTTTTCTTACCATGGAAAAGTTACGTTTGAAATAGATTTCGATTGTTTATTTCAATTTCGTATTTAATCCACAATTAATGAAAATGAGCCAGTACTTATAATAAAAAATGAAGTTTTCGCGCGTTAACGATTCGCATATGCGTCCGTGCACACATTTGTACGATCTGTATAGTCTCTCTGTGAAATGTATCTATCGGTCACCTTGGTATATAACACTTAACTTTGAGTTTGCCGATCGCTATATAAATCTCTCATTATAATAATGATCGTATATCACTGCACGCAAAACAGTTCGATATGCAACTATAATATTGATTAGGAAATTTATTACGGGGTATAATGCGATTGCGGGTAATAAAGTATCACTAATAAGTTGAATAACGTATATATTTTTATAAGTACAATACAGAAAAGAGAAAGAATTCGCGTGGTGAATATGCAATATATATATATATAGATAGAGTGAGAGAATAAAAAATGATATAAAAATTGCTGGCTAAACAAAAAGCAACGTCTCCCACTCCGCGCGCGAGGCGAGGGGAGCAGGAGGCGAGCAAGGCAAGCGACTCCTATTATGCGCGCGTGTGTGTGTGTGTGTATTATATAGAGTGCCGAAACGAAACGAAACGAAACGCTGGAAGTAGGAAAAGCGCCGGCCGCCGGAGTCGTTTACACTCGCGGTATGTGTGCGAGTGTGTGAGTGTGGTATAAGAGCCGAGGATGGGGTAGCGAGTGGCAGTCTCGTACACGTGCTGGCGCGCTAAACCGAGGTGTTTTAGAAGCGCCTATCAACATATAAATGTATAGAGTTCGAGCCGGGTAATCACACGCGCGACATCCCAAGGAACCATCGACAGATATATATATATATAGACAATAAAAGTGCCATTAGAGATCCTCGATAACCCAAAAGGAAAATACGTTTATTTTTAATATTTATATTTTACCCGTTTGACCAATCAACTTACTGTCTACATTCTTCACCCTGCGATGCCGTACATCAAGAGGTCCATTCGCGTAAGTTCGAATCTTTGAACGTTTCAAACGCCTTCTTTTTTTTTATTCTTATCCCGCCGCGCGTACACACACATATCTATATATGTTGATAATACGCGCGCACGTGCAATTTTCCCGTGCGGTATTTCTTTAAATATTTTCTCGTTGATAACTATACGTATACACACACACACACACACACACACACACACACACACCAAGTTTAACAATGCTAGTTTCCTCACCGCGATTATACGAGTTATGCAAATGTCAAGTTCATAAATATTAACGCATAAAATAATAACGATTATTTAAAGAACCTATTGAAAAAAGTATAACGTCTACCTCGGGTATATGTATATATATTTTATATTAGGAAAACGCGCGAGCCCACACACACATACACACACACGGACACATGTATGTGTGTGTGTGTGTGTGTGTACGTATATAGTCGAAACGAGGGCATACGTCTATTTGGTAATGAGCGATAAAAGTGGGAATAAAAAAGTCTTCGGTTTCCCTGCAGCAGCAAGCTCGTATGGTACATATATATACGAAAAGTACGATGGCCTTATGTACATCATGCTCGAAGAGCGATAATCGACAATTGCCTTGCGAGCGTTTGTATTCGTTTACGAATAAATAACTAACGAATTGACACGATCGTGCATTCCACAGGGATGCGGTATCGCTTTGTTCTTGACGCTAACGTTCAAGAATTTATTTAGATTTGATTAATCGGTTATTCAGTGTGATTTTTACTAGTTTTTTCCTCACTGCGACCAGTCATTCTCTTCGGATTAATCGTATTATTACTTTTCACCTCTAGTTACAGAAAATCACTTTTAATTGATGATTTACTTTAATAATCGATGTATATATATATATGTACGTAACAAAATTTAATCTCGTCGAAAATAAACATTTGAACGGTGGTATACGATTAAATTGAGACGGTACACTTAGGAGTCAACTATATAAGTATATATAATAACTTAATCCACAAATAATGTTTAGATTTCGCATACATAATACTCGTTGACGAAACAAAGGTCACGGTCTACGTTATATTTTCCGGTTTGAATATATATCCCCGAATTCGATCGACGAATTTTTCACTTTTCGCGTTTGTCGAACCCGCATCGATTAATCGTGTATATGTATTAACCATTTTTACCATTCGTTGCTTTCCGCGTTTTCTTTGTTTCCCCTCTACTCCCCGGTCATATATAGCAACCGGATCTTATTCGGAATTTGACCCCCAAAAAAATCATGTTTTTTTTTTAATCGAATCGATTAAAAGGTGCATAAAATAAGTTTCTAATTAATTTTTTTAGTGGAGAAATGTGTTTCCGATTGATTTTTAGCAAAAAAATAATTTTTATTCCACGATTTATTTCATCATTTCTATTACACTGTAGTTTCAACTTGCTTTTTTATCGGTCCAATAACCCAAATATGCATAAATCCGTTTATCGGGCTGAACTTGCTTTTGGGTTAAGCGAACTACGAATCACTAAAAAACACATTTCTCCACTAAAAAAAGTATTTAGAAACTTATTTTATTGATTTTTAATCGATTGGGTTAAAAAACCGTGATTTTCTTGGGGGTCAAATTCCGAATAAGTACCTAGCAACCGATGATTATATTTTCAATTAACTTTTTTTTTCGAAATCTTGTCGATTATTTGATAAAATTGCATAATAGTCTACTCGTATATATATAGAGTAATTAATTTGAACAAAATTGTCGATGTAATTATTATTTTTTCGAAATACTATGTAAATTTGTTGTATACTTGAACGATTTAACATGGATTGCGGGAGAAAGGGAAAATTAATTGTCGCATCGATTTACATAACGGTGATAATAACCGAAATAACAATAGACCGAGAAAATATTTCAACGATTAATACAGAGAGGCATCATATATACATATATACAATATAGAAAATTGATCGCGTCATTTCGAGATGACGCGACGAAAGCCGACGGTAAGAGACTCGTAATCGAGTTCTGTTAGGTGGGTTATTGAATATCCGCTGAT
The DNA here is from genome assembly GCA_026168455.1 of Theocolax elegans. Lineage (NCBI taxonomy): Eukaryota > Metazoa > Arthropoda > Insecta > Hymenoptera > Cerocephalidae > Theocolax > Theocolax elegans. The sequence continues at coordinate 56,507,824 of CM047428.1, forward strand.
CACCATGTCGGAGTTGTGTATATCTGCACGAAGCTACTCGAAATCGACGTCGACTGGAGGCTCGACATCGTTCAATTTCCTTTAAAAACCTCTTACGCCACACAACGCATACGGAATCTTTCTATTTACGTTATAGTTTACTCGATCGTTTCCACTCGATAACAAATTCATTTATTTCATTTTTCTTATCGGCTATTTTTACAAGTGTGCTAACACACACAGTCACGCACGGTGTATACCTCCCGTGTATATAAGCTTCCGTGCTAGACCAAGCTTTATTGCATTACCCCTTTATCTTTTTACGACACACATAATATTATTTACTACCTATTTTTAAGATTATCCGCTGATTGCTTATATATATGTATAACCAACCACTGTTTTTTTTTCTTCTTTCATCGCGGCACGGCGATCGACACGGTTGTCATCGTTAACATGCTGTCCGCAATTATCTTAATAATAAGTTTTCTTATTCCATTAAATTTACGGTTAATTAATTATACCTCTAGTTTTAATAGATATAGGTTATTTAAAGCATTAATACTATCGTAACGAAATATTTTCAAGAATTGCAATTAATATAAATAGCGCAACTTGACTTCTCGTCGTTGAACGTTGAACGTTGAATTCGAGTATATATAAAGCGACTCCTAAAGATAGAACGGTCCGTTTGTCCGGTTCGTCGACCTTCGACTGTACAAGTGCAAATAACTGCCACGTTCGGAACGATCGATATTCACTTTTTTCCATGTAAAAAAATTGACGGGATCTGCGTTTGTTACCTATACGGACGATTGTGTGTTCCTTTCCACTATTTATATACTGTTACCGTATAAATAAAATATAAACGTATAAAAATGTATAAACGTGAAATCTCGATTTTTACATTATTTTCTCATCTACTTCCTTGTTCTCATTTATTTTGATGATACTTTGAGACTTGTTGGTTCGTTTACTTTGATGTGAGAATTATATCGTTTTGCCATTTGTTGCGTTCGTTCGTCTGATACGTTTTCGTTTTAGATATATGTAGGTACGATCAAACGCACAACATATTTGAATGCGAAGTATACAATAAAGTACTATTTCGCGGTATTATAAGAATAATAAAATACAATATATCTACGATAATCAATGCATCTACGATTACCTAATAAGATCCCGTGAAATATTATTATTTTTATTATTTTTCATTGTTATTACAATAATATTTGAATGGTACCAATTAATACCGCGAATAATCGGAATATGAGGAAACAATATTACGAGCTACTCGATTTTACACGATCAGCCGATCAACGATGAGTTTTTTTTGAGATCTGGTCCTGTAACACGAGTATTATATTTGGAACGATCGTCTCGTCTACATTTATTAGCATCAACGAGATCAATTCTACACCAATTTACGTTTTTTATTATTTTACTTTTGTCGGTTTTGTAGCTCCCTTCTCTAACGCGATAAACCCAATAACACGCTTGACAATCAATGCGCGATCCTTAATCGAATGAGGCTGCTTCAAAGGATTTCTTCTTCCCCCCCGGTCTACTCGAATAATTAAATGTTTCGATTGTTAGTTAGTTAGTTCTTGAAATGACCGTGGGTCTCGCCTGAGACTCCGATATGCCAAACTTATACTTTTTATGAGATCGAAGGAAATCGTTTTGAAATGATTGTTTGTGTTTTATTTTTATTATAATAAATATAAATAGTTATAAAAGAAAGCACCTTTTAGATGGTAATGTATGTGTAATATTGAGACACGTATTATTATTATTATATTATTATGATTCATAAAATGAAAATTATAAATTAAATAGATAAGTTACATTTTTTTATGAATTCATGTATAAAGTCAAATGTTTCGATTGATTGATACATGGAAATGAATAGTATATCTTTACGCGTAAAATATTCGAAAGAAATACATGTACAGTTGACTAACGATTTGGTTATTCTGACTTTCCAGGGATTCAATCCACACTTGGCGTTTGCGATCGGTGCATCAGCCTTGGGATCTTCGTTCCAGCATGGTTTCAATACGGGTGTCGTCAACTCCCCGGAAGTCGTAAGTTCACTTTTCACTTACAGCAGTATATAGTCGTGCAGTCTCGGTATATAATGCACTGATTAATAAAACGATACGAAATGGACTTCAGGTGCTCCAAGCGTGGATGTCGGACGTGAAGGCTAACCGGAGCGACGACTGGAACCGAGAGTCACTGAAGGAAGATGTGAACATGACGTACGCGATCGTCGTCTCGATCTTCTGCGTGGGCGGGATGATCGGGGGTGCGCTGGTGGGGACGGCGGCTGATCGGTTCGGGCGCAAGGGCAGTCTCCTCCTAAACAACATTTTCGTGGTGGCCGCTGTCTTCTTCGAGGCGATCGCCAAGCCGGCAGCGAGCTACGAGCTCCTGATCCTAGGAAGATTCTTGATCGGCGTGAACTCCGGACTGAACGCCGGCCTCGCGCCGATGTACCTCGCCGAGATATCGCCGATGCATCTGCGCGGTGCCGTCGGCACGGTTTACCAGCTCGTGATCACGATATCGATCCTCGTCGCACAGATCGTCGGTATGAACAGTCTACTGGGTAACGCGAACCTCTGGCCTTGGCTATTTTCCTTGACCATCGTGCCCGCGATCGTTCAGCTCGTCACTCTGCCCTTCTGCCCCGAGAGTCCCAAGTACCTCCTCCTCAGCAAGGGCAGGGACATGGATGCTCAACGAGGTAAGACCTATGTCGATCGATCGCTACGTTACAGGGATCTACACCTTTATTTATTTATTTATTTATTCATCCAGAGTAACATATACATTACATAATTTTATACAATGAACTGTACGCAATTGTCCAGCAGACAAAAAATGTTTTTCTGTACGCTGATCCGGACTTAAAATTAAATTAACTAAAACTAAGTTAGAACTTTCAACATCAACATTATCTTGGAAATATTGAATTAAATTTCTGAACGAAATTCGCATGAGTAGTTTAAAATAAAAGCAAGGGCATGACGTTTTCATTTTAAAAAAAAAAAATAAATTTTTTAATAATAATTAAATAAAGAATTTTTGGTTGGTAATTATTCATCGAAAAAGGCATGAATTTTCAACGCAAAAATCATAATTTAAATTACAAATTTAAAAATTTGAAAAAATTTGAGTATACTATTTTACACGATTTTAAAAAAAATGTACTCTTTTGTTTATAAAAAAGTATTAAAAATGACCATTTTCCGAGTCCGACTTCCCCTTAACGCTATTCGTTCTCTCAGCTCTCACCTGGCTCCGAGGTACCGTCGACGTTCACGACGAGATGGAGGACATGCGCTCCGAGTACGAGTCCATAAAACTGGTGCCGCGAGTCACCTTGACCGAGCTCATCATGAACTCCTCCCTCCGCATCCCCCTCTTCATCGCCGTGATGATCATGTTGGCCCAGCAGCTGTCCGGCATCAACGCGATCATGTTCTACTCGACGAGGATCTTCAAGATGGCAAACCTCGACGACTCCCAGGCCCAGATGGCGACCATCGGCGTCGGCGTGATCAACGTCCTCATGACCTTCGTCTCGATGGTGCTCGTCGAGAAGGCCGGCCGCAAAACGCTCCTCCTCATCGGGTTCTTCGGGATGTTCATCGATACCGCTCTCCTGGCCGTGTGTCTCCTCTTCAAGGTGAGTAACTCCGAACCATTCCTCCGCCCGTCGTCCTATACTCGAAGAAAAATGTTATAATAAAAATTACTAGGTTTTTTGTAAAAATTATTATATTATTATTGAGGAATTTGGGAGCAGAGTGGACAAATCATAAAAATTACTATGTTACGTAGTCAAATTTGCTATAAAATTTGGCTAAATTTAATAAATTTGTAATAAATTGTTACTGTGTGTAATATAGTAATTTTTATGATTTGTCTATTCTATTATTCCTATATTCCTAACAACATAACAACAAATGTTATTACAACATTTTTGTCCGTGTATCGTCGAACCCGAAACATCTAACGGGACGTTATTGTACCTTTCAGAGCCACGCAGCGGCCTCGGTGATGTCGGTCATTCTCGTCTTCATCTTCATCGTGCTGTTCGCCTCGGGTCCGGGCAGCATCCCCTGGTTCCTCGTCTCGGAGCTGTTCAACCAGTCGGCCCGACCCACCGCGACCTCCGTAGCGATCGCCATCAACTGGGGCGCCAACTTCTTGGTCGGGATAATGTTCCCGCCCCTCTCGAGCGCGATCGACTCGAACGTCTTCTTCGTATTCGCCGGGATCCAGTGCATCTTTACCCTCTTCATTTGGCTGAAGGTACCCGAGACGAAGAACAAATCGATCGAGGAGATAAGCAGCATGTTCAGGCAGCAGTCTTACCAGTGAGCGCTCGTCCTACCTTGGGCTGTCGACCCGGAGCGAAACTACAACTCAGTTCCTACGCTTTACCCGGCAATACACACAACCAACCGACCGTAAAATCGACCGAGTATCCTCGGACACACTTTGTTTTTTATTTTTATTTTTTTTTTGTTTTTATTTTCTTTTGACTCTAGTCACGAGTTTTTTTTATCACTGGGTGCAGACGGACTATCACGGCTAGCTCGTATATATCCGGACACCTCTACGCTATACGAAACGAAAGAAGAAACAATTTATAATATTTTACCGGGTGTCAAAGCGACATTTTTACCATCCCATGTACATATATACCGATATCCTCCTGCAGGCTCTTACTTTTTTTTCAAGAGAGAGCCATACTTTTATTTAATGTATATTTATACATACATATATATATATATATACACTCACACATACACACACCTCTCTCCCTCGCTATCTTTCCGTGTGCGAGAATCTGACCGCGTGTGACTGTGCGTCTGGGAGAGATTTAATTATATATATATATACATATACATCGAAGCTCGCACGATAATTGTACATTACGAAAAAAAGCTCTTTGCGCGCGCGCGCGCGCGATCATAGACACCAATATTTTAAATATCTATATATTTTCTTAACTACATAATTTTATTCAATTTTCTTTTCGTTTCTTTTCTTCTTTTTTTTATGCTTATCGACGTTATCTTTAATTTAGTCCCCCTCCTCCACCCCCCCCCCTCCCTCTTTTTAATTAACGAGAGTATACGTCTATGTATTTGTAATGTATATCGTGAGTGTAGATTTTTTTACACGAATGTAGTTTTATCGGGATCATTATTCGCCTCATCCTAGTCTTATATCACTCGTTGTTCGAAAAACACGGTTTTTCAACATTTTGAAAGCTTCACCTGCATCTCATCGCATTGTTTATCCCTTCCCGATGCCGTTACGAAGGCACGAGTTAATCCATATTTAGTTAAGTACACGTCAAGATTGTATCGCGTGTGTATATCCGTGTCACAATTATTGTAAATATAAAAGGTTTAATCTAATGTTGTATAGGTGCATATATAGGTGTTAAATCACACACACACACACGTGCGCATACGTACATACATACATATATATATATAAATTCGTACTTCTAGATGTCTATAGTTGAAATGTCTAAATGAAAAAAAAAGATAAGAAAGGAAATGTAGTGCGAAAATTAATGTGATAAGGCGATCCACCACGTTTTCTTTTATTCTCGTAACGCGTTAACGACAGTAAGGAATTGAGTTTTATTTACAATAACCTCAGGAAAGCACCGCGAAAAATAATAATTTTAATCAAAATAACGAAAGAACTTACGAATCGTGTACTTTTTTTTGCACGTAGTTCCTATATATATATATATATTATATATATATATATTTGTAATGTATATCGTGAGTGTAGATTTTTTTACACGAATGTAGTTTTATCGGGATCATTATTCGCCTCATCCTAGTCTTATATCACTCGTTGTTCGAAAAACACGGTTTTTTCAACATTTTGAAAGCTTCACCTGCATCTCATCGCATTGTTTATCCCTTCCCGATGCCGTTACGAAGGCACGAGTTAATCCATATTTAGTTAAGTACACGTCAAGATTGTATCGCGTGTGTATATCCGTGTCACAATTATTGTAAATATAAAGGTTTAATCTAATGTTGTATAGGTGCATATATAGGTGTTAAATCACACACACACACACGTGCGCATACGTACATACATACATATATATATAAATTCGTACTTCTAGATGTCTAGTTGAAATGTCTAAATGAAAAAAAAAGATAAGAAAGGAAATGTAGTGCGAAAATTAATGTGATAAGGCGATCCAACACGTTTTCTTTTTATTCTCGTAACGAGTTAACGACAGTAAGGAATTGATTTTTATTTACAATAACCTCAGGAAAGCACCGCGAAAAATAATAATTTTAATCAAAATAACGAAAGAACTTACGAATCGTGTACTTTTTTTTGCACGTAGTTCCTATATATATATATATATATATATATATGTATGTATATGTATAATGATATAATAGTCAAATATATTTTTATGACTAGAAAGACAAGAAAATATTGTAGCGAACGAAAAATAGCGATGCGCGTCGGTTACACATTGGCTCCCCCCGACAACTGCGCGCGAGAAATTTAGTAGAAAATTTCATAATTATGCCATTATATCGTTTCGTTGTTATTCGGCGTGGCAGTTCCTTGGGGAAATTTGGCAACATCGTGTTATCGAAACTACACGTATACAATTGTATTATCGTAGCGTATAACGTCGATTCACTTTGCATTCGATTGAAAATTTATTCGTGAAATTTATGAGAATACAAAATGAATCGATTACATTGTACTTTAATGTTATTTTTTTTTTTTACCGATCGATCAAAGACTTGTATTGTATACGTGATTTCGCGACACGTACGACCGTCAATTTCTCTAAGGTTTGCTCGCGACCAAAAAAAAAAAATTGCAAGAAAAAAAATGTATATTTTGTTTTTATCTTATCGAAAAAAAAAACTGTTCTTTATAGTTGTAAAAAAAAAAATGTTTATCTAGGTATCCGAACGTATATAAAAGAGAAAGGGTTTTATCGTGTTACGATTGGCGCATCGAGACGTGTCTGTACTCTATATATGTGAATTCCTAATTTTATTTATACATTTACTATCGAATGTGAATGCAGTTTATCGTCTAAGATGTACTTGGAAAAGAAATTATTATTTAGCATTTAGTTATAGTAGCACACATTATTTTATATTTCGAGACCAGTCAGCGTTAAAACTGTATTATTTTATTTCTTTTTCTTTCCCTTTTCGGAATGCAATTATACAATATATGCATATTCGAAAATGAAGTATATATATATGTGTATACATGTAAATCGAGTAATAATCACTGTAATAATGAATAACAGTTATGTAATAGCGTTCATTTACGATCATTCGTCGTTTTCATGTATTAATGTAAAGTTCCACAACGTCATTTAATTTAATTCGTCATTTAAAGTTTGATATTGTTTGTTATTTAACCGCATGTCGCATGTTTCATCGTCATCGATATTATATATGTATATATTTATATGAAGCATTGGCAGCAAAAAAATCATGCTATATATACTAAAAGGATGCTGATATATTGTTATTCAATAAATGAATTCATTAAGATATTTCGTCTTTATGTACATTATTATCATTGTCATTTTTAAATTTTGTATTGTTTCACTTACAGCTAGTTACGTATTGATACTATAGGAAAAATATGTGTATGATATGACAAAAGTAAACGATATCGTATAAATTAAACTGTTTGTTGTAATGCAGATTATTGTCAAACATATTGTGCAACGATCTGTCGCTATTTTAATTTACCAATTACGAATATGATTACCGTAGTTAGAATACTACGATACCGACTGGTCTTGTAGGTTTCTACATTACCATATTTCTTATCTAAACAAGACATCTATGATTTCTTCAATACCATACGCGATACTTCATGGTTTAATGATAACAAATGTAAGTACTTCTAAATTAATTGGAATTGTAAAAATATACAAGCAAATTTGAGTGAATACAAACTTGTGGTTATATATTTTAAAATTATTAACAATAAGAATAAGTAAGATAGATAATGCAATTTAATGACTGTAGGCTCATGTTTATCGTCGAGTATGTTACGTGTGGGTGGATGTACGATACATCTATACGGTAAGGGCAATTCGATGAAAAATCTGCATTTATACACGGACACGAAGGCGTAAGCATCGAGCACGTGAGTCACGATGCGAATTTGTAATTTACCGCTACATTGGTGAAAAAAAAAAATAACGCGCATAGGTGGCGTTTGACGGTGGCGGTCCGCACTCCGCGCGTCTATTTTTCTGTCACCCCGTTCACGAGGGGGCTAAACGACTTATTCACTATCCAGTAGACGGACGGACAGGCCACCCTTCCACCAGATACACCTGTGTACCAGACAGTACGCACGACTAAATCACGGAGTCGAGCTCGACAATCCTCCTACCCTGGAGGAGGACCAGGGGTTACCTCGCGAGGGCCAAGGAGAGAGACAGTAAGGATTTGTAATAAAAACATCATCTCAAAACAATGCACTCGCGCGCGCTTACTCCTCCAATTATTTATTGATTTCGGTGCCTGCACACGTGTACGATAGTCTGGCCCTCGTGGATTATCCGTATCTTACTATTGCGTCTTCCTTTTTTTCCCAGTTACCTGCATTGCTTTCCTCGTTTTATTAGTTTGTTTGTTTATTTCCTCGATTCGAACGAACGGTATGGCATGTCGAAATGGGGATCCGCATCCGAGTGTCGGGCACTGTCGGCCAGTCTCGGCTCACCGACGGCCAATGCTGGCCAATGCACTGATGCCCTGGCAGCGAGTCAGCTGTGCAGATGTGCTCTGCGATGACAATTGTCACGTGATTCGAGATACATTACTTTTCTCTCGCATCAGGGAGGGGCATATGCTTTTCCGATCTATTCCTTTACTTTTTGCATTTTTTACCTCTCAAACCTTTATTTTTCCCATCATATAGATTTTTTACCCTATGCACCATGAGAATGTATACATTAGAAGGGTAATAATAAAATGAACATTTATTTTCTATTTTTCTTTTATTTGTCATGGTAATTTCATATATTTGTGGGTTTAATTTTCTTTGTACTCTACTTGTTGGTAAACTTGTATCGTTCCAAGCATGTGCTAAATTTCTAATATACTGCAGGATATACGTAGTTTCAGCAAGCGAGTTAACTAACATTTGGGAAATAAGGTTACAAAATAGTCGATTGATATTGAAACAAAATTAATAAACTACACATACCTGTGACAATGCTACATAAAATGAATAACGTAAAAGAGAGTTATTAATTGATTATGGTCAATCGCATGTAAATAGTATGCAACATTACATTGTATTGTATGTAGGCTCATTGAAAATTCATCCATTCATCCATCGATGTTTTTTTTTATAAATTGATAAAATTATAAACAATATAGTTTCTACTAACATAAAATTTTGACTCGACGATACGTTGCATCTATTAAAAAGTAAATATATTTAAGTATTATTGATAAACCTAAGGTACAACAACATTTTGCTAAATTCATTAAGAATATTGAGATTAATAACTTATAAATAATTTGTACATTAATTAATAATAAACAATTAATAGTTTTACATTTTAAACTGAAATTGAAAATTGTTAGGATGAAACATAATAACGTGAAGGAAAATTAAGGTTACTTATAATAAACTAGTTAATTATTAGGGGTTGTTAAAAAAACTAGTGAAAAGCAAAATAACTCTATTATAAACATTCCATTTAATATGCTTTAATGACCAAATAAGGTTTGAATATGGTCACGGACCTTATTTTTTAAATAAATTAGTTCAAACTTCAAAATTTTGCTACAGGCTCTTATGGAGTGATGACACAATTTATCCTTTTACCGTAATTTATACATATTTCTACACCTATGATTGAATATAAAAACTTTTTAAATAAAAGAATATTTATTTCTAAAGAGATTCCCGTCTTAAAAAATATGCATATCCATTGTTATTGTCGAGATACAAGCGTAGATGTGAAAAAAATGTCGCGGGGGCTATAAGCTACAAGGGCCCTACAAGACAGAAATGAGAGACTCGCAGTTAGCCAAGTGCGCGTTTGTCTTTATTTGAACGCAAAACACTAAATCACCTCTAACTTTTTTTCCACTGCATATTTGGACCTCAAATTTTGTACACATCTTCTTTAATATATTTTAAATAATACAGCAGTTTTATTTTGTCATTTTTTAAAACTTCCCCTAAGTACATTAAGAAGAGTTCATGTAGCTCTGACGTAACGATTATTTAACAATTGAAAGTTAAAATAAACGTAGACACACCGCAGACGTAAAGGCAATGCTCTTTAATAAGTATGTAGGTACAGAAAAAACTCTGGAAAACACGAAAAAATCGACCAATAAAATATGAGAACATAAATGACGTGTATATAGGTATGGGTATTTAGTTAGTTTTACTATAGTAGAATAAAGTGTATATAAGCGCACTTGCACAAAACAATCGAACGTTTACATATGGGTATAGAGTGTTGTCGCGTGGGGCTCGCCGCTCGCTCGCCATTCGCCGTTCGCAATCGTATCTTGTAAGAGCAACGAGGCACACTCGGTCAGGTAGTGCGAACACGCGACTCGACGTATCCCGAATTACGAGAGACCGTGAAACTCGAGACTGGGGACAAATCAATGGGCACGAGCTCGGGGATACCGTTACCGGCTACCGGGCAATCAGCACCACTCACCAACCTCCGACAGGGAAAGGAAAATACGTGGATTTCGATAGCTATACTATACTTAGCGATGTAGACGCACGACGGGACGATAGATTCACACGAGCCACGACTGATACGCGTAAACGCACGCGAACGTTGATGCAGGATCCGTGTATATCGCCATTGCCGTACTTCGGCGGGGTAGGGGGTATAAGCTAGGGGAAGAGAAGGGGCGGGTGTGTAGTCGTAGTCGGTACTGTCGGTGTCGGTATTAGTACACTGTGTACAGCACAGTGGCAGACTGGCAGCGGCGGCGGCACCCGGCACCGGCGGTAGCGGCAACGGCAGCAGCAGCAGCGCGTCCCTATAACCGCGTGTGTGTGTCACTAGCTGTAGCCGGCGCCGTGGGAAAACCAAGCCGCTTGGATGTTGGCGCGCGCCACAGCGAGAAGGAGCGAGGAGCTTCGCGGAGGTGGCGGAGGCGTCGTCGTCGACCGACGAAGAGGCTTATCATGTCGGCGGCTGGGGGCGCCCAGCCCTTAAGGTTGCTGAACGGCGCCCCGGAAACGCGAAGGCGAGCCGCCCAAGTCTACGATATCCTTGAGGACGCTTCGCCGAAGGACGACTACCGACGCGACGACGATACCCTTGGTGAGTCTCAGGAAACTCGGTTTGATACGTACCTTATTTCTCTCTACTCTACCTTTACCTTTACAATTCACTTTTACTTTTCCAGTTGTTCCTTTTCACTGTCACCTTCCGACTCCACTTGGTTAGGATCCTTACGCCAAACTCATTGTCCTTTCTTTTCTCTTTTCCACTGTACTAACAGGTATACTTTCCTGCCATTTCTTACACACGTTCTTTAACCTTATAAATATTTTCACTCATTTTTTTCCGCATTTCGTTATAACATTCCTATTATGTAGGTACAATTTTCTCTCTAACTCAATTTTTATTATTTTATAGATTATTATGTCATATTTATCATTTTATTATTTTTTTACCTGGGACACTTTTAATTTATGGATACATTTTAATAATGTATCAGGTGTCATACATTTTATTGTGAAATTAATTGTGTTAAAGTTTATAACAACTATTGATAAACTAATATATGTTTTCTAATATTCATTATTCGTTTAGATTTAATCAACATTTTGTACAAAATTTGTTAAGAATTTTTATTTTGTTGAAATATTTAAGATGAAAATAATCTTTGTATCAACTGTTTACATTACAATATGGAATTATCTCATTTGGGTAAATTAATGAAAAAACTTTATTACTTTCATTCATATTTGAATGCAAACTTGAATGGTGTGTACACAACTAGAGTCATGCTTTCTCATTGATCGATAAAGTAGTAGCTCTTCTTTGTCATCTCTGATCATATACTAAATAGTTCTTGCTTATTTTAAATAATAGAACACTTCAAAATATGAAATACAGTGCTATATATGCATTGCAAGTAAGATTTACTTCCGACCTATTATATTTGTGTATTATTTTCTTAAAAATCTTCTAATGCATAGTGTTAGTTCACATTTAATGCTACATAACCAATAAAAATATACTATTTTGTGCAATGTTTCTACAATATTGATTTTACTCTAGCATTATCTGTAAAAGTTCTTATCAGTTTTATTACATTTATGCCTAATATTAGCTGATTTAGTACTATTGCTCAATTTTGATTATAGTAAACCTTGTGTATACTCAGTCTGATCTCTATATTTGTATCTATTGCTTTATGGTGTAGGTAAAGTCAACGAGGAAGAGGTGTGCAAGGGTGGTACAGCTACCTTCAACATGGTGGCGGCGATGAATGAGAACCTGTCGTCATCGTCGGCGACCAACAACGTACGTTCGACGGCGGCAGGCACAGTTAAAGACAAAGTTAAAGATCAGAGTAACGATAAGGATAAGAGTGCTACCACTGAAGATAGCAGTAAGGTTGTAGGGATTCTGGGATTTCCTTGTGATTTTGACCACATGTACGCCAGTATGACTGATGGTGGGGCTCCTGCAACCGCTACTTCGGCTTTAAGCGTCAGTCCATTGAGAGGAAACGAGGCAAGACAAAACGATCTCACAGAGGTTAAGCATCTTAAGGAATTGCTTTTACTACATTTGGATCTTATTCAGCAACAGTCTGAACAAATTGTTACTAAGGATAAACTGCTGGCAGCTCTTAGACAAGAAAATGAAACGGTAAGATTAATTGTATTATTCACTTTAATTAATCTTTAATTAATTTATTTTAAATAATTATATTGCATTATATTCCCAACTATTGGTCTTTCAAAAATTTTTCAATACATCCATCAAAACATTATTTTTTATTTCTTTTTACCATTCAATGCAAGTGTTGACATAGTTGCAAATGCCTGTGCAGTGTGTACCTTCTTGTTTGCAATTTGACACTTGACAAGCACTTAAACATTAAAAGTGCGAAAATAAGTTAGGGAATTTTGATACACCTGCCAACTGGTCACCATGATCTAGTACCGCAACAATAAGGAAAGCACTTGTAATGTGTTTGCCGCCAAAACGTGTACAAAATCACTGGCTTACGTTTGCGTTGAATAAAAGTTGTTCGGTGTGCAACGGAAAAACCGGTCAATCGCGTAGTTTTCACAGTCCGGTGTAGAAATCTGCTTGATAACAGTGGTGACTGGTGACTATTCCAATAAGGTGTAAAAGTGAAAAATGAGTGATTTTCAGTTAGTGACCGGTACCGGTGTTGTGTTCAATCGTTGATTTTTATCGTTATCTACAATTTTTTGGTATTACAATACTTATTTCTGCAGAGTGTAAATAAGAAAAAGTTTCAAATTTCTGTCTGGAAAGTGGAGTTTCGTTAATTCGTTCGTAAGCTAAGAGATGGAAGTGTTTGTCAAGGTCAAATAACAAGCCGCTTCCTTCTAGGGTCACTAGAATGATTTCAGGGTTACCACTGGAACGCGGCAAATTAGGCAAATTCAAATTGGTCGGTGAATGTTTCACAGCAAAAATGTCAGCATGTCAAATGGATCGGTTCGCGTTGTACGAACTTTTAATTTTTTATTTACTTTATTTAATTTTATTTTATAATCTTTTATAAATGTATCAAAATATTTTTTTCGTGAAATCAAGTAATAAATTTAATTGTAGAATTTTTGTATTCATATATTGAGGTTATGCACTTTTTTTATTATTTTATAATTTAACTGACTTCCATGTGTATAAACATTTATTATGTGTTATTACCAGCTTAAACTGCGGCTGGAGCGTATGGATAGGCGGATGAATCTTCAGAAGTTGCGATCTGAAAATACTGATAATGCTGTTGATCACATTGGACCTTGTTCGCCGCCAAATTTAAATGCATCTTTAAATAGTCTTCCCTCGACAAGTGAGCACCACAAAATTGGCCAATCTATTTCTTTAAGCCCACAGTACAGTGAAAGTTTTAAAATAAGATTAAATACTTCTGGTGGTGTTACTACCGTGAAGCAAGAATTGCCTGAGAAACTTGATTGCAAGCAAGAATTAATGGGTGAAACGTGGGATAATAAAAAGAAAAGAAAGTCAGACCCTACAATTATGCACAATAGCGTCAAACGAAAGAGAGGTGTTTCAAGTTCGTCGACTATAAGCAATGATACTTCTTCAACGCTACCAGACACTCTTGTAAAAACTTTTGTTTAATTTAAATTAATTATTATTTTTCTTAAACATTTGTATTTCATGTCAATTTTATTTCAAGGGAGGAAAAGGAAGTCATGAAAACTCGAAAAAATCAGATAAAAAAGGAAAATCATTATTGAAGAGAGAAAGTTTTCTTACGACAGAGGAACATTATTACACAGCTGTTGGAGAAGCGAATTATGCATTGACTCTTAAAGATCGTTCATCAACCGAGACTGGTAACAGTAACTTGGAAGTTCCTAACTGGAGGGTAAAAGTTTACACAAGTTGCTATACAATGGAAGGCACTGAAAACTTAGATGACGAGATTTTCAATAAAAGGCATTTGAAACTTGAAAATGACGAGCGACGACGGAAGCGGTGGGACGTTCAAAGGATAAGGTATTTTAATTTTTATTGATTTCTTTAATAAAATTATATTAATATTATGTTGTATTATATTAATAAAATGTATTGATTAATAAAACATAGGGAGCAGAGACATATCGAAAAGTTGAAGCAAAGACAAGAAAGGCAAAGTCACCATTCTGCGTGTCTAAATTTGAATCACTCTGGACCATGTCTATCTTTAACGGAAGAAGAAAATGTGACGACGTTATGGCCAGAAATTGATCAAATACAAAGCATTCAAGTCGATACTCAATTGCCCATTTCTGCATTTGGAGCTTCTATCCCTAGCTTTACGCCAAGGTAAGTAAACTAAGAAAAATAATAGAAAACCAACGTAAATTGTTAATAAATAGTATACTTATTAACTTAAATATCAATATTTTAGTGAATTCTCTCTACCATGGTTAAATAACGCCAAGTCGAAAACTCGCCGCCGGCCCAAAAGATCAACCAGTAGAAGAAGAAAATCGTCCAGAAGATAAGAGAGTTTTTAAGCAACAAATGCAAAGGTGAATTTTATCCGTGAAAAAGGAACATTTTAAATTGTCGTAAACGATTGTTATCGTTCGCGTCTGACTTTTTAATTAATTATCCCGAGTGCGTTGTTCCCGCTGTGTATCATAGGGCACCAAAGATTTTTCTATACTTTTAATTCCCCCCACATGTACTTTTTTTTTAAATAACATTTACTTGAATCACATATGTAAAATGTTGAACGTACGTTTATTTTGATTAATTTTGAAATAGGCTGAATTTTTTTATTTTGTACCGGTGTTGCACTTTGTTGTATTTTAATCCGTGAAATGTTCGTATATATATATGCACATATATGTATATGGATTCGTAAAATTTGATAAATTCTTGTGAGATACAAAATTCTAAAATTTCGTTGGTAAAATGTGTCCTGACGTGTAATTTTTTTTAACGTTCAAGGGGGGGGGGGTGAACGTGGAACATTTGTATAAAATGTAGAGATATTAAAGTGTATACCGTGTAGTGTCCGTTGACAGATCTTTGTAAATTTTTTCCGTGTAAGGGAGGTAATGCGAGAGATTGAGAGAGTGAGAGCGAGAGTGAACGCCATTTGATGTCACAAAAAAAGTAAACAGGCCTATGTTCCAATAAACGTTTTATTTATATATTTTTTAATATTTGTCAGTCTAGTTGAATCTTTATACACATAGGTCCGAATCATCTCATTTCGTCCATTTTTTTTATACTCCGTGTCTTTTTTTATATTTGCTGAACTTGAACGTAAGTGATTTTATCGTTAACGAGCTGATCGGTAATCGAATCCGTTTGTATGATTGTGTTTAAGTATGGTATTATCGTACTTGAAGGAGATACAAAATAAAGAAGCGTGGGCCTTTCAAGCTCTGGTTAAGAGTGAATAATAATTATAATTATAATTATACATATAACAATAACATTAATAATAATAACTATAATAATAGTAATAGTAAATAATAATGGATGAATAATAATATTAATAATAATATTAATAATAATATATATATAGTAATAAATAAATAATACGATAGTGCGTAGAATAATTCTGTTAGACAGGATGCTGTGATGTTACTGTCAGGTTCGAATGTATGTGACTATATTATTTTTTACACGCGATATATCATTTGACGACGATTTGTTTATTTATACAAGGAGATCGATGTTGAGTGTAATGTCTGCGATAAAGGAAAAAAGAAATATATCGTATCTCATCATGACAATGTTCATTTCACGAATATAGATTATCGCGACCTTTGTGTGTGTATACAAAACCTCGAGGTGTAATTACTGTGTAATTGACCGTCCGATGGAGAGAAAGAGGAAAAAAAATGAGAGATTCGGAGAGAATAGAAATGTTTACGAGAGGCCTTGTGTACGATATTCGTTTATGATTTTTCGTTTCTTTGTTCACGAGACTTATCTTGGGAATCCAATTTCGTGGATTTCAAATTTGTGAATGAAAACTCTTGCGTTTACTTCACTTCTTTTCAAAGTGATTCGCGAGCGAAGGTAACTTTTTTTTTTCCTTTTATTGTTTAATTTTAGGCAAAAGACATTTTCACCTTAATTTCAGATCTGCCTTACTTATCGTGTACTATGTATATAAATATATATCCGCTGATTATATTCTAGAAATAAAAAGATGTATATGCGCAGAAACGAAACGAGGCGATATTTTATTTCTCCCATTATCAAATTCGATTATGTAGACGTATCGTTTACGTATATAGATTTACGGTAATATTTACTTTCAATTACAAAGTCTTATCGATTTTGAATGTAAAAATGTTGTCGCTACAAATTACTTATAATTTAGCCTTGTATACCTGGTATAATAAATGTAAGGGTTAATCACATTATACATGCACACGTAAAAAGATACAATAAATTTCATCGAATAAGACGTGTAGAAATAATTTGGCATACTTACTTTTTTGTTCGCGATAACGTAACGCGTTTATCCTGAAGTAAAAAATAAATAATAATTAAACACAAGTAATTGGAAATTAAAAATACTTGGAGTTACTCGAATCCATTACATTATCTTATCCACGTACCTATACCACTTCTAGCCGAAGCACCGGATAAAAGACGCAATTATATTACTATTTATTACACGACTATATTATCTTTTACAAAATTTGTATTTTAAATAATGACAATCACGTGGAAAAGCGAAGAATTAATGTAATTGCAATATGGTAATAAGAAATAGTAACAATAATCAGAATAATAATAATAATGATGATGACGATGACGATGAGGAGGTCAGCCAGAATGCAATATAGTTATTTCGAAGAAGAAATTGGAAGGGAAGGAGCTGAGAAGGTACAATTGTACAAATAAGTTATAGAAATAAAGGAAAACCAAGGGACGTATAGATAAGGTTTAGAAGCATTTCCTGTGGACGATCGAGGGTCCAGATTCGTCGTATTCTTGTTTCGAAATCCACATCTGTTGGAAGGTACTGAGACTCGCGAGGATCGAGCCACCGATCCAAACGGAGTACTTGCGCTCGGGGGGCGCGATGATCTTGATTTTCATGGTCGAGGGTGCGAGGGCGGTAATCTCCTTTTGCATGCGGTCGGCGATCCCCGGGTACATGGTCGTACCACCCGACAACACCGAGTTGGCGTATAAATCCTTACGGATGTCGACGTCGCACTTCATGATCGAGTTGTAGGTTGTCTCGTGAATGCCGCTCGACTCCATACCCAGGAAGGACGGCTGGAACATCGCTTCGGGGCACCGGAACCGCTCGTTACCGATCGTTATCACCTGTGCATACCAAGGAAACGCAACGGATGAGTATCATCACCGATAACGAAAAGGAGATATGTACACGGAGAGAATATTTGTACATCAAAAATTCCCAAAATCTTTTGTAAAAGTTTTATCACGCGAGTATCGAACTGAGAAAAATTGTAGCGAATGTTACCGACTGAGCAAAAAAAGATAATTATTCTATTTATTTTAAAAAATACACAATTTTGTGTAAAATACGAATACAGAATTACACTAGATAATTAAATAGTAAGTTAATTTACAAAGTTACAGGTCGATGCGACAAAGACACCCTAAAAAATTTCTCCACCGAAAATTTACGACTCTCCATGATTCTTCGGTGCAGAAATTTTTTAGGGTGTCTAAATTTTTAGAATGACTTATTATTTACTTATCTAGTGCTTCCGTATTCGCGTTTTGCATAAAAGTACGTATTTTTTTAAATAAATGTAATAATAATTATCTTTTTCGGCTCGGTCGGTAATCCACCGGGAATTTTTAATCTAAAATATTTCTGAGTGTCGGGCTGTGGAGCCTCGTTGGAGAAGGGTTGAGAAGAAGGGGGAACGGGCGTATAGTATAGGGTGTACCTGTCCATCGGGGAGTTCGTAGCTTTTCTCGAGGGCACTCGAGCCAGCGGCCGTCGACATCTCCTGGTGGAAGTCGAGGGCGACGTAGCACAGCTTCTCCTTGATATCGCGAACGATTTCGCGCTCGGCCGTCGTCGTGAACGAGTAGCCCCTCTCGGTCAAAATTTTCATGAGGTAATCGGTGAGGTCGCGCCCGGCCAGATCCAACCGTAGAATAGCGTGAGGCAGCGCGTAACCTGGAATTATCTCGAGATTCGTGAATTTACCCTACACCCTCGCCCTCCACATTCTCCAACTCAATTTCAATAAAAAGGCACGCTAGATCTCTCGTTATATATATATATATAAAGTATTTGGTCAGGATTGCGGGTGGACGGGGAAATGAAGAACCGATATTGCGTATATATATATATATGTATTATATAAGTTTGACAGTTTATTGGATTAGTTTTTAGTTTGGACAGTTATCCGTCGGTCGTAATGGCCAAGACGGAAGCAACGGCGTTGGGAACCTCGAAAAGAGGTCGGAATCCTTCGTTGGCAGCGGCGCGCTTCGAGAACGGTGAGGTGAAGAGGCCGAACACCAGGTGGACTCCGTTCTCCTTGGCGTGGGCGAGGCTCGCTCTGAGGAGCTCGGTGGAGAGTCCCTTCCTTCGGTGTCCCTCGGCGACGGCGATCGCGTAGACCTCGAGGGCGCGCACCGCCTTCGGGAACCGATCGAACACCCGGGCTCCCTCGATTATCTGGTTCATCGATCGGAAGTACTCGACCGAGACGGGATGCTCGAACCGATGGGATTGGTAGAGATCCGTTTGGTCCACGTGGAAGTTTGGGTTCTCGGTGCCGATCGTTACGGCCACCCCGGCGATCTCGTTCCTCTCCTTGTGGATCCCGACGAAGCACGGGAATCGCTCGATCGCCGCTTTCACCAGGTTACCCTGATCTTGGTAGATCTCCCGTAGGTGGCCCTCGGCGTTCGACTTGGCGATCAACTCCTTGAGCATCGTTTCCTCCGGGTAAAAGTATTTCTCGAGCAACCCGTTGATCTCCGGTATCTCCGATTCCCTCGCCCTCCGTATCGCGTACTCGTTCCTCACGGTCATCGCGGTTCATCCGGTGCGTCTCTCTAATACTCTCTTCGCCCTAACTATATAATAGCTTCGCTTTCGTTTTCCTTACTTCGATATACTGTATAATTTATATATACACAATACATATGCTACGAGATTAATTACTCGTTTTCACATTTATTTTTACTAGTTAATTACTCTAACTTTTTTAACGACTTCTCTTTCAATTAACGAATTTTCAATTAAACATCGCGACGGATAATTTAATCGTCGTTGTATACTGCACCTTCGATCGTTTGCAAAACGTACTTATATATATAGCATATACTTTTTTTTTATCGGGATATACGACTGACCACCGCGCAATCGACTATTTATATATAGGTATATACTCCGACCGGTGTATTAATTATTTTACTTTTATTCGTTAAACTTTATTTTAATCGTCCGATATACTTATAAATGTAATAACGTGTAAGTTGCGTAAGCTTCGGTTTATACCGCGTGCCGTACCAATATGTATCCTATCTCTATATATATATACACACGTATATATACATATATACTTATAATATCACATTCCGGGAGCAACGATCTTATTCAACTATATATTAAAATAGATTACGTTCTCTAATTGTATGTATCTATCTGATGAACGCTACTCCTACAATTTACAATTCGATCGAGGCTCGCTGCGATTAATATTCACCAGTATAGGAAAGATATAACTATGATGATTTATTAAATAAATATAAACTAGAGCTGTACATTTATTGCCTTTTCAGATTTTATGATTTTAACATCCGAGCTTGCATCCGAGCTACTTTGCGACGCCCTTTGACGGTTTGCGATCGAGTCCGTGACGTGACGGTCTCTTTTACTGTTACTGTTACTGGGCAATGGGCGATGACAGAGAGATCTGATCTATACGTATACTTATTGCATTCTTCGTAAGTTTGGAAGATCGGGTATGTCAACACCTATCTCGTTTCAATTTGTTTAACGCGATTCTCCCAGTTTGATTAGTCAAAGTGTTGATCTTTAAGTTTTCATCGATTTAATTTGTAAGATTGTAACGGAGAGAGCAGTGAAAGTCCGCGCGAATTTTAGGTTAAATTAGCGTCTCCTTAATTATATCCTCAAAACAAATATATACCTACCATCCAGTGAAATTTTCTTTTTAGTTACATATGCGTAACAATCAGTAGAGATCATGGATATCTTGAAAGCAGAAATTGCCAAGAAACGGAAAGAATTAGAAGAGAAGAATATACTGGTAAGTATATTTTTTCTTTTTTTTTTTTGTTTACTTGTAGTTAAACTAATTCCTCTATCGCTCCTCTTTACTGTTGCAGCAAAATAACAAAAAATACTTTAGGAGAGGAGATTTATTAGCTACCGAACAGAGAGCACCTAGCAATGTCAAAACTAACAACGATAAAGAAGATACCAACGATGCAGCTGACGAAGGTAATTCAATGATACAGGACAACTCGCAACATTTGCTTCCAAGAGCAGAAGTTATTCGGAAACTTAGAGAAAGAGGTCATCCAATCTTGCTTTTTGGTGAAAGCGAACTCGACGCTTTCAAAAGACTAAGAAGATGCGAGATTTTGGAACCAGAAGTTAACAAAGGTTTAAGGAATGACTTTCAGGAGGCTATGGAACAAGTTGATCAAGCTTATCTCGATGAAATTCTTAAATCCTCTAAACCTCACGAACAACGTAAGAAAGGGGATGTTCATGTACCCGAAGAAGAAGTTACTTATGAAGATATACAGGAGATGGCTCAAGATCTTGACAGAAAAGGAAGAGATACGGACATGAATATAATTACTCAATTTTTACAATTTTTGGTCAAAATGTGGGGTGATCAGTTGAATAGTCGATCCGGTGCTGAAAAAATGGGTGCCAAGGGCAAAATGGACAGTGCGATATACGCACAAACCAGAGAATACCTAAAACCGCTTCTTAGAAAGTTAAAAAACAAGTCTCTTCCCGAAGATATTACTGACAGTTTAACCGATATAGTTAAAAATTTACTCGACAGAAATTATATACTGGTGAGCAATCCTTGTACAGAGTAAATTTAAGATTTTAGAGTAATTTTTAATTTAATTTTTAAACAAGTGATTAATGAAAGATAATGTATTAATAATTTTCAGGCAAGCGATGCTTATCTTCAAATGGCTATTGGAAATTCACCCTGGCCTATTGGAGTAACTATGGTTGGTATTCACGCTCGAACTGGTAGAGAAAAAATTTTCTCCAAAAATGTTGCCCACGTAATGAACGACGAAACGCAACGCAAATACATTCAAGCACTCAAAAGACTTATGACCAAATGTCAGGAATATTATCCAACCGACCCATCTCGCTGTGTGGAATATTCCAAAACTACGTGATTTAGAGAACGAATAGAAGAATCTGTTGTTGACGTTATTTAGTCTAGATTTTTAATGTAAAACAAGTGATTTATTTTTACTTAGGTTAAGATAACATCAGAAACTGTAAAAGCATGTATATAATTATCTTTTGTGCGGCAAACAGGTTTAAACTGTATAAATGTATTTAAATTTGTAAATAATTAATAATTTTTATCTTTGACTATTTAGTCGATTCGAGCATCTGTACATATTAGAAGTAGCTTGTTCAAGTACAATAAATCCATGTTAAAAGATAACATTAATCTTAATCCTTCAAGAAGACGCAGTTCGAAAAAGAAAAAATGTCGTGCGTGCACGGAGTCGCGTTTATTTTTAATCGACCACTTAAACTAAACTTGATTATTGATTGACTTCTCGCGCGCAGTATAGTAATTATTTTTGAATAGCACGAGCTCAATCGATCGATAAATCCTTGACGACAATTAGCCAAAAAAGGAGAGATCTTAAAAGTGCCTTCTTTTAAATTAACCAAAATTGGTCTAACAAAGTGGCTATAGGTTTTTTTTTCTTTAATTATAAAAGTTATTCTGATACGAGCCTCTTCTGAATAGCATTGTTAAAAAAAAAAAGAAGAAGAAAAGAATTGAAAAACGAAGGAAGCAGAACAATGTGGTAATATTAAATAACTAGGTAGTTTGGTATTTAGAGCGTGTCGGGTATTCGTTGAATGAATATAACGAAGTTATAAACATATCCGAGTTAATTAAATGCCAGATTTAATGGGTCGAACTATAATTGTAGGTGGAAAAGATATAAACGATCTTTTAATCAGTAAAATAGTATTTGTTGATTCACTATTGATGGATTCATTATTGACGGATATATACTTATGCGGATAATGATAGTTTTTAATAGTTGTGGATAGTTACCCTCCATTATTTTATTTTTGTTTTTTAAGCGATCTTGTAGGGCAATTCACAGGATGTTAAATAAATTAAACATCTTTTTTCAATTAAAAATTGCGACGTTTCGTCTGATTATTCTTCTGTTCATGTTCAACTTTGAAAAATTGTTAATATTTGTGTCTCTGTTAATAAATTAGTGCCAGAAGAGGTCTGAAAATATAATCAGACGAAACGTCGCAATTTTTAATTGAAAAAAAGGTGTTAAATTTATTCAACATCCTGTGAATTGCCCTACAACAAGGTCGCTTAAAAAACAAAAAAAAAGATAGTTTTTAATACTTAAGCAAATGTGAGAATAAAAAAATTGGAATCCTTATTTATATTTTAACTAACAATAGATTGAAATTTTTAAAAAAATCTCTGAAACGCTCTTTTATTTGCTTTAAATAGAACGTATGATTTTTTTTTCTCTAAACGATCGAGATTTTCGTGCTGCCGGAATCAAAAGGATTAATTTTTTACCTAATGATCACCGACGAAAAGTGGTTATTAATTTTTCATTAATTTAAAATTATTAAAAAAAAATCTCTATCAGCTTAACTTGTATATTACTCAAGTGTCACGTACGAATTTTTCGAGATTTTTAGTATACGATAATTGCAGAAAATTTGCAGAGTTTGTAGAAGTAGATCCTTGTAATTTGCGTGTGGAATTAAAAGTCGAAAGATGGAGGAAGGAAAAGAGATACATAAAAAATGAGTATGCGATCGCGTTAATTTGAGATGTTGGGTAATTGAGATAGGGTAAATATATACTGACCTTCGTAAATAGGAACGGTGTGGGACACACCGTCCCCACTGTCGAGGACGATGCCAGTGGTCCTGCCGGATGCGTAAAGCGACAAGACAGCTTGGATCGCGACGTACATGGCGGGTGAATTGAACGTTTCGAACATGATTTGCGTCATTTTTTCACGATTGGCTTTGGGATTCAAAGGTGCCTCGGTAAGTAGAACTGGATGCTCCTCGGCTGCGATTCGAAGCTCGTTGTAGAATGTGTGGTGCCAAATCTTCTCCATGTCGTCCCAGTTGGTGACGATCCCGTGCTCGATCGGGTACTTGACGGTGAGGACACCTCGCTTCGATTGCGCCTCGTCCCCGACGTACGAGTCCTTCTGGCCCATTCCCACCATGATACCCTGGAAGTGATATATGTTATCACGGGTTTAGTCAAACCTATATACTATAGGTGAACGCGAGTCGCCGATAATTCGAAGTTAAAAGGTATAATATATATACCTGATACCGAGGTCTTCCGACGATCGAAGGGAAGACCGCCCTGGGCGCGTCATCCCCGGCGAACCCAGCTTTGCACATCCCCGATCCATTGTCAACGACCAATGCGGCTACGTCGTCGTCGCACATTTTTTAACACCGGGACTGCAAACGACGAGCGAGCGTATAAGTATATTATGTACGAATCGCGAGCGGTCCGATGCGCCTTCGACTTTTATATACCTCGGTCGTCGGGTGCGCGTTCTCCCCTTCCGCGCGCGGCTCTCCTCTTTCTCTCTATATATCCTTCCTTACCGTGTACCTCCCTTCCTTCCTGGGCTCGACTACGCCGATGGAAAAGCAAACGCCGAGCTCCTCGATTAAAGTTGTGGTATTATATACTCACTCTCGAATCCGGCAGCAAGCCGGTATGGCAAACAGAGCGTGCACGCGCCGGATTTTCTTTTCCTCGTCCGATCGCGGGGTCCACCTCGCGTTAATCAGAGCCTAAGTGCGATTCCTCCTCCTTTTTTTTTATCCCAACTCTTTCTCCTTCCCCTACTCGAAACGTCGAACGACGATGAACCAAGGGTAGCGATGATAGGGTAGCGAGCTCGATCTAACCCGTAGGTGATCGATAACAGGGTCATATACGTCCACGAGTGAAAAGTAATAAACTTTGCATGTGATCAAGATCATTTTCTATATTTTTTTTTTATAAACAAATAATGAATAAATTTTTAACATGCCCAAATTTTTCCAAAATTTTACACTGATAATTTCATTAAATTGTTTGTCTTTTTTTATTAATATAAATACGTATACTCAAAATTGTTTATTCGGTACATTATATTTTTTTATATTTATTTATTACCAGAATAAAAATTACATAATTTTAGAATAACTGCCTGTAGAGATAAAATCCTTTTATCTGTGCATAGGCCTGGTGTGATGTAACATTACTTACTAATAACTACTTATTAACAAAAACTCTTACCCTGCCTTACTAAAAAAAAATTTAAACTTAAACACATAAAAACCAATTTAAAAACACAAAAAATAAAAAAATTATTATTATTAAAAACATTATTAGTTTTTTTTTTTTTAAAGTCAAGCCTTCCTTATTATTTTTCCATCTATACATCCACATGAATTTCGTTAAGATGTTTAATTCAACATATTTTGGATATAATTTTTGCACGATGCATCATAATTTGGGTCCAACATCTCCTATATATATATAACTTCTTCGTTTATTTAACGTCAAAGATAATACATAAGTTAACGCGAATTAACGGTTATACGCCTATATATATATATAGATATAGCCTTCTGATGGAGTTGCGAACGACTTATTGGGTTATCGCGTTACAGGATATATATTCCTCGCGTTCGTGAAGTTGATGCAACGATCATCAATGAGAACTAATTCGAGCAACGAACGCGCGCGTAACGCCTACTCCGTTTATATTATATATATACCCAAATCGGAAAGAAAGAAGAAGAGATATATATACCGCGAGATTGCCAGTGAATATCTCGACTACTTTGCTGTTTTTACGTAATTTTATATGAGTAGTGCATAATCTAGACCCGCAATTTATCGTACGTAAAACGATCTCTCTCGAGCAGAAAATTTAACGAGTCTCGGAAGTAGCCTTTAAACAATAGCAAGTTCAAGCGTTAAACGCGTACTTGTACTTCGATACACCCTGCGCTAATTAGTACTTTATATACTTAATAACCCAATCGATTAATACATATACTCTTTTTATACAAGAATACACTTACTTATTATTTTTTTTTTAATGCTTGTGATCTCACGTAAGAACGACCGAAAATAGGAGGGTAATAGAAAAGAAGATACTTTGACATTTCGAATTTCCGCGGTGAGATTCTTTTGGATCGGAAATCGATCGGCAGACAGGTGTATGAGCGCACCGCCAAAAGAGAAAGAGAAAGAAAAAAACGGAATTTTTCCGGGATGAGAATCTTTACATATATTGTATACGAAAGATTACGGCGCGCATCGTTCCAGAGCCATGATTGCATACCTTAATTAACTACCTGGCTAATGGTATTAATTAGACTGTGAAACTAACCGACTCGGATTACCATCGGATCCTTACGATCCTCGAATTTTGTCATCGATACGTGTTCCATTTACTTCGAATTTTATTTTATATCCACTAGACGGTACCATCGCCTATTCCTTCCTTTTCCCTGCTCTATTGGCTTTACAATTATTCATTATTTTGTTGCATTTTAATTACTCTTACGAACATTCCATATACGTTTTCTAATTGATCCACACGATAAGTCAAATATAGTTTTATATTATAAATTCAAGTACAACTTTACCGTTCGCAACTTTAATTCTTACAAGCATATATTGTATCGTAGTCCACTTGGCGTGCCGTTTTGAAATATATCTTCATAAATATACAGAAAGGAAACGCAAATATTTGAACAAAGAGTATAAATTTTTATACAAATTATTTTATTATCATTACACTTTCTCTGGTTTGAGAAAAAAGAAATAAGATATTTCACAAAAATTCCATACGAGTACATAAAAAAAGCAACATTGTTTATGTACATATATTTATAGAACGCTTAATACTTGCGCCACTTTACGGCGTTGGCCGTTATCGTTTATCAATATTTTCGCACGAAATTCAATGCGCCCGTTTAACAGTAAATTCAGTCTATTTTTATAATGTAACATATCCGCGTGTTTTTTATTACTTTTATCATCATTATTTTCATTACTTAAACTATATTCACATATTTAATAATTAGTCTAGTCATCCTATTTTGTAAATCTCAATCACACGCGCGCACTCCTTTAACATTATACATTAAAAGCGTTTTTGGGAAAATAACTGGATTAGCGACTGGCACCTTTAGGAAACTTGCTATTTACTTTCAATTGAAATATGTACTTACAAACAGTTTGATTGTTTTTGTACAGATTAACGTGTTAATTTTTTAAAATAAATAAATATTATTTTAAAATTTGTAATAAAACAGTATAAACTTAAATACAACGAGTATTTCACTAAAATTTTTGTTCCCTAAAAGTGCAACCCACTTCCCTCAATTACATATATTTGATAATATAAATTATTAAAATCTTCAGCTAAATTAATTGAAAACAAACTTTTTTTTTGATAGTCAATATCTTTGTTACGGAAATAACTACTAATATAGTCGTGTATGCGATTTTCTTCTCGCGCAAACAATTCTCCCCGTATTAGTGTCTTCGTTTTTTACAATTTCAAGTAATTTCTACGAAGCCTTTGTGAAAAACGACCATTTAAGAAATAATGTGTTACATACATTATAAATTATATTATAAGTATACAACTGTAATATAATATACGCGATTTAAATGTATTTTAACGCAATTAATGCATTAAAATATTTATAGCGTAAATTTTACGTAACACATTCAGTAAAATGTCAATGCAGAATTTTTTAATACCTACATCATTGATCTATATAAAATTACAATGATGTAGTTATTAAAAATTTTGGTTTTATTTACCAGGTATGTATTTATTTGTTGATTTATTTTTTAAGCGTTCGCTTTTCACTTCAACCAGTATGGCGATCATGCGACTCTTCCACTTCGATGTCATCCAAGACCGAAAAATCGAAGGAAAACATTTGAAAACTTTCGTTTGCCAATGAAGTCGGCCTCGTTTTCGACTATTTGTCCCAGAGTCCGATTTCCTTCATCTTAGTTTGGAAATACTTTTCCAACGAATTGGCGCAAAGATAATACTCCGTGTCTGGACCATTGTACAAGCGACAATTTGTAAATATTCGAGTCATATCAGCTATGAAAAGTCGTCGCGTCACGTAATATCTTGACTTCAAACGCTCCGTCATCGTTTTCAGATCTGCAATTAAATGTTCTCATAAATATAAAATATAAATAAAATCAATGCACAAATAATGTTTTAATGAATTACCCATTGGATATTTGACGTGATCGTAATAATCGGGTACTTCGTTCTTGTCGACAGGTTTCAAAAACGGCCAGGCCGAGCTGTGATTCTTCACGCTCGTCAAAACACTTTTAAGCGCATTGTACAGCGAATCATTTATATCTAAACAAGCTTCCATAGGTTCAGGACCTTGTGAAGATTTTGCTACACCTCGTGTTCTCGTTTGAGCGTAATTTTTCCATCCAGTTTCACGGATTCCGGGTATTGATTCTACAGGTATACCGCGTACTCCTTCTTTGAAACACGTTAAACCTGGATGAACTTTTTGAATTTCTTGTTGTCGTTGATAAATTAGTTGTTTTACGATTTCTTTTTGTTTCCGTACTACTGTTGTGAATTCAGTATAAACGATTTTTGCATTAAGTTCACAGTGCATCAACATTGCATCTTCGTAATCTTTGATGTAACCCTGTAAATCAATTTATAAATATTACGATTGGTGCGATTATATTTAAAACTTTCTTTTCCAATATTCTATGTTAGGAATAACATGTTTTAAACTCAATTAACTAGTAATTACGAAAAATAAAATATATATTTACCTGAAAAGTAGAACGAGGAAGTTTTATATCTTTACTAAATCCTTGCTTTTTAAAATAACCAATGGCAAATTTATCAGCAAAGGTAAGGAAGTGGAGGATGTTGTGTTTGATGTGATAATCTTTGAGCATGTTCATTAAGTGAGTACCGTAGCCTTTGACTTGCTGTTCCGACGTCATAGCGCAGAAAACAATCTCGGTGAAACCTTGACTAGCAAACATCCGAAAACATATACCACCTATAGGTCTGCCATCTTTTATAAGCGCTAAAGTTTTGTGTTTCCTGGTAAAAACAAACAAGAGCTTATCTATATTCACCAAAAACGAAATATTATTACACATTAATGATTTTACTCACGGATCAAAAACTAATTGTGAAATATATTCCATTGGCATTCTCGTTAATTGATGGCTAAAAACATTGTGAAGTCCAATAAGCCAAAGCATAGTTTGTTTAGAAACTGGTTGGGTTAAACTATTTCCAATTATGTGAAATTCAATGATTTTGCGACTTTCTTCCAATTTTGGAGTTTCATCTCTTGGTGCATTGGGTGGAAAAAAAGCGTCTAATCCAAACATATAATTTGGATCTTTGATAGTAGCAATAATTTTCATTACTGTTTCTTCTGATAAATCCTCAAAAACCTCTTCAGTCTTTCTTCGTTTTGTATCAGGACGAACTTCTGTGTGAGATCTTTTCCCTTGCAGTTTCTTCATACCCGGGCTAAGGTTGATTGTAGTGAAATTGTCTTTCTCATTGGGAGCAACTGTAACTTTTTCAAATTCACCACCTGTTCTGCGATTTTGATTTGCTTTAGACTCTAAAGACATTTGCAGGTGAGATGGTAAAACTTGCTTAAAATCTGGATCCCAAATTGGTGAATTATCTGAATAAATTTCTATTTCAAGCATTGACAAAAATCTGAAATTTAAAAGTGATTTTAAATAATTAATGTAATTCTGCTTATTAATATTACTTATAATTTTAATATTGTGATAATAACATATACATACTTAGGAAAGTGATTCAATACAAGGAATCGTTTTTCTGCTGACATTCTGTCTTTCTCACTGTGACATTTATCCATCAACTGCTTACAAACAGATTTATAAACTGCTTGTAATAAGGTTTTACCAAATACAAGCGTTGTATCAAAATGAGGTAGTGAGTCACAAAAAGCAGGAACATGGCAAAATACAAGCCATCTAGTATAATTAATTTTATATGCAGGTGCATCGTCAGCATTAACTGCTGTTTTTCTAGCACTTGGAGTTTCAAAGTTCCAATGATTCAAACAGTGCAGAAACATCTTAGCCAAGTCAGACATAGACATCCAATCGCGTTGAGCTAAATGTCCAAATTTATACAACACAAAATTTGAGATTGCTTTAGATATACTTGGCTTTTCAAATGGTGGTTGCCCTAAGGGTCCCTCTATTGTTGGTTTAGTCATTGATAAAAGACTTTTCCTTAAAAGTTTGAATAAAAAATAATACACTCTTTTTGTATCAGGGTCCTCTTCGCTATGCATGCCAAGAAATATATTATCTACATCAACAACCATTCCTAACAATTTATTGATCATTTCATCCGATTGTGAAACTAACTGTGAAATGTGATTTTCTAAAATATGACCACAGCTCCTACATGGATCGTTAAACGTAGCTACAGGTTGTGGTTCTGTCTTTGGAGTTTTGTTAAGCGGTTGAGTGTTTTTCCAACCACTGCATTTGCATTCTTCTACCTGGCAAGCACTGTAATTTGCCAGTTTAAGCAACTTCTTCACTTGAGGTAAATTAAAAATTTGCTGTTTCCTCTGTTGAATTCTCTGAAGATTGTTTTGTCTACTGGCCTGATCAGGTTTAGGTGGAGGATTTGCTTCTGCATTATTACTTGTTCCTTGCGATGTACTGGTAACAGCAGTTTGTGCAGTATTTTCTGTAGAAGCATTTGATGTCGGCCAGTTTACTTCCTCGCCTGACATCTTAGTCAACTAAATCAACATGAAAAATAATAGGCTATTTCACCCCTATTTAAGAATAGAAATAAAAATCAGAACAATGCAGTTTATTATTTGTAAAATAATATGTTAAACTATTAGTGTACATACATGCATCTATTTCATATTTGTAATACAAAACATTAATATACAAGTACAATTTACAAAGAAAAAAAGTAATGCAACATTGTTTTATATCGAACAACTTTTATCTTTATTTGGAAACACTAATAAATTTGTTCAGCTGCTACGTGAAAATTCTAATTTTGAAATGAAATTGATATATTAGTATCATATTTGTATTTTTTAAAAATGCAGCTGCATCAATGGTATGTGAGTAAAAAACTAAATATTTACAGAAAACATTAAAAGCATTGGAAAAGGTATATTATTTTACAAAGCAATGGAAAAATATTTTTTAAGTATAAAAAATACTTACGTTTTCTTAAACTCTAAGTATAACTAATGTACGATTCTTAAAGTAGTAAGTTTCATGAAAATTTTAGTTATTAGACAGAGTTGTTTAAATCTAACTATGCAGTGCTTAGCTTAGCTTTGATTTGCAATTTGTCAACAAGGCGTTTTAAGGTTAGGGATGTTTTTGGGGCGACGGTTGTTGTTGGAATTTCACCAGATGCCGTCTCAAGCCCACTCTTTCTCTCTCTCTTTCTCACGCGATGCACGCGCCGCACGCTTGCTGTATAATAATCCCCTAAAAGTATCCAGAAAGTCATGAGAGATTATATATATAAAATCAAAGAGAAGCTCAAAGCTGATGTGAGAATCGACAAACAATAAACAATATTTCAAAATAATTACACAAACCTTAAATTATTTAACCATAAATGCACAAAAAGGAAACAATACCTTTTTGAAACTTAACAACAATGTACCGTAAAGTAATTTCTTCATGCATTTAAAATTATGATAAATACTATTTTACGTTCGCAACAAACATATTTTGTAAACAAATTTTTTATCATAAATTAAATACTTGTAGGAATAAAAAAATATTTGTATAAAACCGCGCGAAATCACGTGGTACCGACAAATCTGGCATGTTGGTCGGCCATATTAAAACTCCCACACGACATCGGCATCGGCCACGTCTCCACGTCCCACAACACCTTTTCCTCGATGGCAGCGGTTTCTTGTTTGGGTTCACCGCGTCTCCATTGACTGTGTATAAAACCGATTTTACTGAACAACGTGTAACGACAATATTGCTCAAAAATGGTGCGTATTTATGTGGATTAGTCGGCACTTAAAATCGTCCTTCTCGACGAGATGGTGCAACAATCGGCGAGTCTTGTCAATCCGGAGCGACATGTCAATGCAATTTTCTTACCTTCTGCTTCTGATATTTTACAAATAACCTTTTATTTCTTAGCGTTTATGCAACTATTACAATTATTTCTTTGTAGACGTGTTACTTCGGTTTTTCTTATCCAGTCGCATAACTAAGAATTTAGCAATGGTTTTGTTTTTATGTTATTTTAAAACACGTTGTACACCATTATTTGAGGGTTTTTCTTTAATCACATAAAAATATGTATTCTTCAAAACGGTTAAAGATTTTAGGATAAATTATAATAGTTTTAATTTATTGTTTTAGCCGCTAAGACTGGATATCAAACGTAGGCTGACAGCTAGGTCGGACAGAGTGAAATGTGTTGATCTTCACCCTACTGAGCCATGGATGTTGTGCTCTCTATATCAAGGAAATGTCAATATTTGGAATCACGAGTCCCAAACATTGGTCAAAACTTTCGAGGTGTGCGATCTCCCAGTCAGGTCAGCTAAGTTTGTTCCAAGGAAGAATTGGGTTGTTACAGGATCTGACGATATGCAGATTAGAGTATTTAATTACAACACTTTAGAACGTGTTCATTCGTTCGAAGCGCACAGTGATTATGTCAGAAGTATTGCTGTTCATCCAACTCAACCATTCATTCTTACTAGTAGCGGTATTTATCCTATTTGAATTATTTTAATCAGTAGTAATATAAATTTTAAATTTTACTCGCATAGGCTATTGTGCAGTTGTATATAAAACTAGAAAACTAGAAGATTAACAAAAGATATATATTAGTTACAATGTATAACAAAAACTAGGAGAAAAAATTAATTTTAATTTTTAACAACATAATACTTTTGGTATAAAAGAGAAAGTATAATATTTATTTTAATAAAATATTCAATTCCAGATGACATGCTGATAAAACTATGGAACTGGGAGAAATCATGGCTTTGCCAGCAAGTTTTTGAAGGCCACACGCATTATGTCATGCAAGTAGTATTCAATCCCAAAGATAACAATACCTTTGCTAGTGCCTCTCTCGATAGGACTCTAAAGGTTTGGCAGTTAGGATCATCCACAGCAAACTTTACTCTTGAAGGTCACGAAAAAGGAGTGAATTGCTTAGATTATTACCATGGTGGTGATAAACCATACCTGATTTCGGGTGCAGATGACCGTTACGTTAAAATTTGGGATTATCAAAACAAAACATGTGTGCAAACTTTAGAAGGACACACGCAAAACATATCTGCAGTTTGCTTCCATCCAGAGTTACCTATTGTTTTGACTGGTTCGGAAGATGGCACAGTTAGAATTTGGCATGCAGGAACTTATAGACTAGAATCGCCATTAAATTACGGTTTTGAAAGGGTTTGGACGATAGCGTGTATGAAAGGTTCAAATAATGTAGCTATTGGATACGACGAGGGTAGTGTTATGGTCAAAGTTGGACGAGAAGAACCAGCAGTATCCATGGATTCATTAGGTATAGAATGATGAATTAAATTTTTATATTTTATTGTTATAAACATTTAATAAAAATGTATATTTTCTTATTAGGTGGTAAGATTGTTTGGGCTAAACATAGTGAGATTCAACAAGTAAATCTAAAAGCTCTGGGTGAAGAAGCTCAAGACGGTGAAAAGTTACCACTTGTGGTGAAAGACATGGGAGCATGTGAAATCTATCCTCAAACGATTCAACATAATCCAAATGGAAGGTTCTTGGTAGTTTGTGGGGATGGAGAATATATTATTTATACATCAATGGCACTCAGAAACAAAGCCTTTGGACAGGCTTTTGAATTTGTATGGGCTGCAGATTCCAGTCAATATGCAGTAAGGGAGAGTTCCGCTACTGTTAAAGTATTCAAAAACTTCAAAGAGAAAAAGAGTTTTAAGCCTGACTTTGGAGCTGATAGTAAGCACAACGACTTTCACAACTTTTCACGATTCTTAGTCGACAAATTTAAAAGAGAAAAATTATATTGAAAATGCTAATTATTTTTCTTTAGGTATTTTTGGTGGCTATTTGCTAGGAATTTATTCCAGTCTAGGACTCTCGTTT
The DNA here is from genome assembly GCA_026168455.1 of Theocolax elegans. Classification (NCBI taxonomy): domain Eukaryota; kingdom Metazoa; phylum Arthropoda; class Insecta; order Hymenoptera; family Cerocephalidae; genus Theocolax; species Theocolax elegans. Next base: position 56,542,060 of record CM047428.1, read on the forward strand.
TATGACTGGGATACGCTAAAACTGATACGACGTATCGATATTCAACCGACCCACGTTTACTGGGCGGAAAACGCCTCGCTCGTTGCTCTTGCTACAGCTGATCAATACTTTATTCTTAAATATCATGCTGATGCCGTCCAAGCAGCTGCTGAAAATTCTGAAGACATCGAAGATGCATTTGAGGTGCTTATAAAAAATCTTATTTAGAGTCCTAAACAATTTTTTAGCATAAAAATATCATTTTAGCAAAATGTTACTTATAAAAAACGAATAAATTTTACAGATGATTGCAGAAATGAGCGAAGTCGTTAAAACCGGTCTATGGGTTGGAGACTGCTTTATATACACAAATAGTGTAAACAGAGTAAATTATTTCGTAGGTGGAGAAGTTGTAACAGTATCGCATTTAGACAGACCAATGTACTTGCTTGGTTACGTTCCAAGAGACAACAGGCTATACCTTTGCGATAAGGAATTATCGGTGGTTTCCTATTCCTTGTTATTGTCTGTATTGGAATACCAAACTGCAGTGATGCGAAAAGATTTCGACACTGCGAACAAAGTTTTACCAACTGTACCAAAAGAGCATCGTACCAGAGTGGCCCATTTCTTAGAAAAACAGGTAAATAATCTATAATTTGGAAATACTTTTCAGTCTGATACCATTAACTTCGTCTTATTATATCAGGGTTTCAAAAAACAAGCTCTCGCAGTTTCAACGGATCCCGAGCACAGATTCGAATTGGCTCTAGCGCTCGAAGATCTCGAAACGGCTCACGAACTTGCTAAGGAGGCAAATAGTCAACAAAAATGGCGTCAGCTTGCCTCGCTGGCAACGCAACAGGGAAAACTTCGTCTTGTTCAGGAATGCCTGCACAAAGCTGAAGACTTCGCTGGCCTTCTTCTTCTTGCCACGAGCACTGGTAACGCGAGTATGGTTGAAAAATTAGGTATGTTTTTTATTAAAGTGGAATCTATTGATATAATTATTTGATTCGTTCGTTAAAGTAACGCTAACAAATGAATATTTTTGTTAATTTAGCCACAGACTCGAATGAATCGGGCAAAAACAACATCTCATTCCTCTCATATTTTCTTCTTGGTGACATCGACAAGTGTTTGGAAATTCTTATAAAAACCGATCGAATACCGGAAGCTGCGTTCTTCGCGAGAACTTATGCGCCTAGTAAAATATCATCGATTGTTAAACTGTGGAAGGAAAAATTGTCAGCCGTTAGCGAAAAAGCGGGACAAAGCTTGGCGGATCCTGAACAGTACGAAAATCTGTTTCCGGGTTACAGGGAATCATTGCAGGTCGAGCAATACATGAGGGAACAGTATAAAAAACGAATTCCAGCGTCAGAGTACCCTACGTTGACGGTAAACAAAATTGTTATTTCTAATAATTTATTGATATATTTGATCATTTCAAAAGCAAATAATATTAATTACGATGTAATATTTTCAGCCGAACATTAAACGAAATGCAAGAGAAGAAATGTTGGCTGCAACATCGCCGGGACAAAATGAACCTAACGATTCGCATAATTATTCTAATAATACCGATGAATTAGCGAAGGTAACGCAAAGATTGGTAGATATCGACATCAATAAAGCAGCAGCGACAAATCATTCGATAGCGGCAGGAACTGTACCCGAAAAAGTGGTAACCTCGCACACGTCGAGCACATCGAGACCTCTCGCTATCGATGACGACGACGATGACTTGGATTCCGATTTGGATTCGGAATTTGTTGCGAGTATCGATACGAGTGTAAGTATCTTTTAACTTTACATTTACTTTTTATGGCAGAGCAATTTTCATTATTTTCCATTAAATATATGTATAAATTTTGTTTGATGGAAAAATGAATCGTACAATCATCAAAGTATAACATAAATTTAAATTAACTTGAATAATACTCAATGAGATTTTTAATTTGACAATGAGTTTTAACTAATTATTTACAAATTGTTCCTCTAAATTAATTAAAACGGAAACTACATTCCACTATCCTCTAAATGTTTATGTTTAAATATTTGTGTAACACGTTAATAATTACCACGACTTATTTGCAAAACACCGTTTAAGCATTAAAGTCTCTCTCAAATTGTATAGTGTAAGTTGCTTTATTTGCATGCTGGCTTTACGCAGTCATCAAGGAGAAAATAAAGTAAGTCGAATTTTCTGTGAAAATCGTACGGTGCACGCAAACTTGTATACGCACAAGATTTAGTTGCAGTGTAGTTTCATTAAATGGAAAAATTGAGCTATCGAGACTCAAACCGTACACATACAACTCGTAAACGATACTTTTAGTTTTTTTCCATTGAATTTTTTGACAAGTCAGTCTCGATAGACAGATTATTTTTAAAATCCCAAACTTTTCGCATAACAACGATCTCGTAAAAACGAATGAAAATAATTCAAACCGATAAAATATTTTAAATAAAAAAAGAAGAGACGAATCTAATTATTTTTCTAAAAAATGTATGACACGAAGGCTCTTTCTTACGTCGTATCGGGTCAGATATACTTTTTTATTCGATAATTTCACTTACATGCGGTATTTATTTCTGGAAAAGAAATCAAGGTAAAATATACAAATATATATTATCACTCTTTATTTTACATTAATTTTATTCGTTCGTGACACCGTGTTTCCGTGGCTCCGCTTACCCGTGCACGCATCGATCGTTCAGATTGTAATCTGCCGAACATCTTCTCTTCTCGATGTCTTTCTTTCAATACAATACACTGAGAGAAGGATTTATTTGATATTAAGATATTTATTAACAGTTAACAAATATAGCCTTAGATTTGTTAACAGTTAATATATCACATATATCCTTCTCTCAGTGTACGATTTAATTACTTGCGCGATATATATAGTGTCATAGAGTCCATTTATGCCAATAGCTTTAGCGTTTTTTTTTTTCGTACAGGTCGACAATTCCTCACGGTTTAACATATAGGAGAGACTGGGCATCTTTGAACTTTTTTTTTTCTTATTGAAAATGATATAATTTTATACTTGGGACCATGGCAACTTCGAGTACTTGCCTCTAGCTATTAAGTCAATTTTTTTTACCTACGATATTTATTGATAGGGCGGTTTATGGGAGTCCGTACCGATAGCTTCAAAATTCGCCACCCGAAATTTTGCGAGCAAAAGTGGCGCTGCCGTCAGATAAGCAGAGTTCATATTCGACAATAATTGTGAACATTTAAAGGAAATAGAGTTTTTACCACACAAAATCAGAGTTGAGCGCCATAGCTATTGATGTAATGATTAATTACATATTGCTTAGCTGATCGAAAAGTCAGCATTTTCGACGAATAATGAGAAGTACGAAGTGACTTCGGTATGTGTTCTCAGAATTGATTCGTACTTATCACTATTCGTCGAAAATACTGACTTTTCGATCAGCTAAGTAATATGTAATTAATCATTACATCAATAGCTATGGCGCTCAACTCTGATTTTGTGTGGTAAAAACTCTATTTTTTTTTAATTGTCCAAAATTGTTGTAGAATATCAACTAAGCCTATCTATATATAGAATATCAACTAAACCTATATGACGGCAGCGCCACTTCTCGCAAATTTTCGGGTGGTGATATATTCAACTATACTCTACGGACTCTTTGTTCAAAAATGCCCCAACCCTGGGGTAATTTTGAACGTACCCTGGGATATTTTTTAACTTATTTGCGATTTATTTTTTTTCTATATGCAAAAATTAATATTTTACAATCTAAACTAACGGAACTTCAAATCCATACTTTCTAGCAACTCTTAAACTTTTTTTAGGCACCAAATTTATTAATGCAACACATTACTTTCACACTAAAACAAAAGTTATTTTTGAAAATTTGTACGTGTATTTTAAATGGGGAAAATAATTGTTAAAGTCTTTCTGCTTTATGATGAATAACTTTGATTTTTAAATATAAAATTTACTACTTATTAAGTAAAATACAAGTATTAAAATTACAATGTAATCTATATAAAATGTATACAACGATTAACATATTCATAAAACGTAATTTTATTCAATGATATAATTTAATAGTTTTATACTGCGTTTACAAATTCTACCTGATCTTCTTTCAGATATCACCCATTTACTTAACACGTTCAAATTTACCCTAGGGTTCGTGTTCAAAATTACCCCAAAATAGAAAAAAAAAACTTTAGATACACAGTAATATTTTTCAACGTAATTACGATCAAAAGAAAGCTAGTATGAATAGTTTCAACGTGTGTGATTTGCAGGTATATATAGAAACTACAGCGCAAGTGTGCTTTCAAAAACTAAGAAGTTCAAATAAAATAAAATGAGATTTTCATGTTCTCGAGTAAACGTAAACAGTCGATTTGGAATATCTCGTAACTATGGGGGATTTGAGATAATAGTATTTATTTAAAGAAACCTTCTTATTATGGGCTAAATATTACGATATAAAAGAGCTCTTAAAAAAGTTCAAAAATGCCCCTGCATGTCTCCCCTACATGTATAATTGTAGAGAAATCGAGTCGCGATAGTTACGTCAAATTCGAATTCCAAAGGTATTTAAACAAATAAAATGTTATTTTACACGTTTGATTCGCGCTGCTACGAAGAGAGAGAGAACAGAGAGGCAGGAAGATGGGAAAAAAATCGTCGAGTGAAAAATGGGGTGTAACGGGCTCAGAGCATCAGTGCTCTCACGAAAAGACCGAGATGACGGATTTCGAACGGTCCGCCTGGAGCGCACTGTTATGGAAACAATCCCGTAAACAAAATATATATCTCGACTAATGTGAAACAAACACCAATGAAACACTATATACACAGAGAAAGAAGAAAATAAAAAAGATTGAGAGTTCAAAATAAAAAAAAAAGACGCGGTTTTACCTTTTATCGCGTATATTCGTTCCAAGAGTTTTACTTTTATTCCGTTTTTTTTTTTTTTATTTTAACCTTTTGTTTTACACTAAGTGCTTCTCGAACCTGCGACGTACGATCGATATTTTTTTTTATTATTAGCTTCATCGGGAAATGAAAAAATTGTTCTTTTTTTATGAATACCATACATATGCGCATGATGATCCTTTTGATATATGCATTGTCGTGTACGATTTTTTTTATTCTATTTCGATTTCTATCTACACAAACTGCACTCGTTCCTCTCTATTTCCCTTAACTTTAAACGTTGGATAATAACTCGGTAAATATTGATATATTTTTCTTAATATTTTCGAATAACGATGACGGCAGCGCGAGTATCGAGTGCCACGGATCTCGAAGAAGAAACAAACCGATAAATCACTGGACAATTCAAGTCTTTGTATATACTCCCTGTTTTGAAACGACACCTTTTTTTTTTGTTGTTGGCCCGCTTCTACGCACGCCCTGCCCTGACACACTGACTTCTTCGATTATTGACATTATTCGCACATTTTTTTTTAACTCGACTTTCAAAATACTCGGTTGTACTCTGCATTTCTCTTACGTTACACGTATACTTACCAATCGACCATTTCATCTTACACCTGAGAACCAACGAATTTTCACCTACACTGAGAAAAAAATTATAGAACAAATTACAATGTTGTCTAGTAATACGGAGACAAACTGACACAATCCAAAAATTGACCATAGTGTATAATAAATTTAACTGAACTTGTAGTAAATATTACCAGAATTGTAGTAAAAATTAGTAGCTTTCTAGTAAATTTTATTATACTATACACTATGGTAAATTTTTGGATTGCGTCAGTCTGTCTCCGCATTACTAGACAACATTGTAATTTTTACTTCAACTTTTTTATCCGTGTATGTTACGTTTTGTTTACAAACGAAGAATACGTTCTCTAAGTAGACGATGCAAGATAGCCAATAATTAACTATTTCTTAATTAACTTTCACACACCCACGTACACGTATTTGATATATATGTATAATCTATACAAACGATTGAATTGTATCATTGCAGGATGTAAATTTGGACGACTTTCCAGACTATTGATCAGGAGGAGTCGCACCGATAACAAAGCAAACGAAAAGAAAAAATAACCGACTTGGAAGAGAAGAGAAGGGAAATAAAAGTGTACCTCCCCCTTTGAACGAGGGATCGCGTTAATCAACGGAGAAACCTAAAACACGTACCGTTGTAAAATTGAAGATATAGATATATCGTGTGCTTAAGGTGGGAGTGCATCATTCAATTTGTAAATTAACAACAACGTCGCAAGAAGAGGATAATTGCAGCCACGCTGTTCATTCCCAATGAATTTTGTGTCTTGATCACTTTTTTTTTTAAGGATTGTGCATGGTTAGCGCCGAGCAATATTATTATAATTACAAGCAGAGAAAAAAAAACTATTCAATATAATGGTTATATTATTATATAATAAACTGTGGCGCGAGATATACGAGAGCTGCGGGCTCTTTTCGCCTTACAAAAAAAAATGAACACTTTTTATTGGTACATTCATTCCACGGACACGACTATTTTCACAATTTATTATTATTATTATTATTATTATTATTATTATTATTATTATTATTATTTGTAATTTTTTTTTCTGTTCAGACTATATTGCGTAAAGCGACGCGTTATTGCAGGTTTACGCAGAGGAAGCTACATCTTCTTGTCCCTTTATCACGTGAATTCGTTGCGCTCTCAGTGCTGGAAATCGACATTTTTATCAATTATATTTGTCATTATTTTAATAAAAAATCCTTAATGTCACGTTACTTTTCTTTCACTCGTATTATTTAAACGATGCTGATGTTTGCGTGCGAATGAAAGTGAGGTATCAAAATTTTATATCTTTATACAGTTTCCGAGGATGAAAAATTTGTTGAATTATATTTTGTAGCTGTTGAAAAATACCAAAAATTACAATATATTATCAATCTGTAGAATATTAAGGGACTTTATTTATCTTTTAGCAAGTATACACATTGTCATTAATTTTCTTAAGTTATGTTCATTATTATTTTTTTATCTCTGAGTGATATATACCTATCCCTCTCGAACGAACTTCAATCATTGTAAAGTTTGATCAACTAAAATTTGGTGGCTTCATTTTTTGTCAAAATTTAAGAGCAACAATATTTCCTTTTGTACAAGTATACTAGACGAAAATTATGTTGGACGTATGAATATTTAAACGAGGCCTGTACTTAACGTAAAATTAACCAGGATCTTAATATAAAGTGAAAGAGCAAAAATAAAAATGGGGAAGAGAGAGAGAGAGAGAGAGAGAGAAAGGAAGGAAGATAGAGAGAATGAGAGAGTAACAACAAAAGCTGACTTGAACCACCGTCCAACGATAATCGTGGCGAGTCCAAATTAGAATGTAATGAGCTCGAGAAGTTGGCCTATACATACCAAAGAAACTGGACATTTAGCACGAGCGAGTACGTGACCAAGTGCAAAATATTCAAAGTCGATCGAGGGAACGGAAATTTCACGAGGTCGAAATTTCGCATACGTTGCGCAAGACGCGGGACGCGAGACGCGAGACTACTCGACGGAAATTCTTTCTTGGATATTATTCTTGCAAATTGAATTTTAAGCTTCTCCAGCTTGCGCATATTACCTCGGTGTACAGTCGGTTTATTTTCGTATCCGGAAACTACTCAACTTTATTCGAATTTCATTGTTTTCGACCTTTCTCAGTTTTATCGCATTTTTCTCGCGTTTCGACATAGAACATCGCGAAATGGCATTTCACTTCAATTATTCTAAATACTCGATACGGTAAAGTTAACAAACATTATCCACGCACCCGACGTATTAACTTTTATTTATATTTATTTGATATTTTTCGTTACTCCGCGCGTTACAATTTATTAAACACAAACGTGTATCATCCAATTGGGTAGGAAACACGTTTCCTATTTTTCAATAATTTTGGCCGTTTTAAAAACGAAAGAAAAAAACATACACAAACAATTAATTGGCACTACGATAATCCATAAACGGTGAAGTGCAAAAAGAAACAAATTTTCGCCTAATGGATATATGCGCAAGTGGATCCCTTTTTGAAAAGCTACATGGAAATAAAGGACGAAAGTCGTCGTAGTCGTCGGCGGCGTTATGTACAAAAATAGAACGGTGACAGTCGGCTACAAATTGCCCGCGTGATTGCTCGCGAGTTTAAGCCACTTTTTTTTTGTCACTCCCCCGAGAGAGAGAAAGAGAGAGAGAAAGAGAAAGAGGCGATCAACCGTGTGACGCGAATAGATGTGTTGAACCTCCTTCGGTGGATGCGTAAACTTTTATATTTAAGAGTTGCCGACTCAAAGAGCATATGAAAAACGATACTAATCGCTTGTGTGGGTTTTGGATACACCGCGTTTTCGTTAACGAGTCACTTTTCTTTTTTTTAAAATCAAGACTTTACAACAGTAGTTTCATTTCTTTTTACACTCGTAATTGCGATGTTTTTCATCTTTTATCATTACTTATTTTAACACTCAAACATTCACACGTACTTTTTTCCCCAATTTAACTCTTTTTTTTTTTTATTTATTCTCAACGAAAATTTAATGCAGTCTCGTGTGTGTGCGTGTGTGCATTTGCATTTATATCGATCGATCGTTAACAATACGCTCGAATAATCTTTCAGAGGATACAACAAAAATAAAGGAAAGAGAAAAAAAAGAATTGTGAGTTAAGGAAAAAGAGAAAAAGTATATATTACCTACGTCCGTGTTATTTACGATTTCGTGTACCATGAAACGAAACAGTGAGGGCCTTGTTGTACTTTTTTTTTTTTTTACGAGCGTGAAACTGCATCGTATAAAATCCGAGTTTCGGACCCCATGTGCCTTATATACCTATTACACACGAGCACTCCACGTCTCGAGTGGAATTTTCGTATAGGTCGAGTCAAGAATTTTTTTTCAACTCGTTGATGTATATTTCTCTTCGTATGGCTATAGATTACGTTTTCTCAATTGTTTTATTATTTTCCGGGTAATATCGACGTAGATTATGGCTTTTAAACTTCGTATAACGATGAGATCGAGTGTACCACTTTTTATTCTGTTCCCTATATAACGACCAATTATATACCTTTTCCTTTTGCGCTTACTCGAAAAACAACGAGAACTTACACGCGTCTATTTAATTAAATGAAAATTTGGTTAAATCATTAAGGGGATAACTAACTATATAACTTGTTATAATAGATTCAGTTACTTTGTTGTATACATATACCTAAAACTAAAAATTTTATATGCTTCAAAGATCGTTTGATAACTATCTTTAAAATTATTTTGACGAAAAAAATAATTGTGATAAGCGGTATTTCTATATCGTTCGACGGTATTAATCGTGCCACCAAATCCTCCGCAAATAAATGATACTATTCTGCACCTTACACTGCAAGGAAGTATACACGCGTAATTAAAATATTTTAACGAATAGATGAATATATTCTCACTAGCCAGCGAAGGGAGCCAAAAAAACAAACAACTCGGTTGATTTCGCGAGTGTCGTTGTTCCATATCGGCTTATATATCTATGTGTGTGTGTGTGTGTGTGTGTGTGTGTCTGTGCGTGTATATATATATAAAACAAGAAATAAAGCCACACGAATGTGTTGAAGCGAGAAGCATTCAGCTGTTAGGTGTCATTCAAACACAAGCTCTGCGGCTCGTATCGGATACTCGTTCTAATTCCGTTTTCCTCCTCGGGTTTTCGGTAGATTATTTCGTTCGTTTAAATATCATTCGAGACGCATAGGAAAAGAAAGAAAAATATAATAAGTACACCTATATACCTATACGTTTTTATACCGACCCGAAGTAAAATTATTCATTCGAATCAAGTAACGTTCGATCGGTCGTTTCGTAGGAGACTATATAGCAATTACAATCACCGGAAAATCAAAAAAATAAACCCTCGTAATATATATATATATATATATATATAGCGAACGAGTCTAATATTACCCGTATAATTAATCACTGATAAACACGTTGGAAAATGATTGTTGTTTCGAGAGTTCCATAGATACTACGTTGAAACTAGAATAATGATATATATATATACAATAGAATTTACATCGGATAATGTTGAGAGAGGGAGAGGAGAGCAATTAATTAGACTAAAACAAAAGCCATTAATCCTCCTCCCTTGCCTCCCTTCCCCCGACAAGTATACTTACCTGTCGCTCGCGCGGCCTATGATACCTGAACGGCCGAACCGCGCACCTATACCATTGGCTCTTCCAAACTCTCGGTAGGCGGAGCTTATCGATTTACCTATGATTCTTCTTCTCTCTCCATGCATGCAGCTATATACACCTCGTCGCTGGTACATCCACCCGCATTTCGCGCATGCGCTCGTTATTACCATATTCTCCGATTGTTGTTGTTGTTGTTATTATTATTATTATTATCAAAGGTACTCGTACAACCAAATCAAATGAAATCAAATGAGTGTAACACAAGTCGTAATTATTCGTTTAGAATTATTATTCATTATTGGATTCAGTTTCTTTTATTCAGTTTTTCGTTTGTTTACATATATAGCGAACGAGTCTAATATTACCCGTATAATAATCACTGATAAACACGTTGGAAAATGATTGTTGTTTCGAGAGTTCCATAGATACTACGTTGAAACTAGAATAATGATATATATATATACAATAGAATTTACATCGGATAATGTTGAGAGAGGGAGAGGAGAGCAATTAATTAGACTAAAACAAAAGCCATTAATCCTCCTCCCTTGCCTCCCTTCCCCCGACAAGTATACTTACCTGTCGCTCGCGCGGCCTATGATACCTGAACGGCCGAACCGCGCACCTATACCATTGGCTCTTCCAATCTCTCGGTAGGCGGAGCTTATCGATTTACCTATGATTCTTCTTCTCTCTCCATGCATGCAGCTATATACACCTCGTCGCTGGTACATCCACCCGCATTTCGCGCATGCGCTCGTTATTACCATATTCTCCGATTGTTGTTGTTGTTGTTATTATTATTATTATTATCAAAGGTACTCGTACAACCAAATCAAATGAAATCAAATGAGTGTAACACAAGTCGTAATTATTCGTTTAGAATTATTATTCATTATTGGATTCAGTTTCTTTTTATTCAGTTTTTCGTTTGTTTACTATATATATATATGTGTGTATATATATATATATAGACATATATCCTCGACGAATACGGAACGTTCGCGAGGTTCCGTCCAATTTTTAGTCCATATACACTTAAACTCTAGTGGATTTATTAAATGTTCGTTTGTTTCTTTCTTCCTTTCACTCGATGATCGAAGAGAAAACGACGCATCCCCCGGTATACCGATCAACACTTTTTTCCATTCTCATCCCTGTGTCGCGAGTGAACACACCTACATGGTAAAATAATAAAACTATTCTTTTTCGCGCTCGATCGGCTTTATATAAGTACACACGTACACCTATAACACGCACACGCACACTTGCTTTCCTTCAAACGTTGAATAATATATTTATATATATATATATATATTATATTATATTTTTCTTTTTTTTCTTACGATCGAACACGAGCAAATAAATCATTCGTCGTATACGGTTTTACTTTTTTTTTTCTTATTAGAAGCTGTACACATACAGAAATATATATATTAGCTTCGTTGTTTCCTACAATAGTATACAGTCTCGGATACAATAGGTTTCCTGTTGTTTGAGAAGTGATAGAAAGGAGACAGATAGATAGACGTATTCTTATATTCGACAACAGCGATCCAAAACGTTCTCGAGATTATCGCGTATCAGCTGTTCGCGAAATAAACAAATAAGGCCTTAATGAATTATCATAGTATATAAAATATTTACATATACACACGTGGTACCGCGTGAGTCTTCTCCCGATCAATTGTATATTTTTTTTTTTTTTTTTTTTTTTTTCATATAAATATTCATAACGAATTATTTCTTCAATTTGACTATTCGTTTAATTACCACTTATATTTACGAGTACGAATGCTTGGATTACGTATATATATACCCTATACATTTTGAGTCACCAGACAATTTGAGGGAAAAAGTTTCGTTAGGTGTGGGGTAACATATTAGAGATTCGTATATACTCGATTCGTATAGTAGCCGCCGCTCTCTTTTTAACGATGAATATAAACAATTGGTTATGATTATTCGTATATATATCGGTAATTTAAAGTAACGCGTGTAACAGGCGTGTGAAATACTGTCCAACAGTCACAATCTAGTAGTAGTAGTAGTAGTAACAAAAAAATAAAATAAAAAGAAAGGAAAAAAAAAATAGAAGGAATTGGAGGAACGAAAAATTGTTCACTTTAGACATTGACACGTCGATTGATAATAAAACCGACGCAATAGCGCATCGAAGATACAATCGATATATATCTTGGTTGCGTAAGATCTTAAAAATAAGTATACATAAAAAAAGTAAGCTGAACATGATTAAATATTTTTATAAAAATTATACCGAAAAAAACATTCGTATGAGAAAGGAACTCGACTTTATATTTATTTTTTCGTTATTCCGACGATAAAAAGGCGGTTTTCCCTTACGTTCGGCTCGTTAAAAACAACATTTATAAACGGTACGTTTTCTCGATGCGTTGAGAGAATAAAGTTTGTTAAATTATTTCTTAGTTGTGTGTGCATTTAAATATGTTTAAAAACAATAAAGTAACCCTCGGTCGACTGCACAAAGAGAAAAATTATAAAAGATAAGGAAAATAAAATAAAATAAAATAATGGATATATGAAAAATATAATTAGAAAAAAAGTAATTTAATAAACTTATCCTCTCATTGGAAAGGAGAAAAGAAAGGTTAAAGGATCTTTCGTTTGTGCAAATCCGGGGTTTTTTTTCCTCGTCTCGGTGTGCCTTCCGGCGGAAGAACGAAGCCAAGTAGTTCACATGTAACATTTCGGCCTGGTTTGAAAGTCGACGGGTGAGTAGCCGATCGAAGAGACGCTCGACGGCGTTGCCGAGTTGTACATGTTCGAGCCAACTCCGACCGTGCCCACGCTTCCAGGCGAGACAGGGGTATTTCCAGGATCCTCCTTCACTACTGAAATTTAAATGGAATTTCCAATTTTACCGTTACCGCGCATGATTTTTTGCAATTCGAACCCGCGAATAAAATGTACCTTTTTTTTCGTGTTTTGAAAATAATTAATTTTTAAATGATAAATGATAAATAATAAAATGTGCATTTAAAAATAATAAATTTTTAATTTAATATAATAATATAATAAAAATAATAAATATTTAATTTAATACAATAATTTTTAAATGATACAAATAATAAAATGAACGAGCAAAGTGCATACGTGGAGGTGTTGAGGTTGTAATGTTTGGTGGTTAATACTCACTGTCGGGCCAATAGGAGCACCTGGAAACAGCCTCGGTAACGGAGATGGCAGCGGGATCGTGCCTCCTCGCGCAAGTCGCGAATCCACCGGCAAATGAGTTGCTGGTCATCGAGGCGGTCGAGCCACTCGTGCTACCTGGAACATCGAGATAATTCCCTTGAAAAGCTTTGACAACAAGGTCAATATTTTAAGGAGGCTAAGCGTTATCGAGGATTGCGCGGTGATCGGTCGTGCTCACCTAACGACGGGCTGATCTGACTGTATCCGTTCATCGCCGGTATTTGCATCGATTGCATCGGCAACTGCTGCTGGAGCTAAAATTCAACGATTTTGTTTCAATCTCACCATCATCATCATCATCATCATCATCGTATTCGTATTATTTAATTAACGGGATGTCGGACTTAGATCATATATGGATCTAAACTTTTCAACCCGAAAATGTATGTTTAACATATTTAATTCAATATCTGATTATATTCGTATGGATCATAGTTTAAGACGCAAAGGAGGACCCGATAATTTGGTATTTGCAGGATAAATCATTTTTGTCATAATTAGTCGGTAAGTTTGAACGAAAGGTATAATCCTTAATATACTGAAACGTTATACGTTAATTAGGGATTGAAAAAACTAAAAAATTAAGGTATATTGTTTAGAGCATGCATAAAAGCCTGATGTTCAGGAGTTTTCGAAAAATTAATTAAATTTTTCTTTGTCTAGAAAAAATATAAAGAATACAGATTTTCTGAGTAGGATATCCCGTTAAGCCGTGTGAGAGTATTTACCTGGCAATGACTGTAGGAGGATAGTGGTTGCTGCTGCAAACTCCATGGGCTAAAAAAGATAATGATATTTTGTGAGTATATATTGTTAAAAGTTTGATCTCGTTGGTGGCGATCGGCTCGAAGAGTGCAGAAGAGGATCGCTTACCTGGTGTCGTATCGAGGATAGGCCGAGGCGGAGTAAGCGGGTGGCGAGTGAGCAAAAAAATTTCTCGTCGCGCCGAGGTGCATGTGGGCGGATGGAAAGTGTTCGCCCAGGAGAGCTTTCGGGTACGGTGCGTTGCGATAATGGCGTTTCATGCGTTTGCGCCTCCGCCAATTGCCGTGCTCGAACATGTCGTGCGCTGCCGGATCTGGAAAAGATCGATCGTGTGACACTCGAGAGAATTCAGGAAAAATCTTGAAGGAAGATGGAAAGGGAGAGAGAGACTCACGAATCGTCCAAAAGTTTCCTTTCCGCTCGGCGCCTCCCTCCCTGGGTACCTTGACGAAGCACTCGTTCAAGCTCAAATTGTGCCTGATGGAATTTTGCCACCCTTTCTTGTTCTTCTCGTAGAAGGGGAAGTTGGTCTGTATGAAGGTGTAAATCTCGCTGAGGGTGAGCCTCTTCTCCTCGCTGCTCTGGATGGCCATGGAGATGAGGGCGACGTAGCTGTACGGCGGTTTGGTTTCGCTCGAGTTGGTGGCGTCCCCGCCGGCGGCGGCAGCGGTGGGAGCTCGACCGGTCGAATTGCCGGGCGTGGTGCTCGCCGTGCTCGATGCCTCGTTCGATCCTAAACGCAGCGCCTTCGACGGCTTGGAGGTGCGGGAATCTGCACCCTCGATCGCCGCGTCCAGCGGTGAATTCGTTTTGCGCTTCCGGCTGACCTGCCGGCTGGGATGCTGCTGCTGCTGCTGCTGCTGCTGCGCCTGGGAGGAGCCCAGGGAAACGTTGCTGCTCGAGGGGACGGAGATGACGGAGTCGGGGCTCTGGTGCGAGGCCGACTGCTCGTGGAGGCTCGAGCTGACTACGACCGAGGAGTCTCGCGACAAACTCCCGACGGACGCCGCGGTCAGCTCCTTCGGGTTGCTCGACATGCAGCTGCTACCCAGTGGATCCGAGACGAAGCTGCTCACTGCAAATTACCAGATTAATATCGTTACCCGAGTCCTCGTCCCGAGGATCGAATCACCGATCCTCCGACGAGTTCGAGGAACTCCTCGCCTCGATACCCGCTTCGCATTGTCCGATCGTTGGAATCGCGACTCGCGACACCAGCCCGTTCGATCGATATCGATTGCACCCGAGTCTATACGAGGCTCTGCTAAAACAAAAAGGAAAAGAAAAGAAATCGCGCTCCTTTGGATGCCCCGAACAACGAAGAAAAACGAGAAAGGAATTTTAATCGCGTTAACAATTATAAGAATTAACATTTTACACAATCGATCATCCTCGATACTCGTTGTAATTACCCCTGGAAAATACTTATTATATATTTAAATGGAGAAGTGCAAAAGGCATAACGAGGCAAGATCTGGACGATCGAATCAGGAAGAACGAAACGAACGATTGGCATTATTCGTATATATTATAATATTTATTTTCTCGTCACGTCGTGATCGAGTTTCGATTTTGGAGCGATTCGAGCCGTTTGAAATGTCGAGGTCAACGCGTCGAAATCGAAGCTTCTCGGTGCGGTGTGTGCGTGCGCGAGTGTAAGCAACGATCGGCGTATACGTCGAATCGACTCGTTCATCGATCTCTTATTTTATTTTCTCGGAGGTACACGTGCGTTATAACTAACAACCGTTATCTTATAATTTGGTGAATTTATATTGAACGGCGATTTATCGCCCTGGTATCGTCGGGAACTCGAGTGAAAAATGCCGCGTGATTCCGATAATTACGTGTATCTCTCGACCGAATCGAACGTATTATACCTATAGTTTCTGGGGATGATCCGAGGAACGAGAAATCAAAACGCGAAAGCGGGACGCGTGACAGTGGGAGATTAAAACGATCACATATAGCGATATATTTATATATGTATCGAAATAATAAAAATAAGTAAATAAATTTCGGAGTTAAAGGTACACGGAGAGCAAAGTTTCAGTAAGTTTTACAAAGATTCCTAAACGAAATTTGACTAAACTTTCATTAACGCGGTAACACCTATACTGCTAAAATCTAAAAAATTACTAAACTTTTTATTAAATTTTACTGAACGTTCTATCAATTTTTAATGAGGAGTCTGCGATTTTTACTGCAAGTCTACTAATTTTTAGTGAAAGTTCAGTAAAATTTTTTGCATTTCGGCTAAGGGGATGTGATACCTATAAAAAATCCCAAAAAATTTAAAGCCTAAAATATAAGAAAAATCTGAAAAAAATTACAGATATACCGTTCAAACCAAATAAAATAGCGTAAAAGAGAGATTTTTATGAAATAATAATTATTAATAATAATATTAATAATAATAATTATAATTAATTAATTAATTATACGCGAATAACTATTTTTGGTCGGTAATATGTAGCTGTAAAACAATGATTCACGGCAGCCCAAAAATCTCGATGATTAATGAATAAAAAAATTCACGGGTTGTCTCCAAAAGAAACACAAGACCGTTACAAAAAGTTTTTAACGATAAATTGAATTCCTCGTTTAATAAAAAATAAATAATTTTCTGTTTTCTGGGGTTCACTTCCCGTTATTAAAAGTTTAGTAAAATTTACTAAAATTTTTCTCTCCGTGCATATAGGTAGATAACGCGCGAGTGAACGCACATAATGTGTATATATCTATAAAAGGGTATAGAATATTATATAAGAGAGGGGGTGGGGGCTGGGGGGGGGGCGCGTGTTGGTGCGTATTATACATGTACAATATATATGTGTATATATATAAGAGAGTTCGAAGCTGGTTACTCGGAAATAAAAGTCATATACACCGATTACGAGAGCAGGGAGAAGGAAAGGAAAGTGCGCAAGGGGTCGGTGGAGGCGGGTGTAACTGGAACCGAGTACGGTAATACGACGCCGATACGCGCGCCCGAGGCGACGTATATGCGCGCGCTCCAACTTAGTTCCAGGTACGGTGTACACCCGCGCACGAGTGCGTTTACAACGAGTTTCTTATACAGCTGTGTGTATATTAGCTCGATCGTCGAATGTGGAATTTTGGAGGTTCGAAACGACCTCTCTCCCGTGGGACCGCGTACACCGTTTCACCAATGATTGTAACGTTACGGTGTAAAAAGTCTTAGCCTATAGACCTTATATATATATACTGACGAGAGCGACTTATCGAAAAGCTTCGTTGTCGTTATCGCGTATCACTCTCTTTCTCTCGACGATAGTTAAATTGACCTTCTCATATTCCACATTACTCAAACGTCTGAGGTTGCAAACTACTTTTTACATCCAGTCTTTATATTCTTTATTACTTTATCTATAATTCGATGTCATTGGCCTCTCGATCCTGTTTTACCTCTCGACGATCTGTATATACTTAGTCACACTTTTGTGCTAGACCGACTCTCTCGCGCGCGTTGATTAAAAGTTACAAAGAATATTTTAATTTAGTTAAATATTGCTATAAAAAATCGATGCGACGTGCTCGAGTATACCGTGCATATATACGTTCCAACTCGTATATACCGACTTTGTTAATCAAAGCGAATGATGTATATTATAGAATGTATTTAACGAAAAAACCGAATTAATGAAATAAACAATCGTTTTAGTCAAAGTTCGAGCGTGCCAAAGTCCCGTATACTTACGCCTTTGAACTCTCCCTATATATATATAAATTAACGAGGAACGTTGGCAGGTTTAAAGGTAAACCTGATATTGTTATCTCGCGTATAGTGTCATAAATATGTACACTGTAACAATACAATATTTTTATTGTTTGGTTGTCAACAATACAAATGTAGTTTATACACAAATATACGAAATAAAGTATTGTACCACCGAGAAAGTTGATAGTTGATATCCGCGCGCGGCGCAGTACACATGCGGAATTTGGAACAACTCTTAATTTAAATAGATATATAGATATATCATTGGTAGAGAACTAAGCTTATCGATCTTGTAAACGAGGTGTATATTTCGAGTAGGTTAGATTTAAAATACGTCGACTTAGAAGAAACGCGTCAGGATCCGCGGGAGGATCGATAAGGCGCACGTTCACGGATTAGAATAACGCATATATATATATATATAGCGCGATTGGTAATGCACATCGCGGTTACAAGCTTGTAGATGCGATGCATCGAGTGTACATAATACAAGTGTTCAAGTTTCTTCGAATGCTGTTGGTCGACGGTGTTTTCAAAATACGGGCCTGCTACACGACAGAGTTGTTGTACTAATTGTTGCTTCTACATTGTCATAATAGGTAGAGGATGTTGTGTTAAATACGATCGCCACGATCAGACCGTAACGTACTCGATTCGATCATTCGATCACGATGTGTATATATAGGAAATCTAGTACGACTATACCGCCCGTACCTTCTTCTTCTTCTTCTTTTCTTTCGTTATATCCCTCGATTCGATACATATAGATAGATAGATAGATAGATCATTTGGTACAATTGCAGGACCAACACGACTGTACTTGCGAAAGTTGTTGAAACGCCAAGGTTTTGACGACGGGTGATTGGTGCGCTAAAAAATAAAGCGAGGACGAACGCTCGAGAGGGGGAGGTCTCGGAAAAATCGTGGCACTCGCATTCCTGAAACGACGGGGGGATCGGCTCAGCAGCCGTCGAATCGGCATCCGCAAACCCGATAAGCGAAATGCGATACTCGAGTGACATCACCCCGCGAATCAGCCGCACCTCGAACAAACGAACGTTTTCATTTCTCTTCGTTTCTTTTTTTTTTCTTTTCTTTTCTCTCTCTCTCTCTCTCTCTCTCTCCTTCTCGACTCGACGTACGTGTCGATCGGGCAACTTGGCTACGATGATTAATCGCCTCTTAATTCGCCTCCGAGTACACGACTCTCGATCGATCGTACGTTAGTCACCCGGTAATTATTTCCGATTAACTCTCGTTTTTTTTTCTCTCTCTTTCTTCGATTTTTTAAACGTTTGTATGTACATTTTTCGAAGGTAATCGAGCTAAATAGAAAACGATGGACCAAGTAACGTTCGATTACAAATTTTACGGTTCGAATCTTTGAACGTTCACTATATACGCCGTTGTAAATGTTGAGTACTCGAGTCATTACTCATACACTGGGGATAATGGTTTATCAAAAATTACCATAATTTAAAGTAGCCGTAAAGGTATACTTATGAATTAGCGTTATTTATGTTACACTTTACAGTAATTCTCGTTATAATTAAAATAATTTAAAAACCATATCTATTATTAATTTTCGATTAGTATATCATACATATATACTTATATATAAGCATGGATATGCACCAAGTATGATCTAATTTGTAAAGCGTATAAAAAAAAAATAAAATATATGTAGATCGTTAATATTATTTTTTAAGGTCGTCGTTCAAGTATACATACATTGATGATTTAACAAGTTTAAAAGTAGGACGTTACTCGTAAGAATATAAAAGCTCGTATATAGAGGACAATACCTATACAATACAGATTGCATAACGAGTTTTAAGGAAATGTCCTCCAAATTGTGCTGATCGACAATGTTTTACCGATTGAGCAATCGATCCGCTCGGAGTCGATTCGGATGGGAAATCGCTCCGCTTTCTAATACTTTAAACGCATAATTACATTTACGGAATAGGAGAAACGGAGGGAGAAACCGAGGGACTCTCGCGAGTGTGAGGAAGACGATTCAAAGTGAATTTCTAGGATTACGCGACGTAACGACATTAGCCGCGCATCCTCCGAAGAAAAAGTCAAACGCGAGAGTGTTTCTCGAGTCGTATGACCAAAGGTGACTCAGAGCACCGTAACACCCGTATTATAGAGGGTGTCGCGTTTGCGAGTGCCTTTCCATCTCCAGTTGCAGTCAGGTGTGCCGTTGTGTGCGTACCACGTGTGTCACTCCTACGCTTCCTCGAGGAGCAGCGGATTTCGTCGGGAATTTCCACCGATAAAATTTAACGAATGAAGTTTAACTCGTAAGTACCGTGGAAAAATCGATAGACGCACTCGAGGAAGCATTAGGTATAGAAGAAAAAAAAAATAAATAAAAAGGGAAAAGCGAAGAAGAGAAGAGAGAAGTGCGGGCGAGCAGTGCCGCGTGGCCTGACTAATCGGACGGGATCATGTTCGAGGAGGGATGCTCGGACTCGGGGTTTGCAAACAACACGAGGATACAATTAGCCGGGGCATTAGACACCGAGATACCTGGTGTCGGATTAATCAATCTCTTAACCTATATCGCCTTACCTTATATGTATATATATATATATATATATACACCTCGTATCTACGCGAACGGGCTAATCGGGTCGTTATACGCGCTTTACTCCTCCTTTTCAAGTCGCCTCGATCATTTACCGCGTTAAACCTCGCGCAAAGATGCGTGTACAACCTATATATGGGTTCTCGAGCTTTCAGCGACGCTTCGAGTATCTTACTGTTCCGCTACGTCGCGGTTAAAAAAAACAAACGGTGATTTCAATCATCGTGTGTTAAACAATTAACGTACTTTAATGATGTATTATTTACCAGGAAGATTATACGTTGTACAAGTAGTAGGAAGAAAAAGAGTCTTTTTCGAAAGAAGCACGGAGTCTCGTAACGCACACTAATTCCGCGCGCGGCGGGTCTTTTTATCTCGGTCTGACCAGACGTATTTTATTGTCCCCTTATATTGAAATTTGACACTTATCCACGGTATGCGCTCGACTCTTGACTCGTGCGAGAGTCAACCTTTACGAGTGTGGGCATAACTTGCGTACTTATATATATATAACCTGGTTTCGGTGCGATTCGCATATTGTTCCCTCGAATAATAATGTGGGCCACCGAACTTAAATCGATGCGGTTTTTATTCGGTAATAAAAATTATATGCAACTGCATCCGCACGCAGGATAAAATTAAACCGAATCAAACGCGTGATCGACATTGTTTAGAATAAAATAAATATATGTATATGTATATACATAAAATGTAATGAAAGAAGTAAAGTTAAACTCGACGAAGCATTTTTCATTATCTTTGTCAGAACTCAGAGACAGGCAAATACGACTCGGGAAATTTCAGCCACGTCCCGCGGTGCATTGTTTAGTTTACGACCGAATTATCGTCTTTGATTTCCACGCCGCTGGCTCGATTTCATCCTGCGAGGCTAATCTATTTCTCTCTCTCTCTCTCTCTCTCTCTCTCGCTACCTCCCTCTCTCCCTCTCTCCCTCGGCTGTTGTAATTCGTTAAAAGTGATTATATATAGGCGCGCGTTGTTCCTACAGTCATTTTTCGATATAAAAATAAAAGATCGTAAAAAGCCAATGTTATCAATGAGACGTTCGATCGTCAAGCTTAATTCATTGCCATAATTTTATATAATAATTAAACTTCGACAGCAAGAAATATATTAAAATGAAAGTTTATGTGTAAATTTTGAAAAAAAAAAATGCAGATTCGTTTCACTTACGTATTTTTTTTCGCGAGAAAACGACTTTAGTACGATTATTTAACCAAAAAACTTTACTAACGCGAGATCAGTATTTTTAAAAAAGTCAGGGAAATATATATGAACTACGATTATATATATATATATATATAGTAATTGTTAATAATTCGGCGTTAAAAAGCCAAGAAGAAAGAACATTAATATTTTGAAAACGATAGCGCATATACAGGCGTGTAGAATGAAAAAATGATCGAGCTCATATTTGTGCTCGTTTGGAATAGATGTTTTTCGACATCAACGAGGAAGAGATCGAGCAAAGAAACTCGCAGTTTCAAGCCCTAGGCCAGGGGGTCATCAGCTCGTCGCGATACATATATATATATATATATATGTATATACATACATGTACACATGTACACATGTACTCATGTTCACTATATATATATATATATGTGTGTGTGTGTGTGTGTGTGCACGGTTAAAAGTTGAGCTCGCGACCTCCACATCTAAATCGTTATCATCGGCTGTACAACGATGACGTAGACAATGAAACTTGCGCTTTGTTTGTGGTTCTGTGATAATTTTTTTTTTTTTAACGGGTGATATATACCGCTGCTTCGTTTTATCGCGTGCTTCCTTTATTTCATACTTTTAATTTTAAACAAACCGAGGATTTCGAGAAGTATATATATATATATATACACATTTCTCGAGATGTAACATTTTATTTTATCGAGAGATCGCGATATTCATATATGTCCCGGTGTATCATCTATATATATATATATATATGTTACAATTTATCGACGACGAAGAAGAGTACGTCGGATTAATCGTCGTGTGTGTGCACGAGGATTGGCCAATTAATCGAAAGGTAAAATAATAAAATAAAACAATTGGCATCTGCGTAACAGTAGGTTTTATCCGGGGTGTCGATCCAAGTATATATCGATGGAAAATCGACGATCGCGTCTATACGAAAAGTTACGGAATGCTAATCTTTGACGAGTGCAATTCGCTCGCTATATCGTTAAATAATGTAATTGCGCAACACTCGTGATGTACACGCGTATATTATATATATGCGTGGTGTATATACGTAATCGACTCGCGTGCAAAGTAGCGTGACTTTGGGATCGCGTTTATCGAATCTTATAGCGTCGTTCAATATCGTAATGTGTACATATATATATATGTATGTATATACCGAGGAAATTCCGCAAAACAACAATGCGAACTTTTACAAGGGATATTAGAAATAACTTAGATTAAAATCGCAGTCGGACTATATCACAAAAAGAGTATACGAGTGCCCTTGTATTCGGAATAAACTGCGCCTCGTTCGAGTAATACATAATGATAATCTTGTGTGTACCCTTTTTTTTTTTGGTCGGAGAAAGAGATAGAGACCGAGCGAGCGAGCGAGCACGAGCGCTCGTCGTCGAGGCGATAAATCACCTCGGGAACAGCTTAGCAGCGTCCAGGATTAGCGACACCGTAACTCACCCGCGCACTAAACACCCCGATATAATTCTCGGCGCAGTCGAGCAAATCGACCTGACCGCGACGCTACCTCGATTACTCGGCTTTTCTTGGCCTTTCGAAATTCTATAACCCCTATGTCTTTTTAGATCCTCACGCCCTTCTTATATACAGATATTCTCTAGACTATATAGCTGTGTCGATATAGTCTGGCAACTTTCCGTGCTCTCGGTATATATACTCTATATAGAGACCACCGATTTCTCGTATACCATTTGTATATAAACTCTGCATTTTCACCTGTTAATTTGTTACTTTAATCGACTGGGACTGAACGTTTAAAAAATATCGCTTTTACACATCTACCTATATACACATTGTGTTTGGAAACACTCGAATAAACAGTCATTTATTAACTGTTGCATATGATTTATATATATATCATATAACGTTATTTAAACATTTGCAGCGCACGTTCTTGATTTATATATTATTCAAATAAAGTAAATACACAAAAATTCGCTTGAATATCGAGTGTATACCTATGTATATACTGAAACAATGTTTCAATTATTATAAGTAAATATATGTATGTATATACTAATATAATAATGTAAAATGTTATTTATTAACTCAATTAAACGCGCTATTAAAATATTTTTCGTACTATTATTTACGTAAAATACAGCCGTTAGTCCAATTTACTATTTCTCGTCTAAGCCGCGACACATTTACATTTATCTTTTTATTTTAAACAATCGTTGTGTTAATTGCGATACATTATTAGTTATCGTATATACACAAATTCCGCGTAACTAATTTTTTGTTCACGCACCTACACATACCTTTTCGTTGGATTAAACGCTAAGCATATTTCACGCGGTTCCTAATGTTGTGTATTATATATACCTATATATACATATACGCGCAACTAAAACGCATCTATTTTTAGAGAACGATTCCGAGATTAATTAATGGCATTACATTTTTATATGAAATTAGATACTCGATGTTTGCATGCTACGGTTTTAGTATTTCGAAAAAAATCTTCTTTTACATTTATCATTTGCACTTTGATGTAGTATTATTTAATTCGAATATGTACCATTAGGATATCCTTTTGGATGTGTATTATAAAAAAAAAAAAATGATACATTATTTTGTATAAGTCGAAATTAATGAAAAAATATGTAGTTTGTACTATTTTATGTTGTTTCATTTATTATATATATATACGTTTTATAATGCTTTCGCAAAGTAGTACTCGTTTAGTTTTGAATCCTTGAATAAACAAATAGGCGCGTATATCATAATACCGCGTACGTACATCGATTAAACATATATATATATATATATATATATATATGAAGTAAATGTTGAAATAAAAATAATAACTAAACACTATGCGCATCTATATACCGAAATGTAAAAAAGCATTTGTAAAAATATCTCGTTGTCCGGTTAAAACGCAAATTAAAAATATTTTGAAATTGATGAAATTTTTACGTTTACCCCGACGCGTATGTATATATACGTACGCGTGCTGGATGTTTGTAATGGAAAAAATTTATAGCGCATAAATAAATAAACGGATTTATTAGAGCGTATATGTACGCAACGTCGAAGCAACAAAAAAAAATGATGGGCGTACATGTTTTTTCGTATGTTTACCGTAAGGGCGTATATAGTACTTTTTAAACGAATCTGTTATATATATATAATATAAATTGTAAAAAGTATATCACGCAAGTATAGGTTCGACGTAGACAAGATGATGAAAAAAAGAAGCGAAACAAAAGTATAAACGTTAAGAAGATGACTAAAGTT
This sequence comes from Theocolax elegans, assembly GCA_026168455.1. Classification (NCBI taxonomy): domain Eukaryota; kingdom Metazoa; phylum Arthropoda; class Insecta; order Hymenoptera; family Cerocephalidae; genus Theocolax; species Theocolax elegans. The sequence continues at coordinate 56,567,077 of CM047428.1, forward strand.
ACGATAGTCGAAGAGAGAGAGAGAGCGTGAAAGCGAGCAATTTAGGGTGCTCTCGTGTGGAGGAGAGCGAGAGAGAAGAGTACTCTCCAGACGAAGAGAGAGAGAGAGAGGTGCACGGGCAGGCCATTAATTACTCGTGTATGCTCTAAGTAGATATAGCCGAAGAGAAAATCGGCGTCCTACGCTTTTTTCCGTTTGATTTAGTAGTGCTACCGTACGCGGACACCTGACCGAGCTCAATCATCCGGGTCGCTTCGACGCTTAGAACCAAGTCACGCGCGTCCCTCCTGAGAAAATACGTGGATAAAGGGTTCCACTCTTATCCGTAAGCTCGCGTGTGCTCCACGTATATATATACATATACATATACATATATACATATATATTCCACTTACTCCACTTACTCTTTCCTTCTTTTCTTTTTTCGCGCCGGTAATTAATCCTCCTATTTATAAACAAGAAGAATCGTAAAACTCGACTTTCTCTCGATGGATTTATCTTATATATATATATACGCGACGCGTAATGGGTTATTATTCTTTTACAACCCGCACATGGAAAAATGCACGTTAATGAATTTTCAGTCGCGATAAATCAATTGGCCTGAAAATTTTTAGTTCTAGATGGTGGTATACGCGCGTTGCATGCAGTGCCATTCACCGCCCCCCCCACCCCCTCCTCCATTACAGCTACTAATCGAGATAAGGACTCCGTAATTCAACTCTAATAAAGCCACGTTTTCAATTATTTATAAACAATGTTATAGTAAATTAAATCACACGCGTACCACCCCCATTAGTTCGGAATATCCAGTATACCGAGAATTTCCGTTAGTTTTACTAATCAACGAGTATATAGGAAATATTATCAAAGATTACGGAAATTTCGTCGACCGACGGATTGCTCTTTTATCGTCACTCGCGTATATATAAATATACATCCACCAAATACGCAATGGTTTTTCCTCGATTCCAAGTTCAGACACTAATCGATGCTTCGCGCACTTGACGAATAATCTATATGTGTATGTGTGTGTACACTGAGAAAAGAGATTCTTCGAGTCAAAGAATATTTTTTAAATGTGGATTAGAATACGGCGAAAGGCAGATGTGTTAACTATTAAGAATTTAGTGACTTGAATTTTTGGTGAAAAACGATTATATTATTTTGTCTTAATTAAAACGTTCTTTATTAGTACGTAATAAATAAAATATTATTATTGATGTAATGCACCGCATCGTAAGGATAATTTTTTCACGCGCCGCTAGGGGGAGTCGACGACTTTTTGAACTTGATAGTAAATTTGATGCATTAATGATATAAGTATATATGTCTACCTAACTCTCGTATATTAACTTGTAATTAAATATATTTACTAATTTGACTAAACGAGTGTATTCAGTATGATACTTATATAATTATATTTCTTCGTTAATAATAATATTAACTTTATAATTTAGTTTAAAAGTTATATCTATTAGTAAAGAATATTAGGTTCCATTTGATTCCTGTTTTTATTAAGGAATATTTATTTTATTTTTTTATTTATTTATTTTTTTTTTCTTAATAATTAAGAAATTGACATTTGCCGCAAAGTAAAGATTTTAAAACAATGGCAAATACAACCATTTCTTCGAAGCAAAAAATTACTTTTCTCAGTGAAATATCAGCACTTTCGAAGTATATAGTACCTAATTTTTTATTCATTTTCGGGTGGTTATATACTTTTGGGTTTGAATACTCGACCCGCAAACGCTCGGTTAATTGCCAAGATATGACTTAATTAAAAATTCAATTGACTAGATCGAGTTTATTTTACATTTTAGTAATTAATAATTTTAATCGAGCTAGTATATATAGTTAATGAATTTGCCGCGCTAAGCTGAACGTATAGATATGACGTTCGTTATATATATATATATATATATATATATATATATATATAACTGTAATAGGCTATTTGTTATTGTTTTCCTCTATTGAATATCCGTAAAATGTATTTTAAATCGAAATGCTAAAGCTCAACATTGTAAATATTTATTTTCACATTTACAAATTAACGATGTATATTCCCGCTTGTTTATAAAGTTTTATTATTACGTTCTCCGATTGTTTAAAAGTTTTAATAAAACAACGATAAGGTGCGTATATAATATATATTTATCAACTACTAATTGTTTATTCGCATAATATTTACCAACAGATTATGATAAAAGTTATTACATTATATTGAAGCTATAAATAATCGAATAAACCGAGTCTCTCGAATTAACATTTTGGCTATAGACGCGACTCGCTCCTTTTCTCCTCCGAATGTTGGTAACGGTTTACCCTTATTTTTTTCTTCATCATCCCGTCATCGTATAGTTGAGTTGACCAATTGTTCTACTATACTATAGGTACGCCTATATACTTTTTGAGATTCATTCGTTATTTTTTTTTCACTTTCAACATTTTAATAACAAGAAAATACGGTAAGTGTATTTTAGCAAGTATAGTAAGGAAATATAAATCAAATTTACGGGATAAAAAGAATGTAAAGCGCTAAATTAATTAGTACGTGTCCGTCACGTGAACCGATTAGCCGTATCGCGGGAGCGCCGAAGAGCCGCAACCGAAGCATTCCTAAGTAGCGTACTCGTTTTTTTTTTATTTAAAATTTGAGTGCGCAGGATGAAGCGGCCTCGGTCACGTTTGAGAAATATTACGATGTGTCGCATCTCTTTACAACCGAGCCGTCGAAAGATCCGAATGAAGCTGCACGCAGAGAGTGTTCATCACCTCCCTGCGCCCGCCCGCCTCCTCGGTCATCTGCTCACTGTGTACAGTGCTTTCTCTCTCTTCTCCTCTCTTCATCTTCATCTTCCTCCTCCTCCTCTTCTTCTTCTTCTTCTGCCGGTGGCTCGTATTATTAGAAACACGAGTTTGTCTCCCTCGCTTTTTTGGAAACCTCTCGCGGAGAGAAGAGGATTATCACGAGCGCGCACGTACAGTTGCGAAACTTTTAGAATGAGTGGATATACGCGCTTTATCGCCGTCGATGAACTTTTCGGTTGCGATATTTTTTTATTTACACGGTTATTTCGTTCCTTTTTACGCGATACATTTGTTTTTATACTTTGCTGTTTATACGAGCTGTTACTAAGAAATCGCGCGGTGACGGTGGTTCAATTTCAATTTTTATTTCCTCGGGTCGTTTTATATACAATATTTAATGGAACGAAGACGGAAAATATTGCTACACTGACGAAAATTTCTTAGTAAAAATTACTATTTGCAATGGTAAACGGAGGACTGACTTACATAATTATAAAAATTGCTATTAATAATGGTGAAAATTGCCGTAATAATGGTAAAAATTTCCATTATTAATATACTCAGAAAAAGTTTAGATTACAAATGATAATAGTGTCTAGTAAATGAATCACAGACTGACAAACTGAAGAAAGTTAGTATATAGTTTCTAGTAAAAATTGCTATAGATTATAATAAAATTTACTATAATTCTTGTAATATTTACTGTAACTTTTCTAAATTTTAATATATGTATAAACTATAGTAATTTTTCTTATATTGTCAGTCTGTGATTTATTTACTATAAACTATTGTAATTTTTACTAAATATTTTATAATTTCGAATAAAAAATTTCTCTCCGTGCAGCAATTTTTTCAATTGTGCAAGTCCGTCCTCCTTTTACCATGAAGATAGTAATTTATACTAGCAAATTTATCTCACTGTAGATAGGCGTAATATGTACAGGTCGATTCATTTACGTATGGGCCAGTTTACTAAGTTAACGTTACAGTGAATATATCTATATTCGTTAAAATAGTGCAAAATACGTGCAAGATCTCGATACGTCCCGTCTGGTGACCAAACCCTATGATCTACTACACTCTATGTATAGGAAATAAATTCAACCAAAATATATACGCGCTTATCGTAAGTTATCGGCACTCGAGCCTGCACTACGAAACTATATGATTACGTTGTAAATACTGGGTGGGTCGATCGGAACCTTCTGAATTACTTATAATAACTGCAATCGCAATAGCACGTGTAAGGGTGTATATATAATATTACCTTGGTGCATCGACGGCAGTGAGGATGTAGACGAAAGTTGAAAAGGCTCCTGTTTTATCTTCAACGAGGGAATCGTATCCTGGACGTTACCCAATCCCGAGCTCCCGAGACTCCCATTGCCTTGCTGCAGCTCCTGAAAAATAACGATCGTCAGAATACCCTGCTTTTTAACGAATATTAAGGAAAGTTGCACACAAATTATGCTAAACCACATGTACAATTGTAAGATATATATAGATAAAAATATTCGTATATCAGATTAATGAATCTTATTCAATACACCAATTACACAATGTTTAATTGGTTAGAAATAAATTACATTTATTAGTTAACTTTATCAGTTTAGGAAATATTAATTAAAAAAGTAGTTTACTTGATTGTAAGTATTATTTAATTACGATAAGTAAATAATAGTCTAGTAAGCTGATACCAATATTTTTGTAAAATCTTTTGTTAAGTTTAATAAATTATTTTCTTAAAAGAAGTTTTTAGAAACAAGTAAAATGATGTTTTTCATTGTAGAATACAATTTTCTTGATTAACCTTTGATTAAAAAAATGTTTACTTAATTTTAATAAATTCAGTATTTACACCTTATAGTAGAAAACTTAAGTATATTTTTAATTGATATATAAGTAATATTTTTTCAATCTAGGTTTACGTATTCTTAATTATAGTAAATATAATTTTAGCAAATTTATTTACTTGGCATAAGAATATTTTATTTTTCAGTGTACACGGAGAAAAATGTTATAATAAATATTGTTATGTTGTTGAGGAATTTAGGAACAGAGTGGACAAATCATAAAAATTTATTACAAATATATTAATTTTTGCTATAAATCTATTATTAAATTTTGCCAAATTTTATACGTAACATAGTAATTTTTATGATTTGTCCATTCTGTTCCCAAATTCCTCAATAATAATATAACAATCTTTTCAAAGAAACCTAGTAATTTTTATTATAACATTTTTCTCCGCGTACACCCATAAAAATGTAAAGAGGAAAAAGTTTTAAACGGGCTACGTCGCGATGCTATTATTTTCCCATTGTTCTATAGACCGTCGAGAGCCAAATTCGAGCGAGCGTATCGAATATCGGAATATCGCTCGGGCCACCTACGCAATTCGAACGCGCGCTCCTCCTCTATATAATATAGACGCGTTCGGAAAATGTCAAAACTGTTTTAAAATGGAAAAAAAAATGTGAAATAAAAAAAATGCAAATAATATAATAATGTGGTTAATGGGAGATAATAGTCGTCACTAAACAGATCGGAATTAGAAATCAAAGAAGAGAGAGAAAGAGCGAGAGAGAGAGGGAGAGAGATTTGACAAAGTGCGGCGAAGGCGTATAGGTAATATATCCGGGAAAGCGGGAGAGCAACACTTGTACACGAGTTTCCGCGAGAATAGGACCTTTGAGCTTGCGATGTTTGAAGTCTCGTCGCAGGAAGCTTACAAACACCGGGCGAGTGTTGTGACATCCGTATTATGCCAGGCGAAACTTACGATCTTGTTAGATCGTTAATTTGCGATCCACTTCGTTTCCTTCTTCTCTTTCTCGCGGGTACGCGATATACCCAACTATTATTTCCTCTCCTACTATCGATCCATTCTTATTGTTATTATATCATCTCTATACCCATCTCAACGTTTGTTTTACTCATCAATTTTATTTCATATAGATGTATACACTGGTCATATTATACTTTTATCGCCTTTTACCTTCTTTTTACTTTTTATTTATTTTTTTTTTTTTCGACTATAAGTATTATCTTTCTATATACTTGTTGTTTCATTTGTCCACAGCGAATGATAATTTTTAACATTACATAAACGTATACTGCATTATTTCATTGATTAACAATAATGGAAAGTGGTACAGGGATAACTAGATGGATTATATTTTTATTAGTAATTACTCGAGATATACCGTTTACGGGGGATGTCTTTGCAAGTACGTATAAAGTATGTTTTATCTCTACCCTTTCACTGAGAAAAGTGCGTATTCAATGCACGGAGAGAAATTTTGTATTAAAAATTACAAAATATTTTGTAAAAATTATAATAGTTTTTAGTAAATAAATCATAAATCATAAATAATATAAACTCAGAAAAATTACAATAGTTTATACATTAAAATTTAGAAAAGTTATAGTAAATATTACAAGAATTGTATATTAAATTTAATTATAATCTATTAGCAATTTTTACTGCCCTAGTGGAAATTGCAGAGCATTTTAAGGTTTGTTGAAAATATTTTTTGACCATTAATGTAGAATTATTGGACATTTTTTACCAAATGGCCAATTTTTGGTCAAAAAAAAAACGTTTCATAAATGCTTTCATTTTTACTAGGGTGGAAACTATAGCAATTTTCCTAATTTATCAGTTTTTGACTTGTTCACTAGACACTATTGTCATTTTTAATCTAAACTTTTTCTCGGTGTATAAAGTCAGTTGTGCATTCAAAAGTTAGTTGTTTGCAACCTTTGCAGGAAATGTAAATTAATTCGTTCGATAAAAATATATATATTTAATACAAATGCACATGCCTTTAATTTTAACACTTTTTCCCGTGTATATCTAGTAGATTTAAATACAATATTGAGATAAAGTTTGTATAAAATAGTTTGAATTGTCTGGGAGACAGAGAATAAAGTTGTTCTAGCGGGGTATAACATATCGTTTACGAAACAAGTAAATAATTAATAAAACGCCAAAAAGAGAGATGGTAAAAGTGTTAATCCATCCGCGGTTGGTTGGTTGGTGGTTGGGTCCGTCGGTCGGTTCTAGCTATTTTCGGATTTCGCCACGGATGATGAGAGTATACCGATGAATCAACCTCGCTCAACTTTATTCATTTACAACATCTCGAGATGAAAAATTTTGATAACCCAAGTGTATAGCTCGTTGCGCCGATGCGACTTTGAAAACAAGTAAATTTACACGATCTCGTCGAAATTAAAAAAATTTTTCCAATCGTAAGCGAGTAGACTACTGCGATTAATTGATCGATCGATTAAACAAGAGGAAACATCGGTGAAGTGCCTCCTTGTCTAAGGAAAAAAAAAAGAAAAAAAAAAACACGTATAGAAAACGAGATGGTCGCGTGTTTTGACGGGAAATACTCGGTAACGCGGTTGTATTCGCCGTTAAACGAGAAATTACGCGCTCGAGATTTAGGATATATAGGAGCGGTTACTGCACAAGTGCATCAGACCGGCGACGTTGAGAAATCGCGAAAGAGAGAGAGAGAGAGAGAGAGAGAGAGAGAGAGCGAGGGTTGGCGATCCTCGTTTTTTGCCGAAAGCGCACGACGAGCGACGACTGGCTCGTTAATGGCTCTGTCGTCCGCGATGGAGCACCGACGGCTATATCGTCCTCGAAAGCTTGAGAAATCGCCCGACTACGAGCTAAGACCGATTAGCTTCTTGCGGTGTCAAGGATTTAGACGAACAATTCTGAGTGGGCGGGTATTTTTACTTTTCGGGCTAAATCTCAATATGTTATTCAACTTATTTTTTTATTTTCCCTAGACTATTGCAATTTTCTTTCTCTCTCTCTCTCTCTCTCTCGTCAGGGTTCACCAAAAAATATGTTAATTTAGTTCAATCTCGATATACCTTTCTGAAAGTCATATGCTTATTTATCGAGAAATTTTTCACGAATTTATATACATAAATTAATTTATTGGAATTTATAGACTACTCGAAATAAGTAATTAATACTCTAGTATTTTATTCTAGCGTAATGTACCTTGTGGTTCGAAAGGGAACAAAAAAAGAGAGACACGCCTGCATATATAAATATATGTATGTATATGTATAGATACGGTCACACATAAACAATCCCCGTCTAACAAATGATGAAAATTAATATCATAAAGTTTCGCAAAATTAGCTTTCCGCTCACTCGAAACTATCACTTACGCAAGCGTATATATACGGTACGTATATACATGTATATATATATATATATATATATATATATAAATCCGGGCGTGAAACAAATGTGCGCAAATAAATTTCCGATGCTACACGAGAATTGCAACGCGAGCCTGACATTGATTTTTCTTCTATACTCGTCTATGTACGTAAAATAGAGGAAGACGGTGGAAGAGGCAGAGGGACAGAGAGACAGAGCGAGAGAGAGAGAGAGAGAGAGAGAGATAAATAGATAGAGATTACCCACGTGACCTTGGTAAACTCTAAAACTTGACGATAAACCCGTTATCGGTGAGTTGTTGTAGCAGAAAGGAAAAAAAAACCGAACAAGTGCGATCCTACACACAAGATCATATGTATATATATATATGCACAGTCACTGTACGCGGAATCGAAATTATAGTTGTAAGATTCGATTTGTTTGTCGTAAGTAGTAAATCTTTCAAAATAGGGAAAACGCTGTATATACGTAATATTTAATGAAGCGCGCGATATATACCGAATAATATAGTATATTAATAAAATATAGCAATCAATTTGTTCGAAATTAACGTTCGGTATATATGTATATATGTATTATATATGTATATACACATAATATTTCTACCGAGAGGGGTAAAATGATTAATAAGTATATATATATATATATATATATATATATGCACAGTCACTGTACGCGGAATCGAAATTATAGTTGTAAGATTCGATTTGTTTGTCGTAAGTAGTAAATCTTTCAAAATAGGGAAAACGCTGTATATACGTAATATTTAATGAAGCGCGCGATATATACCGAATAATATAGTATATTAATAAAATATAGCAATCAATTTGTTCGAAATTAACGTTCGGTATATATGTATATATGTATTATATATGTATATACACATAATATTTCTACCGAGAGGGGTAAAATGATTAATAAGTATATATATATATATATATATATACACGTCTTCCTATATTACACATGTTTATTTGAAGTTTATAGCGAGAAAAAACGTCGGAGAGTTTGCATATACATATAACGACGAGCGATTAATCGATAGGAAATTAGCCGTGCAACTGTTTGTTTCGAACTCCATGTTTCGACAAATATTATAATGCATCGCGATCTTGACTCCGCTGTGCGAGTTAAACAAACGGAAATCGAAACAGAAACAGCAACAACAACAACAACAACAACAACAGTAACAAAAACAACAAAAACAACAACGAAGAGAAAAAAAAGCTGTTGCGTGAACTTGCATGTGTATGTATTATACGTTGTTCCCACCATTTATCAACGATATACGCGTTCGACCTTTTCATACGCATCAATTCGTCAAAAGAACGATGCGTAATTTTCTGAATATATACTTAATAATATCTGTTCTCTCTTCTGTCGAGGAAATTTGGTCACTAAAGCATTATCGAGATTACACGTATATATATTCTTATTTATTCCTATATACATTGCTGAACCATACTAAATTTACACGTAAATATATACATATGTATATATTTATATAAATTATATTAGTACACGGAGAAACATATCCAGTCAAAATTACTGTACATATCTATTAATATTAACAATATCCATAGTAGAAATATGGCGACTTTAAATGGTTTTTTGGTTATAGAAATAGCCGCATGTTTTAGATCGTAACTAGTCATTTTCTATTGATCTTTTAGAAATTCCTTGTTTCTACTTTAAAAAACGTTTACATTTCTACTAGGATAAGTCTCGTAAATTTTTCTATAAAAATTAGTTATTTTTCTCATTTGTCAAGTCTCTCTCTCTCTCTCTCTCTCTCTTCTCTTTTATTATAATATATATTTATAAGGATATTGTTTAATAAAACAGAGACAGACTTGACAAATGACAAGAATTACTATAATTTATAAGAATTTTTTATATTAATACAAATTTTTACAGACTTTTTTTTCTCCGTATACAACGTATATAGTTATATACGCGCATTTTTTTCACATATATACATATATAATAATTTTGCTTCTATTTGCCAAGCAGCACAGCTGCATATTATTAAGTATACTTGTAATACATTATATTAATCGTACTTTTTTTTACGCGCATTCACTCGCGTTGGACGATATATATATATAACATGTTGTGCCGAAAACGAGTGGTGGTACGTTCGTGAAAAGCAAAATAACAACACAGAGTCGAAAGAAAGAAAGAAGAAAGAAAGAAAGAAAGGGAAAAAAGAAGGAAAGAAGCGGTTGGTATATATCGTGTGCGTGTATGTATAAAGCGAGATATAAAACATACACACACACATATATATATATATATATAACGATGCGAGAGTTGATTGTGAAATTCGCGGAGGGCGTGACCTCGGGATCGCCCTGCCGTCTTATCGCTCGTCTTTTCGCGCGCCGAAGCGCGTGTAATAGCGCGCGGTATCGCCGAGGAGGGTAAAAAAGAGGAGATACGTACTTGTCGGTGACGCACGCGACACCCAGTAGAAAGAGGAAGGGATGCGCTTACCAGATTAAAATCATCTTTATACGCACGCACGCACACGCACGCACACGCACGCACGCACACACACACACACACGCTTACGCACGCACGTACATAGACACGTACATACATACATGTAATGCTCAATTATATTTACTCGAACGATATATCTTATGTAGCTGTAGGCGTTATTATAATACATATCCATCTCGGGATTGAAATTTTGGTCCACGACGGTTGTGTAATAATGGAACTCACTCCACTTTGAAATCCATCGAGTTTGTTATATACGGACGTGTGTGTGTGGGTGCAGTATATAAAAAATATTGAGAGGTTGCAAACGCTCAACTATACCGTATATATATATATAATGGGATTTTAATTGTTTTATGTTTGATCATGCGCGTTCTGTTGATAAACTTAGAACGATATATACAACTAGTTATCGTGCAAAAATTTATTCAATGTTTACCAATATTATACGCAATATATTATCTTTATCTTATCGTTTGTGAATAATTATAATACAAACAATCGATCATCTTTTAATACGGAAAATAGAATTTCTCCATGATATATTTATATTTACACGTAAATATTATATATATATAAAGTTTTCTCAACCGGTGGCTGATTTGGGATTCGAGAGATATATATATATACTCACGTAGTGGTGGTAGAGATCCGAAGGTAGATTCATGGGGGAGGAAAAGGTAGAGGTGACCCCGGATACCGGGATCACGTGAGAGACCATTCTGCTACGCTCGGACGCGCCGGTTGTCGCGTTCCCGGGGTAGACGTTCATAAAACCCGCGGCTGCCGCAGCGGCATTGGCCCGTTGCTGCTGGCCCGCTAGCAGGTCCTCCAGGAGCACCGGCGAGCCCTCCACTTTTCCGTTTTTTGGACGTTATCGAACCGATCCCTCCTCGTACCTCGTACCTCGTACCTCGTACCTCCGGCTCTCCTGGTACAACTACCGCTCGGTCGATCCGCTCCGGGACCCCTTACATCCTTTCCTTCCTCATCGGCGATGCGGCGATTCGGTCACACTGCAACATTATTCAACAAATCTCTATATAGGTATATACATATACTTATTTCAACTATTTGCTTTCCAGCTTGAGAAAAAAGTACGCGCGCGCGATAATTAACAATTTACTGGTTCGCGCGTGTTAAAATTAAGGATAGTGAACGTGCGAGCGAAGAAGCATCGTTCTATACTGACAAGGAGAGCGTCAGGCCTGCGGGAAACGGATCTTTACCAAACTCTAGGACATGATTTCTACTATAAAAATATGCAGAAAGCTGAAGTTCCGTATGCCAATGCCATGTTTTACGGACTTTATAAGCAAAAAACGAAAAATTTCGCAAGAAATAGTCTTGACTTTGGTCGCTTATAACTCAGAAACAAAAAGAGATATGCATTCAAACTTAAGTCCAGAAGAAAGCTGAGATCAAATAGATTGGATTTAAAAAAAAGAAGTTCAAATAGTTTAATTTGGTTGAAAGTTATGGAAGAAAGAAGAATAAGAAGATAATTTAGCTTGAAAATCAACAGATTTTTTAATTCAAAATATTCGTCAAAAAATCGTTAAATTTCTATTTCTTTCATAACTTTCAACCAAATTAAACTATTTAAACTTCTTTTTTTTAAATCCAATCTATTTGATCTCAGCTTTCTTCTGGACTTAAGTTTGAATGCATATCTCTTTTTGTTTCTGAGTTATAAGCGACCAAAGTCAAGACTATTTCTTGCGAAATTTTTCGTTTTTTGCTTATAAAGTCCGTAAAACATGGCATTGGCATACGGAACTTCAGCTTTCTGCATATTTTTATAGTAGAAATCATGTCCTAGAGTTTGGTAAAGATCCGTTTCCCGCAGGCCTGACGCTCTCCTTGTGAGTAATATAGGTATACATATATATATATATATATATATTAAGTGCAACTGTCCGGAAAATATAAAGGTTTTGGAGAAGCGACGGGACGCATCGAGCGACGAGCCCCGAGAAGCGCCGACCGCCGACGCGGTTCGAATGACAAGTTTCGAACAGCTGGTGCCTATACATACTCGGAGTACTTAGCGAACGCGTCCGTCTCTTCATCTTTCCGGGATCCTCATCTTTACGTCCGATTCAGGGACTTCCGTCCACCTTCCCTCGGCCGAGACTTTTATATACACATATATATATATACACGTCGACTTATCACGGCTAACATTTTCGCGTTGCGTTTAAATCGTCGAAATCGCGATCAATTTACTTTATTTTATTTTATATATATATATATAAATTTACAATTGTAATTGTAACGAGGTTAACGTAAGCGCAGAGCCCCCGTGCTATAGATATTGTTTTCATAATTAACACGCGATAACGAGAGCTTTACATCATCCGTTCGTATATACAAGTAGACTAAAAATAACAAAATTATATGTTTTTGGAGATTGGAGATGTTGTTATCTCGAAAAAAATAAACAACGTAATAAACTCATTCTTTAGAGTCTATATAACGCTCGAGAAGAATTTATTAACTCGAATGCACCGGAATATACCTATGGGTATATATATATACGCGGTGTAAAAGTCAATTCGCCTCGTTTAAAACGACAAAATAGTGTCTTCGACAATGATTATACAACCGATGTTTATATATATATATAATAAAAGTAAAAATAAACAAAACCACCGCACGCGTATATATCTGAATAAGATCTATTATTAAAACTGAATTATTTCGTCAATTCGATAATAAATCCTATACAACTCATTTGTATACTTAAATAGTATTAATGGGGGTACTTTCATTCGATATCTAATGAAGGATAAATGATGTATACAGTTAATTCTGTTATTAATAAAATTAGGTATATAACACTACATCTACATATAAACATAACGACATCAAAAAGTTTTACTCGGTCGTAAAAAAAAGTCTGTTAATCCGAGTGTACTATATTCAGACTCGCGAATAACATAACTATATATATATATATATATTGTTTTGTGTGAAAAAAAACGAAATGGAACAAATCCGTGCTCGCGGTTTGCACGCCGATTTTCGTTATTTTTCTATTTCCACGTAAACTATACCTATTGCATATATTAGAGATTAATCGGATAAATTTTCGATAAAATTGATAAACGCTGGAAATGCATTGGAAATATGTGTGACGAAGGAAAGTATAATCATGCGTTACAGTAGCTCGCGCGGAATGATACGACGAACACCGATCGAATATAAAACAAAAAATGCTATATAAAAGTGGTATAGTGCACAGGGTCCCGGTTCCTCTCTTCTAAGCTCTCGCGTGTGTATATATTTAAATCACCGGATCGAGCGGCACAAAAAGGGTCTCCCGAGTCTTTAAAAATGGGGACAACGAGAAGAACATCCCAAGGGAGTCATCGGGACATCCGGCGCCAAAACGGCAATCGTAAATTCGAGTGTACGGCAATTAATTCATCTTCCCTCCTTGTACGAGTCGGCCCGAACGTTTTGCTTTCAAAACTGTATTATATACCCGTGAGTGTGAACCAACATGTGGGAGTATTAATTCTGTTAGATTGCTACCTAATTAGAAGGCTCTTTGATCTACCTAAAGTGCTCCCATTTTTTTTCTCCTTCTTCCTCTTTCCTTTTTGTTCTTTCTTTTTTTTTCGTAACATTAAACACCTATATTATTATACCTATACAAAATATGTCATTTTCCAGCTTTGAAAAAAAATTTACCCCTTTATTTTTGTCACTGAGAAAAAAGTTGAAGTAAAAATTACAATGTTGTCTAGTAATGCGGAGACAGACTGACGCAATCCAAAAATTTACCGTAGTGTATTATAAAATTTACTACAGAAAGCTATTATAATTTTTACCACAATTCTGGTAATATTTACTACAACTTCAGTTAAATTTATTATTGGTAAATTTTTGGACTGTGTCAGTCTGTCCCTGCATTAATAGACAACATTGTAATTTTTATTTTTCTACAACTTTTTTCTCAGAGTATATATTTAAAGCTTCACTTCTTCTTCTTTTTTTTAAGGGTAACACTGCAGACACACTGTATACTTTTGTACGCATATCACCGCATATTTTTCATCGGACGTAAATTATTTAAGATTTATATAATTATTTTCGCGAAAACAACTTTTATCTTGTTCACGTTTTCGAAATTTTTAACAAATATAAATATACACTTTGGGAATTTAAGAGTTTATGTATAAAAAATATGAAATTTAAATTAATAGTTCCTTATTGTATTCCGCACAGATAAAATTCAAGTGTGCTAAAAATGAATGAATCGTATAAATATAACGCAAGCGCATTTAAATAACGAGAAACATTGTAAAACATCAGCACTGATGGAACATCGTTAACCGGCACAATTCTATGTAGGTAATATACGCGCGAAGATTTTACCGCGCGCGAGCGACGGAGGACGACAGTACGTACATTCTATTCCATTACGAAGTTCCATTAATTCAAAAAACATTTGTCTTACTATAACGTACAAATAATAATTTCAGATTATAAAAACGAATAAAGTTCCTCTCTCCAATTGCGGAGAATATCGAAATGTCGAAAACTAAATTTCACTATTTCCTTATAATATACAACGTATATATATATATTTTCAGAAGAACGCTGTTTACTTTTGCTCGAGTGCCACTATAATGCCTATATATATATATATATTTTTTTTGCAGAGTGTGAGATAATTGATTTTGCAAATTGTAACGTAACGTCGCGAAAAAAGTATTACACGATGCGAAAGACACCGAATATATATGTATAAACCGATAGGTAATAAAGTGTGTTGCAATTTTCCAAAGTAGAGCATCCGATGTTCGCATTCTCTTTGTCAATGGAAAATGCTGATTTGTTCATTTTTCTTTAAACGCGTACGTAATCGATTGTAGGTTCAAGGCTACGTCATATTATTTATTCGGTATATACTTAACATCACAATTAACAATTTCGAATATTTATCGATACAATTAGTAAAACTAATCTATATAGGTATACAATTGATTACGATTTTTAAGGTGCAGGCGGTTGATATATATGTGAAAAATAAATCGGGTATATAGAGATCGATTATATATATATATACACGTATAAAATACTTTGAAAACGCGTAACAAATTGAACATGACACTCGATAATTTGAATAAGTTATATACCCACAGCACGAATTTACAAAAAAATAAGGTGAAATTTCTTGACGAGATCAGGATTAAAATCTCTCGTTTATAACCAAGTTGAAAACCATACTATATATACAAAATTGGCCATACAGTCGTACAGTCGGTTCGTTGGTAACGAGGTGTGGCCATCACAACGAAAACTCGTTGCAGCCGTCGAAAAAAACTTACCCGATCAACCGTAAGGTATATACGATATAAGGAAACGAAGAATCGTCGTTCCAGTCACTGCACAAAACCAAGTGGTGAGATGCAGGTATGTATGTATGTATGTATGTATATATACGTGCGACACAAAAGTTTGTCAGAGTCCGCACATGACCACCCGCGTACACGCGCAGTTGACCGAAAGAAAGAAAAATAAAGGATTATATACTTATGGCGAGCGAGATAGAGAGAGAGAGACTAAGAGAGACTGGGATAATCGGAGGAGCGCGAAATGCAAAACGTCGGCGACGAGATCGACAACTGTGAACTGACGCCGCCTTGACTGAACCTCGCGCTCGTAACTCGTTACGTCCTTCTCCCACTCGGCCGAGCCGAAGAGGCGGGGTTTAAGATCGACGAGCGAACCGCCTTCTTACGGGTTTCCTCGTTCGGTCGACTGTAGGGGATGCTGCGCGCGTATATGCGTATATATATATATATATAGGTATACATATCGTCTATATAGGTAAACGGATACTCGCTGCATCTATATAACCCCTAGCGGGATGGATATGATGCACCATGCCTCATGCGCACCTCGCTTCCGATCATTTAATAATTATTTTAATTATACTTATGTATATAGTAAAATCCGTGCACGATTGTGCATCGAGTCCACGAAGTGATTAACACGATTTTTGTTAAAAAGACCCAGTAATTGGACGTGTCCTAGTTGTTGGACAGAATCATTAACATCTATTATATAAAAATATGTATAGGAAACAAATTCGACTAATATATGAATACTGGTTTAATTAAGTAACTTTTTGTTTTGCATAGTTTTTTTTCGACTAGAAACAATTTTCTTAAAATAAATACTATACATTTTGGTGTCCAATTACTACATCATTTCGGTAAGGTTAAGTGTCCAATCACTGGGTCTTTTACCTTACATATACTATAAGTAATTCATATATACACGGAGAGAAATAATTTGTAAATATTACAAAGCAGTTTGGTAAAAATTCCTAAACTCTCAAGTAATGTGGTAACAAACTGCGAATCTCGTAATTTTTACCAAACTAAATTGTAATTTTAATTTTTTTTTTAACATCAGAAAAAAAATTTTATTCCTCCGCATATTATTTATTTTTGAGTTTATGTATATTATTCGAGTGTTATGGAAATTTTAAATATTTAAATGAAATTTAATTAGTGAAAAAAATTCTGGATGTCATCGGGATCGAACCTGCGAAGTTTGGGTTGAGAATCCAAGTCCTTACCATTGCGCCACCGCGTCACTTGCATGTGTTTCATCGAATCGTCCTTTTAAAGTAAACAAACGAACGACGCGATTCCAATAAAAATTTTATTTATCGCTTCTTTTCGGTATCTCGTGCTGTACTGTTGTTTATAGAATTTCGTAAACAGTATAGGAAAAAATCAGAGTTAATAAAATTTACAAGCTTAATTGTAAAATTTAGTACGCCAACTCCACAAATTTTACTACATTTAGAGTAAATTTTACTACATTTACTGTAAATTTTACTTAGCAGTTTGGTAATTTTTTCGGTTTTTTCGGTCTGTTACCACATTACTTGGGAGTTTGGGAATTTTTACCAAACTCCTTTGTAATATTTTCTAAATATTTCTCTCCGTGTATCTATTCAATCATATATAGATATATTATAATTAATTCTCTGTATATATACCCACTTCATTAAAACATTTATTTCTCGAAATCTAAGAGAGTGAATAGCCATCGGATAGATCATATTTTTTACATACTAAATATTTGTTCACTTAACTAAAAAATATTTATATGTTACTTGTCAAATACGGTCATTCTTTCTATTAATTAAAATTTTTGTTTTTGTTTTTTCGAACGTACTCAACTAATTTAAATATTTACTGATATAACTCACTACTTATATTATTTCAGAGTAAAGCGTATATGTAAAATATTTTTGAAATTTCACTTGAATCTACATTTTAGTTAATTATATATACACTTATACAAATTCAACTCCCATACTTTTAATAAATGAAATATCATTGCGCTTCCCATAAAAGTGCAAGTAAACTCTTTCACTGTCAAATAAAATTATTTGAAAATAACAAAGGAATAAAACTTGGTCTTTATATCAATGCTATTTTGCACAATGAAGAATCAATGAATATACACGCACTAATATATAATACCCCGTTCAATCTTCAAACTATAAACCTTTTTTTCGTGATACATATCTTATCCAAGAGACAATCGATATACCTCGCTTTGTGACTTTAAGAAGAAGCACATTGGCCAAACACGGGACGCGCATCCGAAAAAAAAAGCCGAGGCGAAATAAAATAACGAAATCCTGGTCTCAGCGGTAATTCGCCGAGAGTCGCTCGCGATGGCCTCGTTTAAACCTTCGTTGCTCAATATACTCTCAGGAATGCTACGCAAGCGATAATATTGTATAACGAGGGACTTTACTATAAATTAGACGTTCGACTTTTTTTATAGGACTCGATTCCCCGATCGTTATGTAATCGATGTCGCATTTTCGTTACGCGGTTACGGCATTCTTCGATCCCATTTGAATTTCGCATTTTATGACATCGCGATCGCTCGAACTTTCAATTTTAGTGCGTTTAAGGAACATATATAAGTATGTGTATATATATATATATATATATATATATATATATAGTCGATATAGAGATGTATACGAGTCGACTTGACGATACTGCATCAGGGTAAGTCTTTCTGAAAATTTAGTGGTAACACCTTAATTACTTACTCCGTGGATTTTTCCAAATAGTTTTTCGAGGGCAATGTATACCTACAATTGATCGAGGTTTAAATATTTCAGTTATATATATATAATATAATTATTCGAGGTGATAAAATAATCCGACTACAATTAATCGTAGCACGCGCGAAAAGTGTAATTTTCAATTGAAAAAATTGCGTAATGCGCGATATTGATTAAAGAATAATTAGGGAAATGGAAATAAAAAAATGAACTGAAAGTGCGCATGGGGAAAAGAAACGGATCGTGCGCGGCGCAACTTCCCTGGAACGAGAAGGGGAAGTTCCGAGCTCACCGAGCCGCCATGATTGGGCGTACACAACGAGTCACCGATTGGCTCGCTCTGGCCAATCGACGCTCCTGAGATTCCGACTCCTCCACCCTTTTTTCGAGTACTGTCAAGGTATATTAGGGGTGACCGATTATTCGATCCGGGGTTAATCACGGTGATTTTGTTACAACGAGTGCTCACTACTTTGGGACATTAAATTGCATAGATATATATAAACTATATATATGGGGTATTCCACGTGAAGTGGTCCGATCAAAATTTTAAAATGCACCAAATTTTGGGTACACATTGCAAATGTTTTTCAGAATACAGAAAAAAATTTTTAGGTACTGGAATCTATTTGCTCAAAAGTTATTCTAACCTCAAAAAGTGAATTTTTTCTAGTTTTTTTCAACATCAGCTGGGTTTACCGCTATTTAACTCAAAATCTATCAACTTTTACTATAAAACATTATATATAACATTCGTTGCTAACTATGTCTAGAATTTATCCTTCTGGGTTAGAATTTCTAATCTCAAGGTTAATGTTACATAAACTACATGTCAACATTCAACTTAAAAATAGTGTAAGTGCGCCACAATTGATTTTTTTATCCAAAAGTTTAAAAAAAAGCTTGAAGCAATACCTTTCAAATGGTCTGCCGCATTTTTGGGGCCTTCAATTCTGTAAAAAGTTATGATAATTTAAAGATAGACATAAAATTCACAAAAATTTACATGGTAATTCCCATTTAAATTTTTAAAAAAATTTCGAGTTTCGTTAAATTATCATAACTTTTTACAGAATTGAAGGCCCCAAAAATGCTGCAGACCATTTGAAAGATATTGCTTCAAGCTTTTTTTTAGACTTTTGGATAAAAAAATCAATTGTGGCGCACTTACACTATTTTTAAGTTGAATGTTGACATGTAGTTTATGTAACATTAACCTTGAGATTAGAAATTCTAACCCAGAAGGATAAATTGTAGACATAGTTAGCAACGAATGTTATATATAATGTTTTATAGTAAAAGTTGATAGATTTTGAGTTAAATAGCGGTAAACCCAGCTGGTGTTGAAAAAAACTAGAAAAAATTCACTTTTTGAGGTTAGAATAACTTTTGAGCAAATAGATTCCAGTACCTAAAAATGTTCTTCTGAATGCTCAAAAACATTTCGAATGTGTACCCAAAATTTGGTGCATTTTAAAATTTTGATCGGACCACTTCACGTGGAATACCCCATATATATATATATATATATATATATATATATATATATCTGTATGTCTTCACCTTAAATTTACTTTGACATAATTTACTATACACTTTTTCAAAACTATAATTGCGTTTTTTTATTTTTTAACAATTTTTCCTAAATACAGATATATATATATTTACTTTGAAAACGTACGTATACTTTAATCCTTGTATTGGTTGTAATGTCCTGGAAAATTATTATGTACATATGCCCGTTGCTCTGAAATCTTGTACGATCGTTTCGGTAATCAAGAATCTATCGCGATATAAACGTGATCTATTTTTTTTTATCTGCGCGTGTAACAGAGCTGTCAATTAAAAATCTTATTATTTCCAAAATAATTTTACCCATGTTTCAAACAGTTCATAAATACACTATATATATGGGTGGTTCTCTGTGACATCGAAGATGAAAAAAATAAATATTGCTATAACTGTGGGAATATGTTTTAGAGGTATCCAGTAGTTCTTCTGAATTTTTTCAGATTTTTTCTGGGCCATTATTTTAAGTTACAGAGAGTCAAAGTTGACATTTTAGCACTTTTTTGCATTATATGCCCAGGATTACTATAAAAGTATCAACATTATTATTATTATTATTCAGCAATACATTGTTTGAATTTCACAAACTTGTCACTGTCACGTTATCATATTACTCATTATAATTATAGATCCGATTTATTTATATATCTTTTGTATTAAATACGTATATTCAGTTATTGTAATAATGATGTTTATATATTTATAGTAATCCTTCAGATTAGTATTATAATTCTTGTAAGGGATGTAAAACTAAAAATCCAGTATTATAAATGTTTAAAAAATAATTTTTTATAATTTTATAATAATATTTGTATTTTTAGCAGCTTACAGGGGATTAGATGGATACTGAAACAAGTGGAGATACTTTTCTACCACTCCAAGGTAAGTGCACAAATTTTTTTGCAATGATCATGCTACTAGATTCATCGTTATAAGGCAGCAAATATACATTTCTATTAATATTTCGGGCACTTTTCCCGGATATTTTGACCATAAGTGATCTTAATGATTTAGACCCACTCTGGAAATTTTTAGGCAGTTTCTGACTATAAAAAGACATCTTTTAGACAGTATTAGGTTACCAGAGTCCGGAGCAGAATTGCTGATTTTCACTATTTAAGGTTTAAATGACTTACAAAAGTGTGACAGCATACATTTATGTCTTTAAAAGTATTTTTAATGAAAAGTTCGGAAAATTTTACAAAAAAAGTCATACTCACGTTTTTAGTGAAAAATGCATCCCCTGGGAGCTAAAAATTCATGAAAATGGGCATATAATGCAAAAAAGTGCTAAAATGTCAACTTTGACTCTCTGTAACTTAAAATAATGGCCCAGAAAAAATCTGAAAAAATTCAGGAGAACTACTTGATACCTACTCTAAAACATATTCTCACAGTTATAGCAATATTTATTTTTTTCATCTTCGATGTCACAGAGGACCACCCATATATATATATACTGCTATAAATTAGTGAACTGTTCTTATACACTTTCTCAAAATGTCAACAACTTTGTCTAAGCTTTCTTATAATAGTTCATCATTTTCTGCTTCGTCCGATGTATAATCCGTTGAAGTAATTAAATTATAATATATGTACCGTATACGTATATATACTTATTGCATATATATATACATGTCTAAATAGAGCGCGTGTGTGGAGAGTATGGAGAGAGAGTGGAATACGACACCAGCCGATCGAATTCGTCGAAGCGCGTATAAGTCCCACGAAATATTTTCTTGGAATCGTTGTACACCCGTAGAAATTTTGTCGCTAAGATTTTTTTTTGCGCCTCTCTCAATGTTCTTATCTGCATCGGTAATCGGTGCGCGCGTAGCCACGTAATGCCCAGCTCTCATCTCGAATTACACCTAAAGCGCGTCGATAATGGTATATCCAATTTGTAAGGATATTGCGTTACATCGGCCGTGCACGATTAACACTTTTCGTTTATTCCTTTTATTTCAATTGTGTCTGTGTGTGAGTGTATAAGTTATATATACATATACATATATTTATTAGTTTTATATACGCGCAAATATATAAGTACTCGTGCTCGCCATCCTTCTCTCTTTCGAGTACTCTGCATATATATATATATATGTGTGTGTGTGAACAGGTCGATTGTGTCGTCCGCAGTTTTTCAACAACGAAAGAGCAATAAAGAGATGCGCGCGAACCGAACGAGGTCACGATATCGAATCGATGGCATTGTTGGCCCAGCACAATAGGTTTATTTGACAACAATCCTGATTGTTGCATTTCTCTCGATTATTGTCACTCGTTTCTTCTTATCCTTTTAGTCGGATCCCCGAGTTCACTATTATCTCTCCCCTTCTTCTTCGTTTCAATTGCGCCTATATATATATATATATACACCTTCCATACACTGCAGATTAACTTTAATCGTCTTAAAAATCTGTAACTCACTTTTTTTTCTTTTTAATTTAATGTATAACGTATATAACTCGTTATTCATCGCGATCGCGATACTATTTTGTACGCATATTGTTTCATTCTACCGGATCAATTAATCAACAAACGTTTGTGTAAATTAAATGAAGTGTGCAATATTGTTAAGTTTTCTATCAAAAATTATACTTAGTCTTATATATAATATCCTTTTTTAATTCTTTCGGTTTTTTATATAGAGGATTCCCGTAAAGTACTGCGCATTTTGAACCATTGCTTTTAAAAAGTGAAATTTAACGCGCGTATAGACTAACACCAGATTCTAATAAAATTATACTTATTGATCGATCAACTTGATTTTCTTTTACAAACGCTGTGACGATGTGTATCATATATAGTTATGCGCGTGTATCAAGGGGCGCGTGTCGCGCACCCGAGGCAAGTATGGGTACGCGGCACTAGCCCTATATATACAGCTAAAACAAACCTTTAATTTTTACTTTCTTAATTTTTTCGTGTATACAATATCTTGTGTCGGGTGCAATCATCGAGCGCCCTTTTGGATACACGTGTCGATTCTTTATCTTCCAAAAATGATCATTTTATAAAACTGCATTCTACTTTATGGCATACAAATTAACAGCATTACATTTGTACAAATTCGTCATTATAGTTTTGGGATCGTTTGATAATTTTCTAAACATCTTTTTCTCAAAATGTCTATAATTTTCCGATATTTTAAATGCAGTCTAATTAATAGAAAGAAGAATCACTTGTAGAAATGAGTTACTAGGAGAGTGTCACACTTGCGGGAAACGGATCTATTACCAAACTGTAGGATATGTTTTTTACTATAAAAATATAAAGAAAGCCGGAGCTATAGGCTCTAACGCTCTATTTTTCGATAGTTACAACCAAAAAACGTAAAATTTCGCCAAAAGTACTTCTAAGTTTGATTATTGTTTATAACTTGGAATCGGCTAAATATATACATTCAAACTTAAGTTTAAAAGAAAGCTAAGATCAAGTAGATACATTTAAAAAAAGGAAGCTCAAATATCTAAATTTGGTCTAAAGTTATGGAAGATATAAGAGTTAGACGAAGTTATGGCTTTAAAAAATCATCAAATTGTAAACCTAAATTTTCGGTAAAATTTCGTCTTCTTATTTTATCCATAACTTTAGACCAAATTTAGATATTTGAGCTTCCTTTTTTTTTAATGTATCTACTTAATCTCAGCTTTCTTTTAAAATTAAGTTTGAATGTGTATCTTTAGTCGATACCGAGTTATAAACAACCAAACTTAGAAATATTTTTGGCGAAACGTTTTTTGGTTGTAACTATCGAAAAGTAGAGCGATAGAGTCTATAACTCCGAGTTTCTTCATATTTTTAATGTAGAAAACATATCCTACAGTTTGGTAAATATTTGAAGAAGTGTGACACTCTCCTAGTTAATAAGAATACAATTAATAATTAAATAATAAATTTTAATTTAATTATTAATTTAAATAATTAAATAATTGATATAAATAGCAAATTACTTACCAATATGTATACAACAAGTTATACGCCATTTTTTATAGTATTTTAATTTTCGGCTCGCTGTAATGCTAGAGAACACATCGATCCGAAATCGAACAAGGGGCAATTATGCAGATTATAACATATATTGTACAATTTGTAATTTTAATTTGTAATTTTCACCCTCCATTGTTGAATTAGTAAATAGTCGATTGTTGAGGGTCAATAATAAATAAATCCAATTTATGTAAAAAATTATTTTTTGTTGTTCATGTTGAACTTTAAAAAATTGTTAATATTTGTGTCTCTGTTAATAAATTAGTGCCAGAAGAGGTCTGAAAATATAATCAGACGAAACGTCGCAATTTTTAATTAAAAGAAAAGGTGTTAAATTTATTCAACATCCTGTAAATTGCCCTACAAGATCGTTTAAAAAACCAAAACTAAAAATTAATTGTTTAATATTTACTAAATTGTTTCGTTTTGATTGACAAGATTTCGCTTACTGGATATATTCTCGTGAAATTTCGAACTTGGTAGCGCAACCAACGCGCTAGCACCTATTAGACATCTAACTGCACCTGCGGTTTTTTTATTTTTGAATGTTAATATATAATATGTTATTTACGTAACTTTTTATATCATTTATAATATTCGATAAAATCATTACTCGATGATGATAAAAATAAATACCATTGGTGCATATGGATCATTAAAAGGTCGTCATATTTAAATTCTATATCGCCAATCGAATTACCGAATTGTCGGGAAATTTTATAGTAATTCGATAAATATTTTGCAACCTGCAATACGCAACTACGTGCAAAGTACATTATTTTTTGTCGAAAACTTGTCGACGTCGATATCGTGGATTCCCGCAATAACCAAATAATCGTACACATGCGTAAACAATAAATAGGGTTTTAACCAAAATGAATATATACTTTTTTCAGTTGGTTCTGTTAGCAGAAAAAATATCGATCTACATATCGTCAAATATCGGTTTTGATTCAGAATGATCTGAATCAAAAGTGCAGTCACCTATAAAAATTTGCAACTAATCGATATCTACTTTTTATATATTGGTAAGTAATTAAATTGTGCATACTTAGTCATATAAACACAATAAATAATAATTAACGGGATGTCGGACAAAAGTTACAGGGATCTATACCTTTCAACATAAGAATTATCTTGGAAATAATGAATTAAAAATCTAAAAAAATTCATATCGATAGTTTAAAACAAAAGCGAGGGCACGACGTTTTGATTTTTTGAGAACAAATAATTTTTTTAATAATAATTTCAATAAACATTTTCGGTCGGTAAATTATTGATCGAAAAAGGCATGAATTTTCAACGCAAAAATCAGAAATAAATTACAGATTTAAAAAATTGAAAAAATTTGAGTATAAATTTGAGTATAATAATTCGAGTTTGTTTAAAATATGCCTATGGGCATATGGCATTTAGGATTTGTCAAAAACTTATTCTTTTGTTTATAAAAAAATATTAAAAATTACCATTTTCTGAGTCCGACATCCCCTTAATTAAACAAATTAGAGTGTGCGCTTGCAGAGCCGAAAACAAACTTATTGGACATGTTGCTGATATATTTAACTTATATCGTGCGGGTCGCGGGCTCGCGTGATAATCGTGCAGAGTTCTGTCAAAAGGATGAAAATTCGTATATATAGGTATTTTACACGAATTCTGAAAATGTGGGCTTGATTCGTATAATAGGTACATCAATGAAGTATTGTATGTTTCGAAATAAAACTCACGAAAATCGTACAGCAATTGTTCACATCCAATGATTTTAATTGCACATTTTATAAAGAGCTCGCCTTATCAAAAAGATAGTTGTACACTCTTCTCGGAAAAATATGGTATACATTGTCCGTTTACTTGTTTGTTGTTGTGTATATACAAAAATAAATAAACTGTCGTAAACTTCAATGGATGTATAAACATGATTTTTTATAGATATATATATAGGTGTAAACGACGTACGATGTGGCACTAAAAATGGATGTTTACCTCGTTATTCGTTCGTTACAGATTAGCCATTGCAAGTTTTTGTGGTGTTTTATCTCTGTGAGCGTTTATTTTTGTTGTTCAAGTATGTAGTAATCAAATGTTGCAGTTACACAAGTACGTAATAATCGTGATTTAATTTGTAATGTATTAAGTACTCGTACATCGACAAAATAATTATCTATACTTACTTTACCGCAAAGAAGTTACCGTTTTTAATTTCTATCAATAACTAAAAAAGTTTATGAGGAAAAATTTTTGGTACCAGTACGCCATTCTATACAGCAATACAAGTAATCTGTCATATTTTGATGCAAATTCATGGAGTATTTACGAAGAACATGTGTGAAAGTGAAATTTTTATTCAACATAACCTGAATAAGCCTAAATAAGCCGGAATTACTGGAAAATTTTTAAAGTCACCTACGTTGTTGAGTTAACATGTTGACCATGCAAATAAATTTCAAATCCACCAGGAATTGAGATAAATGTATGAATCGTTCGCGAACTCCTTCGTTAAATTGTCGTGCAACGCGCTATTCGTCGATTGTCGAAACGAAAAACGTTGTTCGCTCGCACCGTCGAGGGTATTTGCCACTTGCCGGCATCTCGATCGGTGCGTAGAAAAGTAAAGTGACTCGATCGGTACAGGGACTTCAAAACAGACCTCGGCGCCTCGCTCGACTCGAGAGTCGAATGCACCAACGTCGCACGTCGACTAGTTGCACGGTCGATATACTTGCGAAAGCGCGTGCGCGCGAAGCAGAAGAGACTTTCACCAGTAGACGAGCTCTCGGGCCTCTCGTGGCCTCCTTGCTGCCGGCTCGTGCATTCTCAGCTTCCACCGTATACCTCGATACTCGCGATATTTCGGACCTACCAAAATTATGGACGAGGAGGAGAAGGAAGGCCGGATCGAGGAGGACTATTACACTTTTTTGAACATCCCGAGAAATGTGAGAACATGGACTAAACTCATCGATTTATCTGACTCCTCCTCCACGTGACGATATACTTTTATAACGTATACCAATATAGTCAGCCCCTTCCTTGATATTCTTTTTCTCTGCTGACGTAACTTCTACTTTTTCAAAATACACCGGCTATCTACTTTTTATTTTAAATTCGACATACGTCTCAATCATTTTTACCCTTTTTTATATCATCTTTTTTTCTTTCGTGAAGGTTAATGTATGTGGTTGTCGTTATGATGAAACAATTTCCATTATTCCTGAAATAGGAGCATTTTTTATTTTATTTATATTATTGCTTTTTTTCATCACTCACAGATATAAGTCTTTCTTACTAGGTATTCATTATTTTCTTAACTTCTCGATGATACAGTTTTTTAATTGTTCGTAGAGAAACTATCTTTGTGTATTTATTACTACTGTTTCATTTACAGTAAAATGTTTAATTCTACATTTTATTTTATGATTTTAATAATAACTGTATTAACTTTGGTTGCGTGTTATTTATCTTTCTTTGTTTAATGACAGAGATGCACGGTTCAACAAACTGGTTACATAAACAACATATATGCAAATTATATGCACACTAGAAAATATTTTAATGTTCTTAATCTTAAACAAATTTTTTTATAATAAATTTTTATTTACACACTAATTTTTATAAATCTGACACCCAACAACTATACCCATACTTAATTCATATGGTCTATTAAACCTATTTCTAGGCAACTCCTGAAGAAATTAGTAATGCTTATCGAAGGCTCAGTAAAATTTATCATCCAGACAAACATGCAGATCCTGAACAAAAAAAGAATGCAGAATTATTGTTCAATCAAATAAACAAAGCTTACGAAGGTGTGCAAAACAATGACTAAATTTTTTTTTTCAATAGATAAAATTCTTATCTTATAATATTAATATCTACTTTACAGTTTTGAGTGATGCTCATAAAAGAACAATTTATGATTCATTGGGAGTGAAAGGGTTACAAACCGAAGGATGGGAAATTGTGCTGCGCACCAAAACTCCACAAGAATTGAGAGAGGAATATGAACGTCTTGCAAAAGAAGAGGAAGAAAGAAGATTGTTAATGCGTACTAATCCTAAAGGCAATGTTACCGTTAATATTAATGCTACAGATTTATTCAGTAGATATACAGATGAATATAGTGATATTTATAATGCTGCTGGGTTCGTATTATATATATATTACATATGTTTTCAAAAATTTACAAACTTTAAGAATCTTTATAAACAATTAGTTTTATCAATTTGGTTAAAATTCGTTAATAATATATAATATATGTTCATTAATGAATCATTGAAAATTATTAATAATAACAATTTCTTATTTACTTATAACTGCTATGTCATTTAGGACAAACGATGATAGGTCTGCCTTTTTTACATTAATAATTTATCATCTCTATAAACAATAATTTAATGTGCATCTATTAATTTATAGACCCAGCATATTTTCTTCTATTGAAGTCAGCGGAATGTCATTTACACAATCTATCGAAGCTCCATTAACTGTAAAAGATACTGCCTCACTAGGTGGAGAATTGGGAATGAAAAATGGTGTAGGTTCTGGTTCAATCAATTTTTCAGTTCGACGTCTTGTATCTCCAAGAGGTTGGTTTGAAGTAGAAGTTGGAGCTGGTAATGGTCCTACATTAGCCTTCAGAGGATACAGATCGTTAACTAGAAGGATTTTTTTCAATGGTGGTGCTGTTTTACAATTTAATCCAAATGAAATTGCACCTGGTTTGATTGGAAGTATGTAAAATTGCATTAGGATTTTCACATGATTTATAAAAGATACTTTACTAAAACTATTTTCATTAATATTTAACAATAATAACTGTCATTATATTTAACTAGCCCTTACAATGCAATTGGATACTCATACTCTTGGCTACCTCACGTATAGAGTTGGTGTTCAAAGTGGCATGAATACCACAATTGTAAGAAGTATGCCACATTGTTACACTGCCTTCTCAATAGAATTTGCTGTATTGCGATCATTTGTCAGTCTAAGTTATACACACAAATTACAAGAAAAAGAATTGGAACTTAAAGGATATGTAAAGTAAGTTTTGTATTAAATAACAATGCATGCATAAAGCGTAATTAAATTAAATTAATTGATTGTTATAAAATGTGTTTGTAGATTGGGTACATTTGGTTGGTTTGTCGAGTATGGAGCTGAAAAAAAAATATCAAAACATACGTCGGTTGCAGCAATGGTGCACGTAGGTATACCAACAGGTGTCAGCCTACGGGTAAAACTGAAACGTGCCTATCAAACATACACGTTTCCTATCCGTCTGAGCGATGAAATATTTCCAGCACCCGTGTTTTACGCAACGGTTGCCCCTCTTATTAGTTGGGTATTATTTAAAAATTTCATCGTCGACCCGATCGTGCGTGAACGGCAGCAACGCGACAGAGATAAACAAAAAGAAGCGAACAAACGTATAAAACAAGAAAAGCGTCGCGAAGCCAAAGCTGCTGTGAAACTTATGGAAAATACGTTTAGCAGAATTAGAAGCGCCGAAGAAGATAAGAAGGGTTTGGTTATCACTAAAGCTTTGTACGGTAAAATCGTTTATCCTCAAGATAGGGAAAGCAATTCTGAAGAAACGGTGGAACTGAGAGACGATATAATCGATGTAACGGTTCCATTGCAGTGCCTCGTTAAAGACTCTAAATTGGTTCTTCATAATGCATCCAAGGTATTTATAATTATATATTGATTTCTACAGATGTAGGAAACTACGTTTGTCATTATAATGTTAATTTAATATTTTTCTACAGAGCCAATTGCCTGGATTCTATGATCCTTGTGTTGGTGAGGACAAACTATTGCTTTTACAATATTTGTTTCACAGACAAACTCATGAATGTGTGATAAAAGATACTGACCCTCTAAGGATACCGAAAACATGTTAGTATTTTATATAACATTATTTTTTTAATAACAGGCTGTTTAACATCAATTATTTTCAGCTCATCGTGTAAATACCACATGACGTAGACAGACTTCTCGCCAGACCAAGACTGATAGCTTGGTTTATGTACCATGGAAAGTCAAGTGAAAGTCGACGGGTTGACCAGATTAAATATTCAAAATAACAGCTTTTGATACACTTTGTTGGTTTATTAAATAGAAAATTTTTAATTACTATTACAACTGCCGGATAATGTTGGAAAAAGTGAT
The DNA here is from genome assembly GCA_026168455.1 of Theocolax elegans. NCBI lineage: Eukaryota > Metazoa > Arthropoda > Insecta > Hymenoptera > Cerocephalidae > Theocolax > Theocolax elegans. The sequence goes on from CM047428.1 coordinate 56,597,478, forward strand.
TATGATAATAATTCAGAGATACAAGATTTCAATACCTGTGCTGCCAGGACAATTGTATGAATCAAATTCAGCATAATTTTTAATTTTGACTTACTAATGAACCTTTCAAAAATAACGTCTTATATGATCGTCTAAAAATATCAAAATTTCGATATAATTGTTATTTTTATTCATTTGTTTAGCAAACTTAATACTTTCGCTGAATTGACAATTTTTCAAGCATATAAATTGATAGATGAAAAGCACAACAACAGTAATGACACGTTGATGTCACAATTTAGACCTTCGATTATGCCGGTCTGAAGTTAACACAACTAATTAACGATACTAATAACTACTTATTAATTCGAATTTTACATGGCAAATCTTTATTTTTTCCAATTGTAACAAATTAGCTTTTGCTGAACAATGTTTAAATTTATAAACACTAGTAACAATTATTTCAAACCGTCGCTTACAAAAAAAATTATTTTAGTGAATACATTTATTAAAACTTTTTACTTTAAGATACCACGAAATTAAAAATAGTTAACTAAATATATTTGAAGAAAGTACTAAAAACAAGTTAAAAAAATTCAAACTTAGATTTCAAAAAAGTTTTTTTATTACATACTAACTTGCTACTTAGTGTTAAATGAATGTAATAAACAAGGAATATTGTAAAATAATAAATTTTAATGATCGTCTATTATAAAATTTATTGTACAGTAGTATAGCAAGTTCTGCTTAAAGCAGGCCAAAGCAATCGAAGTCAGCCATAGTTTTGGCTACATTATGCCAAAGCATAATATGTAGCCATTGTTATTATACAATAAAAAAATAAATTTTCTTTAATAAATTAAGTATTTGTCTCGTATACAAATTATATTCTACCTAAGAACTAAATTTTGTGTTAAGCAAATTTAATTATATTTACATAGAAAATAAATCTAATATTTGCTGCATACTGTTATGTGTGTTACAAAAAATATACAGCAATATTTTGAAGACAATATTTTCTTGAGGTAGATTTAGAAAAATATTAACATCGTAAAATACATTTAACAACTGATGTTCCACTAAAAGTTCCTTAGATCTCTTCTGCAATTGATTTAAATGTACCTAACTTTATAATAAAAGTAGGTGTGAGTGGTTCAAGTATAATCTATTCTCATAGATTCGTTCATTGAAGCATTTGTTATGTTCTCTGCATTTTGATAAATTTTATTAATCATAGAAAGTTCTTTGTCTTTTATGTGAAGATTAGATAGTGGAGTCCAAGAGTGGTCATGTTCTAGTCTAAACGAACCTATATAAGTCTGTCTTGGAGCAGATTCACCCCATTCCTGTAAAAAATAATTATATTTTTGTCATTGTTAAATAAATTCAATATAAAAAAATATTCATTTGATTCCTTTCTAAATTTTATTTATTATTTATATTTCATTTTAAAATATATATTTTGATCACAATTATATTTTTAATTTCAACCACTTTAAGTTTTTTTTGAAAATAAAAATTATAATTCATATATTTACCTTAGGGTCAAGCATAGAAAAATATGTTTGTCCAGATTCTCTTTGATAAAGATGATAAATTTTCCCTGGATGTTTAACGAAATTGCAACTTGCATGATGTAACATTGTGTTCTCTTTTGCTTCTAAAAGTACACGTTCAGCTTGTTGATGTAAAAATCTCATTTGCTCTGCAATCATTTGTAATTTACTGCATGCATTTGCTTTAACAAAATTATCAGCCTGTAAAAAAACCAAACAATTTACAAATATCTAATAAAACTTACATTTAAATGTATTTAAATGTTATCTAAATATACCTTCTGAATTTCCATTGCAAGTTCTACTAAATCATTTGGAGCACTTTTAGATACAGCTCGAGGATCAAGAAGTTCTATATTTTGTGGTGCTAAATTTCTTTCAACTAGAGGAACTAAAAAAAGTAAATAGTAATGATACAATTACAAACTATTTAATACAGTATGAATATTATGATTTATTAACCTTTACTTGGGGTACATTCGCTGATATCCATTGGTGATGTGTTTAGAGATCGCTTTAAACTATTATACACCATCGATAATGTCTCTCCTGCAACATATGAAATACAAATGCAAATGTTAATTTCATTATAATTTTCTTCCAATTAATTGTAAATTAATAAACAACTATAAGTTTTTGTTTTGTATTTTCATATTGATTGGAAAAGTAAAGAAGTTGTGTCATTACAATATCTGATAATGGATACACATAGGTATAATATAATATTGTAATTTGGTTTTATAATTATTACGTGTAGGGGTATGCATATTATGCTAATATTAAATAACAAAAAAAATATAAATTAAAAAAATTAATTTATTATTGTAAAGCACAACTTATATTTTTGTGAATTGGTATGAAAAATTGTATTTTTATTGATTTAAAAATGATATCATCAATTCTTTTATAAATATACTGAATGTATGATTCAATTTTCTTATTTGCTAAAATGATTGTTCAAACTGTGAAAATAAACAAAATGTAAAATACAATATAACTAATTAACAGAAATAAAAATGTATTATTATTCACAGAACACTACACTTACTTATGTTTAAGTACATAAGTTAATGCATTGTCATTAAAGCATTAGGTATTTTGTTTATGTGTACATTATAGAATGCATATGTATGTGTATGTACCTTATTCTTTGTTTCTTATCAGCTATCTGTCAAGCAATAGCAAGCTTAATTTGTTTCAAGAGCATCATTTATTATCAGCATACTTTTTGTTTATCAAAGTAGATTCAGGTAATTGAAACCAAAAAAAAGGTTTAAAAGTAAAATAAAAATATAAGAATATATATATGAAATTTATAAGTTTAAAATATTATTAGGTTATATGCTTTTGAATTCACCTTTAATGTAAACATAAGATCAGTGTGTTTCTTTAAAAAGCAAATATTTATATGGTGTAGTGTTTTGAATATAAAAATATGTTTAAATTTAGTAAGAAGTCTAGTAAAAAATTTAAAAGTGAAGAATCTCGAGTACAGTACAATGAAGAAAGTAGCAATGGACTAATAATCGAAGAAACATATATACCTGAAGAGTTATTATGTGAAATACTGTGTTATTTTGATCATAAGACTCTCTTAGTATGCCAATTAGTATGTAAACGATGGCAATTCCTAATTCAAGATTTTGTTTGGCACAAAAAAGCAGAAATTAGCCTAGGTCGATCTATACCTATTAACCAAAATGTAACTTGGCCATTGTATTATTTTATTTGTGCCAAAACACGATTTGATAAGAATTTAGTAAAGAATCATTCTGGTGAATTGGGATTAAATTTTCACTGGAATATAATAGCAAATGGAGGAGATGGTTGGAAGGTGGAATCTCCACCTGTTGGCGTTCCAGCTCTACCAAATGATCCAGTTTTCAAAGGAATTAATTCCTGCTTTGTAACATCCTATTATTTAAATAGAAGAGCAGATATGGATAATTATTCTTGCCGTAAATATCAAGTTATTGATCTTATAAACGAAGGATTTACAAAATACTTATTAGATAATTTACAACCAAAAATTAAGGTAATATTTATTTTATTTATTGTTATTTTTAAACAACTAATATAAGTATATTAGCCGCTTTCTCGTTTAGATAAGTGAATGGATTAGCTGTCGTTCAGAGAGCCCAGCAGTATATAGCTGTTTTCTACAATTGCTAAGCGAAAAGAAAAAAAAAGGCAGAAAAGAAAAAATATTAGACAATATAAAGATGACGAGACTTTTAATAGATGACAACCAGAATAAATGGATTAAAGTTAGTATTTGTGTAAGAAAACTAAGTATAAAAACAAACTAATATAATTTTTACATTATATAACATAAACATATTTTTCTTTTAGTACGAATATGAATTTGAAAATTATGGTAAAGGTTTAAGAAAAATCAAATTCTTTCATAGTGGTCAAGATGATCAGTTGCGTCGTGGCCATTTTGGTAGTAAAATGGCTGGAGCTTCCGTCATAATTGAAAATCCTATATTTAGGTGGATGTGAAGACTTCAAACAAAATGTAAAACCTTAAGCATACACATGTGTAGAAGTGACTTTATATTGTTAATCAAAAAAGTAAAAACTTGCAGGTGCTTGTTAAATATCAGTCAATTTAGTAATAACGTTTAAGCTGCCAATGTACATAAACATAAGACTTTTTCAACATTCTGTATGAATCTACCTTATATTAATTTAACTGTTGTATTTTCTGTCACAGTGTGTATTTTTTAATTTACTGGTACTGGTTAACTGTAATTAAAATACAACTATGTAACTGTGATAACGTTTAACAAATACTTTTGTTATTGATATTACTAAAAAAGAATGTAAAGTAAAATAAATATATTTTTCAATTTTGATAAACTTGCATTTTTTCTTATGTAATCATTAAATTAAATTAACTATTTCAAAGAAACAACATTAATTACTAACTGTAGTTTAATTAACTATCACCTTTAGTTATTGATTTGAATAATAAAACAAATTTCTATAAATCCATATCACATGGGGATTCTAAATACTAAATATACACTCAACTCTCGGCTCTCGCGCACACCACACTACACTACCGCAGGTTAAACGTGGGTTATACTTATACACTCACGAAGAATATATATTATATGTGATGTGTGTGTTATGTTATATACTTATAGCTGCTATCGGAGAGATTCAGAGTGGGTGAAGTATTTTATGTATTAAATGTTAGTATATAAGTATACCGCGGTATACCGGATACTTACATATGGAAATAATTAAATAAGTAATCAAAGGTAGAAAAAAGTAAGTGAAGGATAAGATTAGTTTAAAACATTATTTTATAAAATACATAAATGACCAAATTTTTATATTTTTTACATTGAAAATTATAGGATTGTAGGTTATAAAATAATTTCAATTTCTCTATAAAAAATTAGTAATCTTTTAATACTAATTTTTAATTTATGAATGTACTTAATAATTAATTAAACTTTTACCTTAAAAACTATATTTTTTATAATAAATGTTATTAATTCTTAGAATATTATTTATAGATGGCAGATAAACAAAAAATAATTCTAGTCACTGGAGGAAGTGGTTTAGTTGGTAAAGCCATTCAGTCTGTCGTTGAAACTGACAAACTAGATAATGAAAAATGGATCTTTGTCAGCTCAAAAGATGCAGACTTATGGTGTGTATATTTTTAAAAATGCATATTCAAATAAAATTCATTAAAATGCAAGTAATAAAATAATCTAATCACATTTAGCAACAAACAAAGCACGAAAGATTTGTTTGAAAAGTATAAACCTACTCACGTTATACATCTTGCTGCAATGGTTGGTGGTTTATTTCATAATATGTCGCATAACTTAGATTTTTTGGTGAGTACTTATTTGCTTTATTTCTAATAATTTATTGTATTAAAATTAAAATTTCAAAACATTTATAATTTAGCGCAACAATCTTCAAATGAATGACAATGTTTTACAAACTGCACATGAATACAATGTTGTTAAAGTTGTATCTTGTCTTTCTACTTGTATCTTTCCAGATAAAACAACATATCCTATAGATGAAACAATGGTAATATAATATAATTGATACATAATTTTTTATTATTTTAGTTCTAACAATTTTATTGGAATTAAATTTTTATTGCTGTATAGGTACACAATGGACCACCCCATTCGTCAAATTATGGTTACAGTTATGCTAAAAGATTAATAGATGTATTAAATAGGGGCTATTATGACCAACACGGTAGAGTTTATACAAGCGTCATTCCATGCAACGTTTTTGGACCACATGACAATTTTCACCCAAGTGCCAGTCACGTTATTCCAGGATTAATGAGAAAATTGTATGATCTCTTAAAAGATGGTATTTATTTATATTTCAGACATGATATTATTTTAATAAAAATATTTATTACATTTTAAAATTATATTTAATATTATATTAGGAAACACAGAAGATAAAATATTTACAGTATTGGGTACTGGAAAGCCTTTAAGGCAATTTATATACAGTATAGATTTGGCAAAATTATTTGTTTGGGTTTTACGAGAATATAATTCAATAGAACCAATTATTTTATCAGGTAATTTTATTTTATAATTATAATGATTAAATAATATTTTGACAAAAATTAAATTATTTATCGAGTTGAATTGAATTGAATAATTATAATTATTACATAAAATAGACAAAAAATTGTTATAAAAAAATGAATTGTTACAATAGTTGACGAATCCCAAGAGGTAACCATAGCAGAAGCAGCCGAGGCACTTGCAGAAGCTTTCAACTTCAAAGGAAAAATAGTATTTGACACATCTGCAGCTGATGGGCAACACAAGAAAACGGCTAGTAACGCAAAGTTGAGAAAGTATTTGCCAAATTTCAGCTTTACACCTTTCAAAGAAGCTATAAAAAACACAGTTGAATGGTACAAGGCTAACTATGATAATGCAAGAAATTAAATGCACACAGACAATAATGTTTAACATTATTCCTACATTCTCAGGTGATAGACTATGTGCTAGAAATAAAATTATTTTTATATAAAATGAAAAATTTGTATAAAGAACTTGTAATATGCATTATACTTTGTTTTGTTGATCATAAATATATTGTGATATATACATTTGTGTGTAATATTTTCGAACGTGAAAGATGGGTTGAATGACTATATATATAGTGAGAGAGAGAGAGAGACAAAGTGAAATATGCAATTAAAAAATACATTGAGTTATCGATAAAATAAAAGATTAGAATTTTTTTCCAAAGATACATATATTTTTCGAAATCTATAAAATACTATGCTAATAAAAAGCTGTATAAAAATGTTAAATTAAATATATTTGCAGGAACATTATATGACATAGCAGCACAGGTACTATTACCGATGTAACTTTAAAAAATTGAATTCGAAAATCCGCATATCCTCGAAATTGTAATAGTAGAAAATCCAAAAAAAGCTGCAGATCACGAATTATTCGGTCGAAATTCTCTGAATCGAAAAGGATATACCCGTCGCGATTATCGCGCTCAGTAGATCGAGAGAGTATCGTGTAACTCACGCTTCGTTTGAGATTTGAGAATCCGCTAACTGAACGAGATGACTTTTTAACTCGAGAGTTGTTTCATTAGAACGATATACACGTCGAGTTCGCCCTTTTTAATTTGTGCTTTTAATCGTCACGGAAAAAGAAGAAATAAAACATTTTACGCATTTTGTCTTTCGATGGCTTAATCTAATGTACGTATTCGAAAGGATTTTAATATTTTTCTAATTAAGAAATGTTGAGAAATTAATTAAGAATATATATACGTATACTTGGAAATTGAAGTAATTCAATAAAAATCTTGATTATATGGATAAGAAATATTAATACATAATTAATGGAAGATTGAACATAATTTTAAATAAAATGCTTTTGGTAAGTGTCCAAAAATAGTCGATGATGCAATAAATTTTCAAATCGCCCGTATATTATACTTACTATAGGAGAGGCCACGGCCTTCGGATCACAGATCTTAACTAAATTCTAGGGTATGTTTTGTAACCTAAAAGTATGAGGAAACCTACATTTTTAGACCCTAACGCGTTAATTTAATTTAATAAAAAAATGTAATTACTGTCACTTTGATCGCTTATAAATCGGAAACAAATAAAGATATAGATACTCGATCTCTGATCTAAAAGAAAGCTGAGATTAAATAGATGTGATTTAAAAAAAGCTCAAATCGGTTAATTTAAAACTAAGAAGCTGTAGAGAAAATAAGAAATTGATGAAATTTTGGCCAAAAACGTCAATACTTTTTTACTACTAAATTTTAGTTAAAATTTCAGTAAAATTCTCTGCTCCAAATAGACCGATTTATGCTTCATTCTTTGAAATCACATCGATTTAATCTCAGCTTTCTTTTAAATTTAAAATTGAGTAACTATCTTTATTTGTTTCCGATTTACAAGCGATCAAAGTGGCAGTAATTTTTTTTTACAAAATTGGCTGTAGCTAGCCATATCTCAACGCGTAAATTAACGCGTTAGGGTCTTAAAATTTGGGTATCCTCATACTTTTATATTACAAAACATATCCTAGAGTTTCGTTAAAAAGGCCGTGGCTTCTCCTAGTTAGATATATATAATTCTCGAGACATATATATACATGCATCCGAATATTTTTTTCTCCTTTGTCCTTTGTTTTGATCGATTATTGCACACGTCGAAACTTCCTGTCACCCTGACAAAAAAGAAAGTATTTTGTTTCTAACAGTGTAATTTTGAGAAGCCGCTGGCGATAAAGTTTATTTTGACTCGTTCCGCTATCTCAATCGATATTCGCCGTATCGTCGCATGGATTCGCTCGCGGGCTCGTATATAGGTATATGTATAGCTTTGTCCTTTTTACGCGGTGAATTTTGAACCACATATATCGGCGATCGCAAGCTCAACTCGGTACGATAGCTCTTCGTTTCAATAAACTTGGACTATTTATTATTAATTTTAATAGATAAATTAATCAAGTATTTTGACCGAATGTACTATACACATTATATTGGTAGACCGTGAGTTCCAATCCATAGGAAAATCGATGGGTATATTAGGATTTTTCGATTTTCTTAATCTTCTATCTATTACATTGACCGCGGTGTAAATCATATTCTTTCGAGGTGAATTTAGTACATTTACTACATTTTTGGCAATGCATTCATATTTATATATGTATGTCATTCCTTTTAAATGTAAAACGCAGATTATACTATATATTCTTCAAGGCTATACGCACTAGTACGCGAAACCATCCGTGACAAGTGTACTTGATACAGAATTCAAGTAATATATATATATAGATTTCTTGTTTAGCATAAAAAAATCTTTTAACTGCGATATATAATCATACGAACACGATATGGAATGGATAGGAATAATTATTCTTAAGTATTCACTTTACTTTACAAACGTAAATTTTAATCTTTTTTACTTAATGTTTGAGTAATACTTTAATCATTTATAATCCTTCGAGATGAAGTATCATACGTCTATAACTTTAATAAATTGACGTTAGTTTTTTACGATAAATTTTTAATTAATTTATACGCATGACAGTAGATTGCGATAAATTCACGGATAAATTCCACATACATATTCGTATAACGACACGATGAAAATCAACGAACGAAAAGTAGCACGTTTTCCCGTGAAAACACGGTTCGCGCTTGGGAGTCAAAAAGGAGAATAATAAAAAATGCGTAAAATAAGCGTGTGACAGAGCGCGCCGGAAGAAGTAATAAAATAAATTATGATACTTAAGGTATAGATTGAACGATCAAATTTTCCGATTCAAATGAATCAATTGATATTGCCGATCGAATCGATACCGTGAATTTCTCTCTTCTTCTCTCTATATCTCGATCCATGGAGATGAGAGACGAGTATACGAGACGGTGGTATAATCAACTTTTATTTTACTATTTTTAGTTACGTTATATAATTAATTTTTAAAAATACATAACTTTAAATACCAACCGACGAAATATTAATATTCGTTTTGTTTTCAAATTATATATATATATATATATATATTTAAGGTCAAAGCAAAACATATACAGATGTACGTAGAGATTTACAACATCTATATACAAAATACATGACATTCGTAGATAATTGTTTTAAACAAACCTGAGGATCGCGGATGCCTTGGGAGTTCAAATAAAATATCATCTTATACCCCGTCGTCCCTCGACGTAACATTTAAATCGTAACGATACTTTTTATCTAATGCATATATAAGTATAGCGATACGAGGAAGAAAAAAAATAAAGTGAATTATTACGCGAGAGGAAGAATATCACAGTTAACGTTAAAATATATCTGTTTTCTCGAAAAACACGTTCCATAGAATATTATTGAATATATATATATATATGTACGTACGTATAAGAGTCGAAAGTTTTTGGGTAACTTCCAATTTTGAGGAAGTGAATAGTTAAAAATTAAGGAAAAAAAAAGTTGGTCTGTAAAGTATACTGGGTATCCGTATATATGCATATATATAGATATATACGTATGCGTAACAAAACGCAACCCCTTGCGAGATAAGCGCAAACACCAGGGTGTCGGGGTGGGGAGAGAGAGAGAGAGAGAGAGAAGAGCGTCGCGGCGCAGGCGCCAGTGCAGCCAGCGTCCCCCAGGCAGTACGCTCGAGGTGAGCCGTCTCGACGGTCAGACTCGCGAGTCGCGACGCCTTTGAACCTCGTTCGTTCTATCGAGCACGTGCTTATTTACCCCTTTTCCCTCCTTTCGTAAGGATACATATTTTTTTTTTCTTTATCTTCTCTTTACATTCACCACCACCGTTCTCTCTTTATTACCTATTCGGCGTACCACCCGCAGCCTCATCGAAACGTTTTATTATTTCAATTGTGTCGGGATGACACGATATTTTAAATTTCGTAAGCATATCCAGTAAGCATTTATTACTAAATATCTCGCGTTGCGTTTATATTTTCATTCACATTCAATATAGATTCAATAGAATTGTACGTTTATTTAAATTCGACCGGAGATCACGGGTGTATTTCTTGTACATCGCGATTTTCTTTATCGCGGAGTGTGCATTCAGTTCTCTTTTTTTTTTTGCCTTTAATTAGCGTAATTTCGTAAAACAAAAACTGGAGTTTACCTGCAAGTATAACAATTGAAAAATATACGCGTATCTCGTTTTTATCGGTAAAATGCGCATTGCGTTTACTTTTTTAAAATAATATAAAGGTAACGTTCACTTTTTTTTGAGCATCTTTCTTTTCACGAATAATGTGCGGATCTTACGCGAAAAGAAAAATGAGAATATTTGTTTAATTACGGAAAAGGTAGCGTAATTTTTAACACTTATCCATATTTATGGTTGGCGATAAGATCCTCGATGCATATAAGTCATAAGTTGGCGGTCGTACTATACTTCGTGAATTTACATCGCAATCACAGGGACTCTCGCGTAACGCTCGACAAAATTAAAAAAAATGTTTTTTTTATTGTAGTAAAATCACAAACCAATCGCTTGGCTTTAGCTGGTGTTAATTATAAAATTCGAAGTAAATTCTTCGTGTTAAAATTCGAAATATAATCTGTCGTATACGTACAGAAATTAAAATAATATTTGTACTTTATTTCCAACAAAATATAAATGCGCTTATATTATAAATAAAAAGTCAACTTTTAAAAAAAGATTATAGATATTTATCAATTTCTGGTTTCCACACACGTGTGGGCAAAAACCGCATCTATAATTAAATGAACGTAATAATAACCACAACTATTTTTTTTTTCTTCTAGCGTATGTATATATGTATAAATAAAATAAAATAAAAAGTAGTTGGGAAATCGATCTACGAGAATATAAAAAAAAAAAAAAAATATGGGTATAAAAAGTGGAATAGCCATGTGATTGATTTATATTTGGATAACTCGGGTGATGTGTTGCAAGTTCATTAGAATTAGTGAAAGTGGTGGTAATGAGCTTTCACCGTGGAAGCTTAGACAAGTGTATCGGAAGTGTTGACACAGAGCTTTGTATCGAAGGTGAACGACAGTGAAGTCGATCTTCCCTTAAAGGTAAAATACTTTATTTTTCTCGAGCACTCGTATTTTTCCACTTTTCGTTCGATCAGTTTTAACGATCATCCGCTTTTATTCGGGTATAACGAATTTTTTATTACTCTTTATTTATAGATACTTAGGAATGCGCTTAGTGTCGTTTTCCTTTTTCTCAAATCGAAAACGATTTAAAATAGATACTCCGTTGTCTTCCTCTTCTTTTTTTTTCTTTTTCCATTCAAATATTAACAAAAGACGATGGAAATATATTATTGGATTTGCATCCGTTTATGAGAATTCATTATATTCGTTTAATTCCTCTTGTTTTTTTTGTTCGATTGCTGAAGAATCGAGTTGCGGTATATAAATGAATATTAATCTTATAAACGGCATTATTGAATGTCAAGCATACTTAAATTAAAGTGAAAAATGTGAGTATTTTACACATAGCAAAATCCGTTCTCGGATTTCTTCGTGTTAAATTTATGACTTTCCGTAGAGAGCTGCTCACATCAAGTTACATTTCCCACCATGAATCATCTGTTAAAAATAATTCATTAGCTCAATTTTGACGTTATACATTATAGTTTTGACATTGTGTACACAGTATAACTGTTTATTTAGCGGTGGCAAATTTTACGTAAATTATAAATAATAGAACAATTTTACGTTTAAAATTTAGGTTCACGCGGTATCGCGCGCGGCTTTATCTCGAGGAAAAATAATTATACGCGCATTAAAATTAGTAATTTAAAACGGTTAACGCGACTCGCCGACTAGAATCGTTCGTATATGAACAATGACTTAGTAAATCGATTTAAAGGAGTCAGTGGTTCGCGTTTACTCGATTGCGCGCAAAAGTCAAGATGAAAATGAAAAATTTTGCGGTGATTAATCGGTGACTCTAAAAAAAAAAAAAAAAACAGTCGATCGTCAGTCGGAAAGTGTATATAAACGAGGTACCCTAATAACCAGAAGAAACGTGTGTCCGAAGCGTTGAAAGAGTGTCCGAACGCTTGACGACTAATCGATCTCGAGGAAGGAGAAGAGCGCCAAGAAAAACGCGGAGCACAGAGCGCTGACGATTACGTTTGCTTCGCTAATTGCGTTCAAAATCGCTGGTACGAATGTTTTAGGTCGTAAGAGCAAAGTGCCTAGATGCTTCTTTCTAACGAGGATCTTAATCGTGCTCCAGCTATTTTTGTATACATATGCAACGGAGATCTTTTTGTTACAATATTCAAGGATATAAGATTTTGTCAAGTTAATAAGATATGGGAATTATTCGTGACTATTATAATCGTTCATCCGCACTTAAATTTTATTTGAATTATTGCAACGTTAAGTGGAAATTGTTATGTAATATTTAAATAATTATTATATATACATATTCGCGTACAATCGTTTCTTTTAACTTTATACTAAACTTACTTCGTCATATTTATTAATCCGTTTTTAATATCAAACGCAAGCTCCGGTGCTTTTAATTAACCAGCTTTTCGCGTCAAAGACTCGGCGTTAAAAATTATTTAAAAGTTCTTCGTGGATATTAATGGAACGAAGTTAATTGCCTTTTTTACACTTATAATGCGTTAGAATCGATATATTTTACATTTCATTTTTGATCATTAGGATTTACAAAGTAAATGTTTGCACGGATATAATTGTAAATAAATACGATGTCGATGTGCACAATAAATTTTAGTATTTCTACGAGTAAAAATCTATTTGACGTATCGATACAAAATATATAAATACATAATGGTATTACTCACTTGCAGGTTAATCGAAGGTAAAATTACAATTGGTCCTTTAATTTAAAAATTTACTCGGTTTAATTATTATTCAGGGCGTAATGACGTATGTCGCCGTGTTACGAAGAGTAAAAAAAAAGGAATTAATTGCTTTTACGCGGTACACGCATGCGTTCGAAAAGAATGGTACGGATTGAAAGTAATTGTATTACCGAGATCGAGCGAACACCGCGCTGTATTTTTATTCCGGATTTTTGTGGAAATATTTAAGTAAAACGGAATTTATACATTTAGGTTTATATACACATATATACACAATCGAAACATTATTTAACGCGTTGTTCCTGAATATAAAACTAAATTCGGGTAAGGAAATAATAAAAATAGTATATATAGATATATACATTAATTATTTTGAGGAAATGATCAATAATATTTAAGTGCATAGACGAGAATCGTTATAATGTTGTTGCGGTTGAGACGCGGTCTCGACACCTCTTGAAACAATTAATTAATTCGTAGCCGCAGGTCGCGAGAACACCACTTTATTTACCTATACGACCGAAACGCTTAAACGTTGAGCCAACTCACGTATATATATATATATTATACACCTATGCAGCCGACAAATAAGTTGGAAAACTTCCTGTCCGTATTTTGTGCGGTAACACCGGAGTGTAACGATCGCGACAGGCCTCTAAAACCGTCTCTCGTGAAATTACTCGGTGCAGTCTCGAGCCAAGGTCCGATCTTCGGTGTTGTACACACGGCAGTACAAGGGGATGAATAATAAAAACGGGCTGTAAAACAAACGCGAATGGAGTTGCTGATGGGATCCGAGGGGGGATATTCAATGAAGAACACTTTTACGCGTCTCGGAAAATTCTTACATTTTTTTTTCTTCTTCTTCTTCTATTCTATAAACAACCGACTCGAGATTAATTTTCTTATAAGCTAATACGATTTCGTCCGCAAAAGTGTCAACATTGATTTTTTTTCCTTAGAAAATATATATATATATATATATATATGTACATACATATTTACACGTAATGGCGCAATAAAGATTGTTATACCACAATGGGGGTTTCGCTTTTAATTATGGTGGAATTTCAGTATATTCTGGCAATGCGTTACCCAACTTTACGAGAACGCGAAATCTTGATATGGAAACTTTGCCCGTAAAATTATCTCGCAATGGGAAATAATTTTACGGAACTTTTTGATAAACTTAAACAAAAATGAAAATTACGATTGTAACACTGATGGTGTCAGTAGTTACATAATTAAGAAACCGCTGAATTCCCATGGTTTCAATAAAAAAAAAGGTTACGTTTAAATCGTTACGAATGCAAAAAAATTTCTAAAGTTTTAGTTTTAATTAGATGATCCAGCTTGCATACAAGTTTGACTGAAAAATGTAAAATAATTGCTTTCGCGTTGTTTAATGATTTTATCAGTCGTTATAGTTACGTATATGTATATGTACCTATAAGATGAATAAATTTATCGATATTCCCGTGACGAGTGAAGCATTTCATTAATCTTACGTATTGAAATCACTGAAATGTATTATTTTGCTTTTACAAACAATTGAGGAATGATTATCTTTTTAAAAATGATATGACACATCCATTATATACTCGAGAATGACCATAAAATATCGTTTTAACCAAATAGATTGAAAATAATGATATTATAATTGTAAAGTGGTTTAAGTAAACGAAAAGGTCTTCTCGAATGCCTCTTTCGGTATATGTACGCTCGGGAGTATTTCCTTTGGAAAGTAAAAGAAAGGAAAGAAGGATTCGTGAAACGTCAAAACATTCCCTTGGCGATTCGAGAGAATAGGAGGGTACACAGCGATTGCGAAATCGATTACCTTTTACACCACGGGTACTTTAACGCATCGGGGACACCGAGATCTGCATTATACATGCCAAGTGTCGAGCTTCGAGACGATAAGAACGCGAGCTTTCGGATATACGTGTATATATATATATATATATAGAGGGTCAATTTCATTACCATCCTCCTATCGTGTTATCTTTTTACTTTCTAGACGATTTCAATTTTAATGTTATATCGATTACTACACTCGCGTTCAGCCTCAGCATACGTTTTCGCAAGGATAAGTGGTGTCAATTTACCGTATATCTTTAAAATAAATGGTTATTTGTCAAGTTCATCTTATACGACTAATAAAACAATCGAAGCGTAAATAATTATATATATATATATATATATGGAAAAATTTCAATAAAACGACGACTATACGCGTAACGTTAATCCCTAAGACATCACCGTCAATTTGCAACAGTTTGAAAAGTTATAACCTCCACAAAGACGAACCGAACCTCAAAGTTACGCGTCCGTCAAAATTTTCCCCAAGAGTCGTCGGAATCGTGGAAGTCAGAGTCGACTGGGAAATCCAACTCCGTGCAACTATACCGGTAAAACGAACGAAAAATTTCAAGCTTCGAGAGCACCCAAACGAGACTTGGTTCTTTTCTTACGCTTTTTTTTTTCTTTCGACTCTTGACGAGCAGATAAATTCGAAAATCTATTCGTCCCCAAAGATATGGAATTTTTAATCCGTTCTAACTAAATTTAATTAAAATACGTAAATGTATAATAACCGTTTTTATCTTTTTTTTTTGTTATTTTCAAATAAATAGGGTTTCCGTGGCCTATATATTATACACTTTGGTAAATATTACTCGCGCGCAAAATAAAAAATATAATATTCTGTCAAGTTTATCGCGTACTCTTAGTAAACATTATATCTACTATCCGAAGAGTTTTGTTATACTCATCAGTATACCCATACGAAATATTTTCCCGTGACTGCGGAAGAATCGGACGATTGCTATTCTTTAATATGCGTATATGCATATATATATATATATATATATATATATATAATAATTGTTCCGTTGGAATCGCATGTATATATAATTAATCATTTACTATATATACAACGAAATCTCGTAAAAATTCGTTCGCAATTTATCGTAATATATATACTTAAATTAATGCATCCTGTCAAAACCGTGTACATACGTATATATATATATATATATATTTTAATTAAGACAATTTTTCCTCCTCGAAAGTGAAGATAGCGTAAATCGAAATGAAGCAAAAAATAATTATCACCCGCAAAAATAAAATGTTATACACATTTAGCGTATCAAAGTGTCGAGCATAAATTCGATAATCCCGATCATTGTGCAAGTTTGACAATTTTTTTTTGTTTTCTTCGGTGCGGGTAATTATTAAAATGGCAACCGGTTCGCAAATTTGGGAGTGCCTCAAGTTGCCGGAGAAACGTCTCGCAGACAATTCTGGTGATCCGCATCTATGCGCGTAAACAAGGTAAAGAAATAAAAAAAGAGAGCAGGATACAAGACGACGACCTTGCTCTATATCATCGATTGTCGTATCGCTAAATTCACTACATTATTTCACAAGTGACGCGTCTTCTTATACGTTCCCACTCCCACAAGAGCCGGTGGTTCTCTTATCGTTCGTATGTACGCGGTCCGAAACGACGATTTTTAATTTGCGAGAGTTTGATGTCATTAAGTGTATTAACTTTTTGTTTTTTTATCGAATAAGAATTGCGCAGTGCTCGTGTATTATAATAGGTGGGAATCGAGGGTTGCAGGTCGAGGAATAGGTATATATAGGTGTAATTGATACGTTTGATTGCAGAGGTACGAGGAATCGAGAGGTGAGCCCGTTATGGTAGAAGCGGCTCCCGAGGATCGACCAGATCGATTTGGGATGGCCGATCGAGGCTCGCCAAGCCCGAGGTATCAGGTGGCCGGGCTACGACCCGGGCGTCGTCGTAGGGCTGCGCGAGCCTAGTCACCCACGCCATGCCCGGAATCGTCGTCTTTCGCAGACGGTGGAGCGTCGGCAGCGACGATCTTGTCGTACCCGGCGCTTTCCTTTTCCTCTTGCATCTCGTCTGGTGAGTACTTTATTTATTCTAACTATATAAGTATATAAGATTCGCACTCTAGCTATACCGTCTACGTTACGTTTTTCGTATTATATATATACCGGTCAAGATAATATTCGCGCGCGCGCGCGCGTGTGTGTGTGTGTGAATGTACGTCGACGCGATAACTTAGCTGAATAAATGACGTGCTGGCCCAGTCGTTGGGGATAATCAACTTTTCGATATTTAATCAAATAGTCAAGAAAAATAAGAGGAGAGAAAATGTTTAACGCTCCCTCCCTCTTTCTTTCATTTGCGTTCACTTGGCTTGCCGGTACGTCCAAGATTTTATTTCCTGATCAACATTATTAAGTTCAGACAAATTGGTAATTCGACGTACTTTCCATTAGAAACATTCAATTTATTCTTCTGTACACGGGGAAAAAAGTTGAAGTAAAAATTACAATGTTGTCAAGTAATGCGGAGACAGACTGACACGATCCAAAAATTTACCATAGTGTATAATAAAATTTACTAAAGCTATTATAATTTTTACCACAATTCTGGTAATATTTACTACAACTTCAGTTAAATTTATCATACACTATGGTAAATTTTTGAATTGTGTCAGTCTGTTTCCGCATTACTGGACAACATTGTAATTTTTACTATAACTTTTTTCTCAGTGTATACTTTTAGAGAACTACCTAAACTTCATAAATACGCATTCTGTATATTATAATTCAATAACAATTTTTGTAAAATAGTTTTGTTGCGCTCTACGATTATTTGCGTAATAATTATCTATGCACATAGGGAGTAAAATAGGCGTTTATTCCCGGAATGAAAGTTGCTGCTTTCGAGGTTTAGCTTTTGGCAGTTAATCATCCAAGGAAACAATCGCCTTTTACTCCCCAAGTGCATATCAAATATTTCACCCTGATCATTTAAAAAGTCACTTTTTAGAATAACAATTTTTTTTTAATTTCTAAATTTTTTTAATATTGTAACATTTTTTGATATATTTTATTTAAAATAATAAATTTAATGTTGTATTTATATAAAATGGCTAAACTAAGTTGTTCTAAACAAATAAGTAAGTCTACGATGAAAAAAACGTGTCTACGATGAATGAAATGGGTCTACGGGAAATAAAGTGATCGAAGGAACAAAATTCAATTTTACTCCACTCGTAGTAGGTTAAAATAAAGTAGACATTTTAGATGACCAGGGTGAAAAATCATTTAAATGTTTCTTTTAAAACGAAGGTCATCCATCTTAAAATAGAAAATTATTCCAGGCAATTGTGATATATATTATAAATTCTTCGAAATGCCTATCGACCCCACTAAAATAATTCAATAGCTATTCATAAGTACTGAACTGTACGATACGCACGTACAAAGATAATTATTCTTAAAAAGTTAAAGAACCAAGTGATTATGTCAGGGTATAATCTGAATGCTTATTGCTTAAATTATATCCATTTCAAACGAAATTTTCTGTAAAATGAAGTAATCGTTCGTTTGGTAATATTCAACGTGTAAATTATCCATGCGTTAACTCATCGATTCGTACAAAAAGACCGCTGCCAATTAATTGGCATGTAGCTTCCTCGCATTAACATGTCGATCCTATATGTAATATATTGCTTCAATACAGTATTATTTAATCATTTAAAACACCAAATTTTATGACTTTTTTCTTGAAAAATTAATTTTTCAAAAATCGAAAATTGTTTTTAAAACAAAAAGTATTTGGTTGATAGATAACCAAAGTCTTTTCCGGATTTCGGAAAATTTAAAGCAAACTACGCAAGCTGAGCGATATTGACCGAGTAGTTTTGAAAATACGGCGGTATACGTACATACACCAACCCACCCACACCCATACATACACACACATCCATACAGACATTTTCTAAAAACTCGTGATTTCGACTCCTGACATGTTAAAACATATTTAATAACATATTTTTAGCGAGTCCAAAAATTTTACTAATACAAAGCTTCCGCTATGACGAAGCAACATGTTATACCGAAAATTTACCTTTGATATGCTCTCGAAATAGTAGTTTATTGCAGCAACGGAAAAATTAATGCGTGTTAATATTTTTACGTAATTCTTCCATAAGTGCAGTCCACTGTAAATCATAAAAGTCTATATAATTCCTTAAAAAAAAGTTAATGGATGTTCTTTATACCAACAGCTTTGTTTTGTACATTTGTTTTGAGAATCTTAAGAGCATGTATCGCGGGGGAGGGAAAAAAAAAACTTCGTCGCATCCTTAAAAAGTGGTAAAAATTCTGGTACGAGTCAAAAAGCAGTGATGTTTTATCCTTTCTATCCTCGTTAAACGAAATACCTGGCAAAGTGCACTAAAAACAGTGGTTTCCATCGGTGTCCTATCAAAGCGGTTCCTCGGCTTTCTCTCTCTCTCTCTCTCTATACCTCTCTCGTTTGTATCTTGCGTATATATATGCACATCAAAACTCTTTTTTTACGTCTACCCGTTCTTTTCAATGGCTTCATTTTACTTTTGTTGTTTTCGCATTTCCCTGTGCTTTGATACACTTCCACGCGGCTCTTTTTTACTTTTATTTTTTTTTTGTACACGCAGTCAAATAGAGATCGGTGATTTTTTCCAGGGTTTGTAATTGTGCGATTTGTTAATTTGTTTTCTACAATTATTCAATACAGTCGTTCGATAATTATAAAAATATTATATTATTCATATATTTTTTAATTTTATATGTGTACGTAAAATAAGGAATTAACGTTGCGAAGATGAATTATTAAATGTTTATCAAAGACTATATAAAAAAATTTTTTAGAAATAATTAGGATGTATGGATATTAAAAATTCTATTCACAGTACGAAACGGAGCTTTATATTTTAAATATAGTAATCTATGCAATAAAAAAACAAGCATTAAATTTCACTTGATTTATATTTCTTTAAACTTCAAATATTTTCTTTGATCTCTAATGCCCTTTTGCATGTTCGGATTCGCTCGTTAAAATTATATATTCAGTCATTGAAAAATAGCTATATCTGCATTTCCTTTAAAAATGGATTTAAAAAAAATCGTTATAAAGATTTTTAATTTTTTTTTAATTATTTGCACATATAGCAGGGAGTATGGGATATAGTGAAAAGGAAAAAGAGAAGGAGAGGTTTTTGTTGTTAAGGAAGTCAATTTTAAAGGATATGCTCATCCCCATAATTGCGACGAGAGTTCTCTCGTTTCTATTACCGTGATTACTTAGCCGGTCCTTTGCTCCCTTTCGATATCTTTCTATTTACACTCGGCCTTCGAGAGTTCTCTTATCACTCTGTGATTTTTCCACTTTAGCCCGAGTGAACGAGATTTTCACGAGGATATCCTATATATAAAAAGTTTTCACATTTCATTATTTTGCTTATCGAGGTATGTATATAGGTATATATAGGTGACATCGATACGCGCATTTCCCTCACGTCATTATTTTGGGTAATTTACTTTTAAAGAATTACAGAAAACTATAATAATACAGCAGAGCTGGTTAAAAATTGCAACCAATACCTTTTTTCACTTTTAACGGGATTTTGATTTTTTTTATACGATATTATTTATCTATTTATTCAACGAGATAAAATAAAAAAAATATCATAACAGAATCGAGAGTGGGTTTCTATATAGAGATAAATTAAAAGTTATCTGACGTATAGGTTTGGCTATATACTTAAATCAATTAATAGCCAAAACCTATAATTAAGCGTTAAAAATAGATATAAATTTATTTATGTAATTTAAAATAGAAATTTGAAGGTCATCCTAATTATTTTATAATTTAAATAAACATATCGGTATAATCGGGATAATTGGGAAAGAACGCGACGGATCAAACGAACGAGTGGCATATATGAAAAATAAAGTGGTCGTATTTTAATGAGTTGGAATTAGAAGAATAAGGAAGGACCACTAAATCGTGGATCTAGTTACACAAACCAGCTGTCGTTTAAGTCCTTTTGATGAAACGTGTAAAGTAAATCGATGTCTCGCTTTTGAAAGACCCGCGACACAAGGATTTTACACGGGATAAACTGTATACTGTTTACCCGCGGTGTAGATACGCGTCGTTTATATTCGTACGCCCACAACTTACCGCGCATTCTATCTAGTTTCCTATAGATGTCTATATACACTGCACCCACGTACTTACTCCTTTTTGCATATTTATCGCTGTGAGACAATTTACGCGTTACGATGGGAATTCGTTATTTTCAATCTATCGGGCTTCCTTTCCGTATCGTTGAAACACCTGGCGGATAATTTCTAAAATTTACTCGATTTTTTTTTTCGTTTTTGGAATAAATGGATATATCCATTGGGTAATCGCGGGGGATGAACAAAAAGAAAAAGGTGCAAAGAGTAATGAGACGGCATAAGCGAACGAAATCGAGCAGAGTGTTTTTACATTGCGATTGTCGGGAATAAAAAAGATGTGTATCGACGCGCGAAAGTCGAAAAAGAGAGGCTGCGAAGGCGTCCGGGTCTCCTTGGACGAGAGTATGTATGAAGCGAAGCTCCCTCGGCCCCTACCCCCCCGTCGGTCGACAGTCGGCAGCGGGCAGACTGCAGAGGAGAGCCGAGAGAGAGAGCGAGAGAGAGAGAGGCGCTCGCGCATGTTTACGCGCGCAGACGTCGGCCGAGTCGGGACTCGGGATGAATGCAATCGACGGAAGACACGCAACTGCGAGACTCCAGAGGAGAAAAAACCCGTAATACGCGCGTCAACGGACACGTAACTCGGTGTAGGGGCGCGAGGAAGACCGCGGTAGTGTGTGTACGACCGAGAGATAGAGAGAGAGAGAGTGAGAGAGAGAGAGAGTCGAGGACGACGCTCCGGAGTTATGCTGCGCAGGAGATGCCGAGTCTCGTAGCGTTCGGCCGGCGTTGGCGTATAGGCAGCGACGACCTCTACGTACCTGGTTTCTTCCTCGCCACTCTCCACTTCACCGAGTAAGTACCTTCTTTCCGATCGAGGGCTCTTCCTCTTCGGGAGCGTCGTCCTAAGCGACGTCCGACTACTCCGGCGATTTTTAGGTTAGGCGAGGCCTCTCTGTCAACCGTGTGAAACCTGCCAAACCGGGGAAGGGATGCTGCGTTTGTTTACCTCCGTTTGTTTACTTGTCGTATATTTCCTCCCGTATATATATATATAGGGACACTGAGCATATACGGTGTACTAACTATACTAAGGAGTTGTATATACAGTGTCCGATCGCTTAATTCGGGTTATCGTGTATATATTAGGCTTGCGGAGCCCGGATCCTCGACGACGATACGCTCAGACAAAACAGTCGAGTTTTGCGAAATCGTCTTTTCGATAACGCGCATACGCGTAGACGCGCGTACTCGCCCGTCTATATGTATGTATATATATAAAATATAGCTGTGTTGTCGCCTCCTCGGCATTTCTCTCATATATATATGTATATATACACACGGTATATAGCCAGCCGGTGATAAGCTCGAATCTCGATTCGAAGGTCATCATCCACGCCGCACGCGTCGTCTGCTCTCTCCCTCTTTCTCCAAGCTCGAGTCCGACTCTCCAACTCGGACATACCTTCTTAACGAATTTAATAAACTAGAAAATAGATAGCCGAGTTACCGGTGTGCAAAACCAAAGTCCGCTCCTTATATTTTATATATCCTTATTCAAATAGGATTTTAATCATATATATATATATATATATATATATATATATATATATACATATGTGCATTAATAAAATTACACCTTGAGAAAACAGCGGTACGTCCCTGAAATAAAGCAAGGTTCATCAGAACATAATTTGAAATTATAGCGAAGAACGAGTGGGTTACTTCATAGTTTATACACGTTAACTCGAGTATATATATATATATAGGTTACGAAAAATAGTAAACAAGAGTAACACGAATAACTCGCACGAACCCGTCTAGTCGAACCCACTGCCACAGGTATGCAAATCGTAGGCATGCACGCGGAAAGACTCGCAGTCGACAGTTGCCTTGCACTCCTTTTATACGTACCCCCTCCTCCTCCACCTCCTCCTGTTAAAATTAGGACAAACGAGTCGTTAGAGAAGCGATACCATCGCGCGTACAATTATAATTAAGGCAATACCGCGACCCTCCGAAAGAGAAAGAGAGAGAGAGAGAAGAGAGAGAGAGAGAGAGAGAATAAGAACGGACACCCACACTTGGAAAATAACAGCTGTAACTTTACCAAGGGAAATGCATAACTGTACGACTTCCAACTCCCGCGAGAATTTCATTTTATATACATTCTCGGTTTACTATGGTTTCACTTTTTTTTCTTCGTTCCTCTCTCACTCTCTCACTCTCTGGTATATTTATCTATTTTTTTTATCTTGCGTGGGTTGTGATTTCATTAACGCGTTGGACGATAGCGGAATTCGCAAAGTATGTTCGATCGGTATGAAAAAAAAGTTTGTTTCAATTCTTCTTTCACTAAAAATTAATTTGAAGACCCGGTGTTTCTATGTATATATATATATATAGTCGAAGGTGAACATTAAATTATTATGTAATATACAAGAGAAAAAAATGTGTGTGTTGTGTATAGGTTTGTCGATTGCGTGATACGTATATATATATATATATATATATATATATATATATACACACGTAATTAAAGGGGTAACCGCGTTGTATATAAAAGGGGTGTAAGCACGTTGGAACTAGATATAAAATATTAAAACGAGGATATTCGATATCCAATTGCTTTTCGAATTAAATCCTATATACATCCCTCGAGGGGGTAGTCTCTGTCGCGAGGTGTAACGCGTCGTCGACGACAGGTTCAAAGACGCGGTGCTTCTGACGCGCCTATATAACCCGCTCTCGTCGGATACCTTCGTTCCGAAGGGGAGGGAATCCAATAAACTGTACGAGGGGTCGATCTCGGTTGGGGAATGCGGGCACCAACCTGTTTAACACTCGTCATGCGCGATCCCCAATCGTTCTCTATAGCACGAGCTTTCAAAATCTAGGTGATCGCATATTTTCCAAGTTGCGATATCACGCAATCGACAAACTTATATATACACAACTCACACATTTTTTTTCTCTTGTATTCTACATGATGATTTAATATTCATCTTCGACTATTATCAATAAGTGCATAAGATCAACATTTTAATTAGTATAATTGATCAGCGACGCCACTGATTACATATATGTAAATAATATTTAATTTATATTTAAATATTTCATTTTTTTTTCTAAAAAGATTTTTTTTGTGTAATTTAGTAAATCTTGTTCTGCATATATATAGTTTACAGCTTCTTTTTTCTTCGTCGCGATCCTCCTTTCCGCGCGTATTATTAAAAGAAAATGCTCTAAAAAATATCTAACTCTAAATTTCGTATTTTTCTTTATCCGGGTTACATATATATAGGTACACAACGTAAAATGACTGATGTATCCTACTGTAAATAATCCGGGCGTTTTTACTCCCAAGTTTAGCAGTTCGGGTGTGCAGAGAGGGGCATTTCGAGCTCGTGAATCATTTAAGACCGACAACGTCCGCTGCCACTTCGGTATATACATATATGTAAAAATGTACACACTATATACATACCGCAGCTAAGCTCATCTCATCCGTGATCCGACGAGTTCTGAAGATTCTTTGTTTACATTCGCAAGAAGTGCATGTAAAAAAAAAAAAAAAGATTCGTCACTCGGTGATAACGCAGGATGAATAAGTCACTATAAATTCGTTAGCTCGTTTCGTTCGGTGTATTAAAATTATTTACACGTATAGAATATTATGTCTAAATGTTTATTTTCTCATGAATATATTTTTTAACCCGCGTGTAATTAAGTTCCGATTAAAATGCGGTACGTACGCGAAAATTGTAGAATATCAAAGAATCCAACCAAACCGACTGGTATATATATATATATATATCTCGTGTATACCAGAAAAGTGCAAACGTATACCACAAATATTTGTTATACGAGTGACGTCTTCGTTAGAGTAACAAAATTTCAAAATATTTATAAAATTTTTTTTTTCAATCTCTTTTATAAACCGCAAAATATGAAAATCGAGTTACGTATTGACAGACCTGTCCGAAATAACAAAACCTTTGTACACACACGATGAATCCGCAACGTACACTGTTTCTAGTATAAAAAAAAAGGCATTCATTATTTAATTAATATTTTGTTTACACGTATGCAAATAATCAGATTATTTAGTACTTAAGAACAATGTAACAATATTAAAGTTCTACGATGTTTATACGGAATGAAGAAAGAAATTTACTATGTTTCGTTGTTCGCACCTCTCGCATTCAAAATAAAGTGATTTCACGAACGAAACTATCCCCAATAATAGTGTTGCACGCGTTGAAGCGATTTATATACATATACTCTTTCTCTTTCATTACTTTCCTCGTATACGTCTTTATACCATTCGAATTAATCTCTATCGTTTAGATTTCGCTGTTCCTCGAGATTATTTATTTATTTTTATTGTTTAAATATGCAAAATAACATTTGTTTATCTCACGCGCATATTTAACGTCTTACTGTACAATTTATATACACAGAGAAAAATGTTATAATAAATATTGTTATGTTGTTGAGGAATTTAGGAACAGAGGACAAATCATAAAAAATACTATGTTACATAGTAACAATTTATTACAAATTTATTAAATTTTGCCAAATTTTATAGTAAATTGTTACTACGTAACATAGTAATTTTTATGATTTGTTCACTCTGTTCCCAAATTCTTCAATAGTATAACAATTTTTACAAAAAAAACCTAGTAATTTTCATTATAACATTTTTCTCCGTGTAATACTGCTGGGTTAATATATTTTTTCTCGTTGTATCCAATTACATACAGTAAACAATCTTGTAAATTTGATTCACCAATCAAAACTACAAGCTCATTTTCTTTTATTAACAACCTCGATTTGAAAGTTAAGTCTTGAACGCTTAAAACAAAGGAACACCCGTTTGGCTTAATTACTTACTAAATATTTTAAAACCAATCTCATTGAGTTATCTAATACGGATTATTAGTTTTTTTTTTTAAAAAGACGTCGAAGCCGTCTATTTTACAAGGCTTGTGTCTACGAGTCGAACTTGAAATGTCGCGGGACCCTTTTGTCTGAGGGTAATTAGCGCACAGGAGCGTGCG
This sequence comes from Theocolax elegans, assembly GCA_026168455.1. Lineage (NCBI taxonomy): Eukaryota > Metazoa > Arthropoda > Insecta > Hymenoptera > Cerocephalidae > Theocolax > Theocolax elegans. Next base: position 56,624,011 of record CM047428.1, read on the forward strand.
GCGTGACGCCCCCGTGTCCCTGGACGTGGAGAGGGGTGAAGGAGGACCAGCTCTCCCAGCAATCGATATAAGGAAAACGAGACGCTTTTACAACGTGACGAAAACTTGTCCATGCCAATGTTGAGTCTTACTCGTCATTGTTCGAATGAAAAATTTAATCTTGAGGCAACCCGTTGCATTGGATCTATAACTTTATATTATTTTTATTTACTAAAAATGATAAAAAGATTTTTAACAACAATAAAATTGCTTGTAATTATACCATGATTTTTCTACAGAAGAAAACGTAGAAGAAAAAGATAAATTTTTTAATTTAACAATAAAATTTGTTTTATACGTAATATTGAAATCATATACAAATGGTACGTATTTAATTTATATAAATTTAATGAAAAATACAACGGCGAATTACTGATTCTCGAATGCTATCACGAAAACGAAACTTTTTTTTTCTTTAATAAATATTGGCTTATCTATATCTCAACTACTAATTTTTCCTATCTATCGATTGAGTCTAAAACGTCAGAGACGCTTATCCTTTCCCATTCATGTTATTGATCCTACGAGCTAAAAATATAGCCTAACGGTATATTGCATATTTATAATCGGTTAATTAATTATACAACTGCGTTTCGATTGTGCGTTTATCCATTAATGCGCGTCTACTAAAATAATTCTTCATATCCGAATCTCCTCGAGCCTCAGGGGCTAATACTGACCATATTTGAAAAGTACGGGGGAAATCAATTCCGAACGACTGTGCGCGCGTTCGTACATAATGAGCGACGTACATACCGTTTCAACCATTTCTTTTAACCCTGTTTATACTCGCTAATTAAGCAAATTCACATGCGCCCTCGAATCGTCGTTATGCCAATTCGCTTTAAAGTCGACCTTTTCACTTAATCCGTGCCGCATTTTGTTCTTTGTTGTATTAATAAACGGATTATCATCTTTTTTTTTTTTTTACTTTCACGATGTTCTCGGCGCGCATTCTTTGGCGAAGACGATTTCACGTTGGACTTTGATATTCAAAGTTACTACGTGCTATGCGCTTGTAAGTTCACTCGTTAATACACAACTGACGCGTAAACGCGAGAGTAACCGAGACAGACTCGAAATAAAAAATATATATGATTTATTTCTTTAAATTTCTGTCAGAATCATTCGATAAGAAAATATTTTTAGTTACCATGCAATCCTTTTCAAAGGAATACGAGATATTTCAAAATTAGTTCAAGAAATATACGCTGTTTTAAAAAAATCCATATCCCCCATTCTAAAAGTTATCCATATATCTGTAAAATCGATAATAATTAAAGTCTGATATTAAAATAAAGTGATGGAAATATATAGCTATATATACACGCGAAAATACATTGCAGAATTTAATTACATCAACGTTAAAAGAAATTATACATATAGATATACGCATCTCTTTTGATTTTCACTCCCATTTGTAAAACTTCCTAGATTTAATTATTCTCGTATACGCGACCATACTGTTTCCAACATTAACAGACGTGTTTATTTACGTAGTGGAAAAAAAAATATGACTCCATCTATATATTTAGACGAACCCACTGTGCGTTAAACTTTAATAACACATATTTAAAGCGTTGTAATAAGTAACGCGGGTATAAAATTTATATTTATTTCAAGTTTAAAATATTATTTTCCATTGAATGATAACAAAGAGTTAATTCGCTATACGACCGTAATTGCAGTTCTTTTCACCCACACGAGATATACGCTGTGCTTTCTCTCTGCATTGTTTTGTTTTTCTTTTCACTTTTTTTTGCACATGTGTGTATATATATATATACATATATATGTATGTTTATATAAATTAACGAATATAATTAACGAAACCAAATGCGGGTATTGCGCAAACGTAACGCAATACCGTCACAACTGGATGATTATACGAAAGTGCACGAATAGGATGCATCGAATTATATATCCTTCGGTAAACAATATTAAGCGCCGCTAATTGTAAGTACTATAGTGAAATGTGTGTATGTATATATATATCAGTAGTTATGGTGGTACTATGGACAGACACAACAAACCCCCACCACCTACCCACTGACCTCGAGTAACCCCGTCTATGACAGCTACTCGAGGTCAAGGTCAGGTTTGTTGTGTCTGTACATAGTACCACCACTCTTAAAAATCAAGGTTATTAGAGAGAGAGAGAGACAGAGAGACAGACAGAGAGAGAGAGAGAGAGAGAGAGAGAGAGAGAGAGACAGAGAGAGATAGAGAGAGAGAGAGAGAGAGAGAGAGAGAGACAGAGAGAGATAGAGAGAGAGAGAGAGAGAGAGAGAGAGAGAGAGAGAGCTTAATTAAAATATTTTTATTTACCAATAGAGACTTCGTCGTCTTGTTCTTCTCCTCGTGAACGTCGTTAACCAGGAAACACACAACTGATCGCATTCGCGGCGGATGATAATCTGACCACTATTGGAAGCTTTTGCGCTTCAATCACCTATCTCCCACCACCCATACCCTAAAATTTGCTGACGTTTAAATATTGTAGCCATCGCAAAATTAGTTTCGCACGTACTATAGTTCTGATAAATATTGCAAAATTTACAAAAATTTATTCCCACTCTGTGGCTTATTACTCTGAATATTTCCTTTATATATATATATCAATTTACATATTTTAACGATATAGATGAAATACAATGGAATTTTAAAAGTTATACATTTAAAAATAAATAAATGGAATCCCAACTAAATTGCAGTATACCTCGTACGAAGGATTGAAAGAATACGGGTTGCGTGTAATGCTAATACATACCCACATACAAATATAATTTAAATTACTTACATCGCTTTACCGATATATCAATCGAAAATACAATTAAAATATTCTAATTTGAATAAAAAGTCATATTGTTGGTGTGATTGTAGGTATTGAATCGATTAAAATCGATATCAAAGTGCTTTTCTTAATAAAATGTATTAGGAGAATAGAGCTGGTGAAAGAAGTGTAACGCTATATTAAAAAGGCGGTGACACTTTGCACCTATAGCTGTCAAGGATCCCACTCCTCAACATTATATACGCCCTCCGCTTTCTTTTATTCGTTAGATACAGAGTATTCACCGCCTAAATCTAAAATTTCACTAGGTTTTGCGATGGCGGTCTAAACGGTGACTCGACCCGCCTTTACAATCGTCCATTAATTCGCTTTGATGAATACATCAATATTTCATGTTTAAAAAGGAGAAATCTTTATTCGTTGTTACTAGAGAAAAGAGAAACTCTTTACCACCAACTGAAGCTAAACTGATATTTGGTGATCGATAATCAATATTTTACAAATAATTATTTTATCGTTTTGTTATGTAAACCATTATACAAAACGTTTAAATGTAATGATAAATCGTTACTCCGCGATTTAATCGAATCGATATTTCGATAATTGGTAATCGATAACTCTTTTAAGATACATTTAATCAATTCGCGGTATTTAACTTTTGTATAGCACGAGAAGAGACAAACAAAAAACCCTTATACCGCGAATTGATTCAATCGATATTTGGTGATCGATAATCGATATCTTTACAAATAATTATAACTTTGCTTTAATTCGTATATCGCTGTATAAAGTGTTCAAATTGTAAGATAAAACCTATATACGGTGATTGAGTAAAACCGATATATCGATAATCGATAATCGATAACTCTTTGAATATTAATTTGATTAATTCGCGGTATTACCCTTTTTTAAAGATTGACCAGAGACGAACAAAAAACTCTTATACCGCGAATTGATCCGATTGGTATTTATCGTTTAATCACGTTAATTAAAAATTAAAAGTATTAGGAGAGCAGAAATATGTGGAGGTAAAGAGTTATATTGATTTCGTGAATATCGTCTTTACCTCGGTGCGATATTACGTGTGTACAGTAATGGTAGAGACAAACGAAAAACGTCTATATCGCGAAATGATTGAATCGATACTTCGTGATCGATAATCGATATGACTACAAATAATTATTCTATCGGTTTTTCTCGTATGTCACCACATAAAGTGCTTCGAAACCAGAAAAAAATGGCTATGTCGCGAATTGATGAAATCGATATTTCGAAGATCGATAATCGATAACTCTCTAAATATTAATCTGATCAATTCGCGGTATTACACTTTTGTAACGTTTGATCAGACACGAACAAAATATCCTTATGCCGCGAATTGTTATAACCATTATTGAGAAAGTTATCGACTAGCAATCGTTAACTTTCGGTCCAATCAATTCGTGTTAGATGCTGTAGCGTCACTCGCATCAGAAGAATGACAGTACATTTTCAAATTCGTGCAAAATTGTCGAATTTATGCATTTTTTCCATCACTGCGCATACAACCCCACCACTATTTTACCCTTCTTGGCGGGCTGGTGGCACTATAAGAAGGTGACGTTTCCGTCGAGATTTATCAGTGTTTCGGGGTTCTGCTTCCTCTTTTGCGTGTGACAAGGTGAAAATAGTGTGTCTATCTCGATATGGAGAAGTCGGTATTGTTGAGAATCGTTCACGTGATATTGAGTGTAGCGATTCAACGCGAACTAGTAGTCAAGCTATTTTGTACTGACAAGTGGCAGAAAAATTTGAAATACTGCACAATCAACGAATTGTTCAGTAGATTAAAGTATATTCTTTCGTATTGTAGTACTCGTACAATAATATATTTATACAATCGTGGAATTTTTGAAAATAAAAAAGAAATAATACGTGTCGTTGGTGCGTGTATTGCACGACGTGGTCAACACAATGTTGGTCAGCTGCAAGATCTTATGCTGCAGTATCGCACTATTCTCGGTACGTAATAAATTTTACAATAGCATAATTGACTTGTGCGATTTATAAAAAATTCTGAAATTTCAGCTTTTGATGCAATGATGACCGATGACGAGGGTGATGCTCTTCTATTGAGTGTAGACGCGACACCTGCTCGACCGTCAGTGCATTCGCTACCTATGGAGTCTGAGGATTCCAGCGGTACCGACACTGCCGATGAGTCGTCAGATACCGATGATTGTAAGTCTACATTTTGCATACGTTTAACAAAAAAGAAAAAAGACAGCGAAATAACTACCTGTAAAGTCAACAGGTCAGATAATCAGTGTGGGGCAGGTGTAAGCGGAGCCACTGCTCAATATATCGACATTCGCGAAGAATCAACGCGATTTTACCGACGATTTCAGCTACGAGGACACGAACTACTTGCAACTATAGTCCAACCACCAGCGGGGGCAGATGTATGCAGCTGGTTAGAGAGGGCTGTTTATGAACTTTATGGCCGTGTAAGCGAAAATGTACGTCTCACGGATTATATAGGTGTGTCTGTCAATTCGGAATGGTTTCGTCAGGGTCCTGTCTGGATTTCGTTTAGATTGATGCGCGATTTTCGGCCCAATGACTTGTTTGATTTGCTTGCTAGTGTAGCGCAAAGTAACGACGGTTTCGAAATTGACGATACGTTGAAAATAAGTGTCAATGTTGTCTCTGTACCGGAAGGTCGTGGACGAGTTAAGCTTACAACAGAGCACGTGTACAAGAGATCAATTTTAAATATTATAAATACTGACGATTTGTATTTACCGCGCTCTTTGGTTACTGCGCACGTGCACGCTATACGCGGTAAAATTCGTTCCGGTATTTTACATAAAAAATGGTTAAAAATACGCAATAGTGCCGGTAAATATCAGAAAGAGCAAGCCGAGAAATTAGTTAGAGCTGCGCGAGTTATTGTACCTGTAACGGGGTGTGGTATCGAAGAGCTGAAACTATTTCAAGAGTATTATGCACTGTTTGACGTGGCAATTGTTGTCTACGCATTTCGAGGCTTTGCTCGGGGTGATAAACCGCTATACGACGGTACGCAGTACGTTTATAACGTCGGTAATATTGTACGGTATACTCTTCGTATAATGTATTATGAAAGTAGTGGGCATTATCAGCCAATTTTAAATGTAATCGGTGCGTCGGGTAGTAGAGATTACTGCATACCTTGTAATCAAAAATTAACATGTAGACAAAATCACAAGTGTCCGCATAAATGTCGAGGATGCTTGCAGGCTTCGCTTTGTAACGTTAATGAAATTAAAATAAAATGTACTCGGTGTAGAAGAGAATTTTTCGGTCCGTCTTGTTTATCGAAGCATTTAGAGGTAGATTCTTTTGGTAAAAATCTTTCTGTTTGTGAAAGTGTGAGAGTTTGCAAAATATGTTGTAAGACTGTCAGGACTAGCGATCGAGATCCACATGAATGTAATATGATATTTTGTAAGATTTGCAATAAAAAAGCGGATGTTAATCATATGTGTTTTATGCAAACTATAAAAGATAATCCAAACAGATCAAAAGCAAAATTGACACTTTATGTATTTTACGATTTTGAAACTCAGCAGTCGGAGAGTGTAGTGGGTGATGATACGGTAAAATTACACGTGCCAAATTTATGTGTTGCTCAACAAGTTTGTACGGTGTGTCTCGACAACGATGATATTACGAATTCTTGTAATGTATGCGGCATACGTGAATATGTATTTAACATTGATCCGGTAAAACAGCTACTCGACCTCGCACTCACACCAAGACAAAAATTTCAAGAAGTCATCTGTATTGCGCACAATGCGCAAGGTTTCGACGCACAATTTATTTTACGACATCTAGCGGAAAGAAAAGATATACGGGAAAAGCCTTCGATAATCCTAAACGGGGGGAAGATAGTGGTTATGCGAGTGCTGCACGTAAAATTTCTGGATAGTCTCAATTATTTACATATGCCGTTAAGCGCATTACCGAAGGCCTATGGACTTGGAAATATTGAGAAGGGTACGTTCCCCCACTTATTTAATACTCCAGAAAATCAAGGTTATGTGGGTGTGATGCCACCATTGTGGACGTACTCGCCAGAATCGATGAGTGCGAAACAGCGAAAAGACTTTCTCCAATGGTACCAGCGAGACGTGTGAGCAAAATTATATCTTTAATTTTCAAGATGAAATAATTAAGTATTGCAAGCAGGATGTTAAGATATTGAGATTAGCATGCCTCGCCTTTAGAAAGACATTTATGACATGTGGCGAAACGGATCCCTTTCTAGAATGTTGCACTATTGCATCATCATGCATGAGGGTGTATAGAAAAAAGTATTTAGAACAAGACACGATCGGAATTATTCCGCAAGATGGCTACAGGTGTTCCAATAGACAATCGATGAAAGCGATGCAGTGGATGTGCTGGATGGAGCAAGAATTACAGTGTCAAATTCAGTTTGCGGGGCGAGCGCGAGAAAAGAGACTACCCGAGGGACCCCTAGTGGATGGCTATTGCGAATTAAGTGAGGTGGACAAAGTAGTTTTGCAATTTCACGGGTGCTATTGGCATGGCTGTCTACGATGTTTCACGCTAAACAGAGATATTCGTCTCGTGAATGGCGAAACCATGGACGAGAGATACGAGAGAACAGTGAGAATTTCAGAGAAAATTAGCAGCTCCGGTTATCGGCTCATCGAAATGTGGGAATGTCAATTTGATCGTGAATGCAGTCAAAATCGTATGATGGCTGACTACATCAGCGAGCGGATGAAAAATTTCCATTCACCGCTTGACCCGAGAGACGCGTTTTTCGGCGGCCGAACCGGTAATATCATCAAATTGTACGACGTTCAAGAAGACGAAAAAATTAAGTATGTGGATGTTTGTTCGTTGTATCCGTATATATGTAAGTATGGACGCTATCCTGTGGGTCATCCGACGCTGTACATTGGTGAAGATGAGTATCGTGAATTGGTGGGTGTGAGTAACGATATAAGTGACGTTGATGGACTAATAATGTGCGAGGTCTTACCCCCGAGAAATTTATTTCACCCTGTTTTACCGGTCAAGATGCACAACAAGTTGATATTTGCCTTGTGTCGGTCTTGCGTGGAGTCGAAAAATCAAGCGAATTGTAATCACGATGACGTAAGGGAGCGCGTCTTTACGGGTACTTGGGTGGCCGACGAGTTGAAGAAAGCTGTCGAGTTTGGTTACGTGATTCGAAAAGTGTTTGAAATATGGGCGTACAAAATGACGCAGTACGACAAGGGGACAAAGCAAGGTGGTCTATTCCACGGCTACATAGACAAGTTCTTTATCGAAAAGACTCATGCATCGGGTTATCCGGTGGAATGCGGAGACGACGAAGATGCCATGAAACATCATGTGGAAGAATTTGAGCAACAGGAGGGGATCAGACTGGATAGGAATTGCATCAATCTCAATCCTGGTCTCAGATCGGTGGCGAAACTGTGCTTAAACTCGTTGTGGGGTAAGTTTGGGCAGCGAGAAAATATGGGTAAGACCGAGTTGGTGAACGAACCACGACGACTATACGAGCTTCTCATCAGTCCCGATGTCGAGGTTAGCTCTGTTTTACCGGTTAATGATGACATTATGTATGTGTGTTGGCGTAATATTGACGGGATTGTTGAATCGTCACCACAGTGCAATGTTGTGATTGCGGCTTATACCACGGCACTGGCACGATTAAAACTTTTCTCCGAATTGGTGGCCCTGGGCGAAGCGCGTTTTGTACTACGACACGGACTCTATCATATACGTGAGCAAAGACACGAGCGATGATTACGAGCCGGCGATTGGGCCGTTTTTGGGTAGTCTTACCGACGAATTGGCGTGTCACGGGGTGGGCACGTACATAACATCATTTGTATCCGGCGGTCCGAAATTTTACGCGTACAAGTACCGAACACCAGACGGAAGCGAATCTTGCGTGTGTAAAATAAAAGGTATAAAATTAAATTTTGCTGCGAGTCGAAAAATCGATTTCGATTCGGTGCGTAAGTTAGTTCGAGGAGAAATACCACCAATATTTGTCGGCTTTGACGCTATACGGCGCACTCCGTATCACGATGTTGTAACACGGCCTGAGTGTAAAAAATGCGAACCAGTGTACGAAAAGAGGCGATTTGTATCACTTAATAAAAGTTACCCATATGGGTATAAAATCAGTTGAATTAAAAATATTTTGTTTATTTATTTATTATGATCGTATGACCTAATGAACCCTCTACATATAATGCTAGAGAAATAACGTCGTAAAATGTGGTAAGTAATAGTGGTAGTAGTAGTAGTAGTAGTAGCAGCATTGGAAGAGATAACTAGCTCGCTCAATACCGCCGCCGCCGCCGCCGCCGCCACGCAATAGCGAGTCTCGTGAGCGGTCGCGGGTCTAGCATCGCGGTCGCACAGCTGACAACGCGGTCGCGCAGCTAGCAGCACGATCGATCCGTATGCTCACGGTGCAAGCCGGCTTGAATCCACGCGCGCGCACGCGACGCGGGGCCCTCCCTCCGCCGCGCCGCCGCATTTGATTGAGTCTTTTTTTTAGTGTTAGCATTACGGGGAAGGGGGGGGGGGAGTACCGGGTAAATACAGGCGTTTAAATGTGTGGATGTGGTTGCGGATTTTGTCAGTTGCGATGATGGATGTTCGCTGGAAACATCCGTGGACGTCGATGGTTTGCGGTCCCACCTCGTGCGGTAAGACGATGTTTGTCAAGAGATTTCTCCACTACATTGACAGCATGAGTGACACACACTTTGACCGTATAGTTTGGTATTATGGTGAGTGGCAACCCACCTACACAGACTTGGGGGAAAATATCGAGTTTCACGAGGGTCTACCGAGGAGGGAAGACTACGCGGCGGATGGACGACCCAAACTGCTGATTCTCGATGACTTGATGCGCGAATCGTCGTGTGCCGCTGTTTGCAACCTGTTCACCAGGGGTAGTCATCACAACAACTTGAGCGTGATCTTTATCACGCAAAATCTCTTTCATCGTGGTCAGCGCGAAATTTCCCTAAACTCGAATTACATTGTAATTTTTAAGAATCCGCGTGACCGTGCGCAAATCCAACACTTGGCTCGGCAAATTTGCCCGGAAGACCCGAAGTTTTTGCAGGAGGCGTATCAGGACGCGGTGGCCGAACCATTTCACTACCTCCTCGTCGATTTGCGGCAAGATACGCCCGAAAATTGTCGATTTCGCGCCTGCCTGTTTCCCGATGACGAGTATCAATACGTGTATGTACCACGCAGACATATAAAAACCGCCACCTCGAGCAATAGGCTTCCAGTTGTGCGTGTGTGATGGGTCGAGTGAGACGTCAGCCTTTCGGGCAAAGATATTTCGATGTTTTGAGGACGTTGTGTCATTTGAATGGTGTACAACGTGCCGCTTTACTACGGCTAGCAGATTCAAAACTAGTGAGGTATATGTGCGAGTGCGCACTCAATATTTTACGAGGTAATATACCCCTCACCAAGTCGTACAAACGAAAATTGCGTAAACACGCCACGTTATTGCGCGCTCTTGCAGCCTCTGGTAAATCTTTGACGTTGAGGAAAAAAATTTTAATTAAAGCTACCGCCATTGTACCGATAATTGTGAAACCTGTTTTATCGGCATGGAGCACGCAAGAAAAATGATTTTAATTCCGGCAGAGTGTGTCGGAAATGCGACGATGATGATGACGGACAAGAGGAAGAAGAAGACGAAGAAGTGTGTGGGGCAAAATATGTCGGAAGAGGCGATGCGAACGTTGGGTGGGAAGGAACCACACACGGTGCAAACACCGGGCACGGTGGCAACGCGACTGGATGCCGAAATGAGTAGAATTCTCCATTCCTCGTCGAATTTGAGCGAGCGGGAAAAGTCAATGTTGTACGAGCAAGCGCTGCAGCGATACCTGCGATGCACAAAACGAAATAATAATAATAATAATGATAATAAAGCGTTGAACGTAGAAAAAGTGGAACAAGACGAAGAAGAAGACGAAGAAGAAGAGGGGGGAGGAGGAGGAGGAGGAGAAGGAGAAGGAGAAGAGACACGGGTTCGCGATAAGGTGGTAAATACACTGGAGCAACAGATTATCGACGATATGCCAAAAAAATTTCGCGAAAAAGCAAAGAATCTCATCGGTCGATTGAAGCAGTCGAATAATATATCGTGGGACCAGTACGGTAGAATCACGCTAGATGGTACGCTACTACATCGCACTAACAACCTGACAGATCTCGTTAACGAGGCTATGAGGAGTAGAAAAAGATCACCACCACACGGCTACCATCAGTTTGCTCGTATACTGCGAAAAGCAGACATACCACGAGAATTTATTGGTAATAATCGTCTTTGGCAAGCTGTTGCCCAAGATCCATCGTCGTTGTCGTCGGATCAGTCTTCCTCGTACGATTCCGCCACAGCTTTCGAGGATAAGAGAGTGGGACGGGGGGAGGAGGAGGAGGAGAAAGAGGGGGAGCAGGAACCTGTAAAGGAATTAAATTTTAGCGTTTTAAGAAAAAAATTGAAGAATAAAGATTTGCGAAAAAGGGGGAGGTCCGAAGACGAGGGTGTTAACACATCTTTAGTTTTACGCAAAAAACCGCGGGAAACTGAACCGCTAAAATGGAGTCGTCTGACGAGAATAAGCAGCAAGAAAGAATAAGTGGCGACTATAGTGCACTCGACAATGTGATCAATGGAATGCCGTTTGAGCTACATCTACCGGGATATCAATTCTTGGGGCCCGGTACGCACGTTGAGGAACGTCTGATGCGTGGTGAGAGGGGTATCAATCCGCTTGATGCAGCCTGCCTCGAACACGATCTTGCATACTCGGATGAAAATGTTGACCGTTGGCGTGCCGATCGACGGTTAGCCGAGCGCGCTTTTTCGAGAATGTTGTCTAAAAGTGCGGATGGCGAGGAGAAAACTGCAGCTATTATTACCGTATTTTGCATGGTCAGCAAGATTGTTGTCGACAAGATTTTCAGACGTCTCAAAAAGTGTATAAGACGTCGTAAGCGACGGTATAGAAGATCAGTAGTAGATAAGGGAGAAGCAGATGAGGAGAACGCTTGAAAATTTGTATTACGGTTTACCGGGACCGACTGCCTACGCTGGTGGCGGTAAACTCTTGCACGAAACGCGTAAAAAATACCGTCCACAGGAGGTGGACGAGTGGCTTGAAAGTCAAGATGCATATACTTTGCACAAATTGGTGCGGCATCGATTTCCACGTCGAAATTACGCAGTTTTCAGTCCCTACGAGGTGTGGGAGGCCGATTTGGCTGATTTCAGATCGTTAAAAACTTATAATGACGAGTACACGTACCTGCTCGTCGTTATAGATGTGCTGTCAAAGTACGCGTGGGTTGAGCCGCTCTTCGACAAGAGTACAAAGTCTGTTGCCGTGGCGCTTGAACGGATTCTCAGTGCGAATCGAGGTAAGCGTCCACTGTACTTTCAAACAGACAGGGGTAAAGAGTTTGTCGGACGCGAGGTTAGTCGGTTGTTGAAAAAGAATGGTATTACATATAGGACCGTGCGCGATCCTGACGTCAAAGCAGCGGTAGCTGAGCGATTTATTAGAACATTGAAGGGACGTATTTGGCGCTATTTTACCCACCTACATACTAGACGATACATTGATGTGTTGCAAGATGTGGTCAAGTCGTACAACGATTCGTGGCACAGTGGTATAAGAATGCCACCTTCCACGGTAAATTTGCATAATGCGGCAAAAGCTCGGGAAAATTTGGCGCGACGCTACACGCTAAAACGTGTACGACAGCCTAAATACCGTGTTGGTGACCTGGTACGGGTCAGTCGAGCAAAGACTGTCTTTAACAAAGCATACGAGGGCGGCTGGACACTGGAGTTGTTTAAAATTGTACGTGTGGATAGAGCGCGATTGCCAGCTGTGTACATTTTGGAGGATCTCGCGGGTGAACGAATTGACGGGTTCTTTTACGAGCAGCAATTGAGCAGAGTACGAAAAGAGCTGACAAATTCGGTATTTGAAATTGATGAGGTACTTCGAAGTAGGGGTAAAGGCAATAAGAGACAATACTTTGTCAGTTGGAAGGGGTATCCCGAGAAATTTAATTCCTGGGTGTCTGGCAAGGATTTGAAGAATTTACAATGAAGGAGGAATTTTACATGACACTGCCGAGTAGTAGTAGCAGAAGTGTATTTCCGGAGAACACGGCTACACATTTTACGACACTGTTACCGCAAAATTTTTACTTGCACGGAGAGTGGTGTGTGGGTCTGTATGAAATACATATACCACTCACTTTCCAGCATATATCATCGGAGGTGGAGGGGGAGGAGGATGTCATTCACGAGACGATATCGAAACGTCATCAAGTGCCGTTCAATGATGTACGATTTGAATCGGTGAAGGAGAGAGTGTTACGGATTAAGCCTGGAGTATATCACGATATTGCGAGTCTCTTGGAGGAAATAAACAGCCTTAATGGTGTGGAAGGCCATCTCACGTTTGAGGTTCAATGCGGCGGTTACATTCAAGTCACCTGTGCGTGTACAGAGGAGTGTGAAAATTACATTCACACATTCACTCTGTCGAAAAAACTACGTAGAATACTGGGTCTGGAAAATGAAAAAGTAATCTCGTGTGTGGGCGAGGAGGAGCATCGTGTTATCGGTAATCGTCCTGCAAATCTGAGTAATGGAGTGCCAAATGTTTTGATGGTATATAGCAGTATCTGCCAGCCATATGTCACGGGTGACACAAACTCACGACTTCTGCGAGTTGTACCGTTACATTTGCAAAATTATACGTACGGTGCGACCGAGATAAGAGGTTTCGCACCAGTCATGTATCTACCACTACTCTCCTCGTCCTTCCAAACAATCGAGTTTGATATAAGAAATGAACAGGGTGAATCTGTACCATTTGACTACGGAACGTTGACCGTAATACTTCATTTCAAACGCACAGGCTAAAAAATGTCAGATTTTGACGAATTGTTTGGCGGTCAGGGGGAGGAGGAACTCAACACATTCACTAAAATGCAAAGTGGTGGTGGTGGTGGTTATCGTGCGCAGTTGGGTGGTGGTGTGGGTAGCTTTTTAAATGGTTTAAGTCGTCGTGCCATGCCTATGATAAAACGTGGTGGTGTAGCTGTCCGTAAGGAGGCCATTCGTGCAGGTGGACGATTTGCTGGTGACGTTGCTATCGACAGACTACCAATCAAAAATGCTTTTCGTCACCGGGTAAAAGAGGGTGGGGATAATCTCAAAAGAAAGTTTCAAAACGCATTGGACAAGATTGTTGATGGTCCACCGTCAGCTGATAAACAAGAAGAAGAGGGGGAAATAGAATATAAGAGGAAACGTAAAGTACAAATACCTCAATCGGTTGGAGTGTACACAGCCAGAAACAGTAGTAGTAGTAATAGTGAGAACCATAAAAAGAAGAAGAAGAAGAAGACGACGACGAAGAAGAAAAAGAAGAAGGCAGAAATCCGTACAGCAAGAGATATATTTGAATCGTAAAAACATGGCTTTTTTACATAGTCACTCGTGCGAGTCTACGAAGACGGAACTGTCCCTCTTTGATATTCCGTCGACACAGACGGCGATCGAGAGTTCGTATTGGGTGCAATACAAACCAATTTCGTCTTTGGCCGATCAGTCACCTATAGAATTTACAATTCCCGGTACTACCGAATACTTGGATTTATCGCACACAATGCTCAGCTTGCGTGTTAACATTACACCTGTGGGGAAACCGAGCGATGAAGCTACATGCGGACCTATAAATAATTTTATGCACTCTCTATTTAATCAAGTTGATGTACTGTTTAATCAGAAGCCCGTTTCACCGCCGAACAACGCCTACGCTTACAGATCGTACATTGAAACTCTACTCAATTACGGGCCTGCAGCAAAAAAGTCACATTTAACGAGTGTTTTGTGGTACGACGATACACCTGGCAGAATGGACGATTCGTCAGATGGTAACGAGGGTCTATTAAACCGACGAAAGGTTATGATAGGCGGTAAAGTAGATTTGTTGGGACATTTACACTGCGATGTCTTTAATCAGAGCAGGTTATTACTAGGTGGCGTCGAGGTTAGAGTGCGCCTTGTACGCTCACGCGACAGCTTCTGTCTTATGGATCCTAACGGTGAATTTACCGTGAACATCACCGAGGCAACGCTATTTGTTCGTCGTTTAAAGATTAATCCAAGTGTTTCACTTGCCCACGAGAGAGCATTGACTAAAACGACAGCAAAATATCCACTTACCCGTGTGGAGGTTAAAGCTGTAACACTGCATAACGGTATACACGGAGAGACAATAGATAATATTATTTTGGGCCAGCTACCAAAGAGAATCATCATTGGTTTTGTCGAGAATAAGGCGTACAATGGCGACAAGAATCTCAATCCATTTAATTTTAAAAACTTTAACATTAATTTCTTGTGCTTGTATGTGGACGGTGTGCAGGTACCGTCGAAACCGCTACAACCAGACTTTAAAAACAGTAAAATGTACGTCGAGGCGTATCATACTCTATTTTCGGGGACAGGTGTACATTTTTTGAATTTTGGAAATTCCATTAGTCGTGAAGCTTATGCAAACGGTTACTGTCTGTTTGCGTTTGACTTGACGGCAGATTTATCGGCGAATGATACCTCGCATTGGAATTTAGTAAGAAATGGTAGCGTAAGAATAGATGTGAGGTTTGACGACCCACTTTCTACTGCCGTAAATTGTGTAATTTATGCAGAATATGAAAACTTGATGGAGATTGACTCGTCGAGACAGGTTATAATTGATTACAGTGGCTAATTTGAAGAAATGATTTGGAAACAACATGATGATGATGATGATGATGAGAGAGAGAAGGACGGAGAAGGATTCCACGTATAAAGGACGCTGTTTTCTGGAGCAATAACGCAGTCGTCGTCTGTACGAGTTAGTTGTAACATTATGGATTTTGTGATTGATATTCAGTGCTTTAAAGATAACAAGAATTGCGTTTTACCGAAAGAGGTGGCAGTTTTTGCTTTAAAGCATGATTTTAGTGCACATTGGATCGTATCTCCTACGTGTAGGTTTAAACGTTTAAAGAAGGACATTTTGAAGCAAAATAATTGGCTGACACTGTATCATCATGGTTTAGATTGGCATGATGGTGACGTGACGCAGAAACGTCTAGAAAAGAATTTGCAAGATATTTTTAGCAGAGCCCGCAAAATATACGTAAGAGGAAGGGAGAAGTTTGAGTTTATAAGGAAGCTGACTACGCGTGAAACTATTAACTTGGAACTCGATGACTCTTGTCCGCCGTTTAAGCATTTAAATTGGAGTGAAAAGTATTGTTTACAGCACGCTGTGAAACCCTCTTATTTGCAGTATAGCTGCGCATTGAACAATGCATTTCGACTAAAGTGCTGGTTAAGTAAACGAGACAACTTGGAGGGAGAGTGGTCGTTTGACCCGCCTCTCAATCTCTGCGATGAATACGTTCGAGATTCTGGAAATTCTGCGGAGACTAAAGATCCATACGATTGGGGTGTACCCCGCGGACGAGATACCCCAGATATGGTCAAGACCAGCTGGTCTTGTTTTCAACACGCAACCACGGAGGAAGCGTGGTGAACATTGGGTGGCTGTGTACGTGACGAGAGACGGCACGGGGTTTTACTTTGACAGTTTTGGCGTGCCACCACGTATTCCTGCATACATAAATCGTATACACAAAAATTGCAGAAAATTTAAGTGGAATCGTACGCGCTTACAAAGCACATTTTCGAACGCTTGCGGCTACTATTGTATCATGTTTTTATACTACATGGTGAGCGGCTTAGGTTTCACGCGTTTCTTGGAAAACTTTTCGTCCAACTTTGTAAAAAATGACGAAATTGCAAAAAAATTTCTAGAACGATTACGTTTGTGGAAATACCAATGATGCTTACACTGATGATTTGTTTACGAGGTTTGATTGGTGCCCCACTATCCGAAAAGTAGAATAAATTGCGACGATTTTGCGAGAGGTTGGATCAGTCTCTTTTGAGCTCGCAAGTGAACAGTTGTAAAGCAAGTGGAGAGAAAAAAACATCATGGCTGCACGCAAGTACCGCTGTCATCAGGTATTACCGATGGTCTACGGGTTAAATAATTCATACAACAAAATAATACTTGTCGGACTGGAGAATTCTTCGATCGAGAGTCAGGATTTTCGACCGACGATACGCATCAGCGGTCAGGATTTTTGCGGACTTGCATTTTCCCCGGAAACTTGGGAAGCCTTCAAAAGTCAATTTGAAAAAATTGATAAATATTTTGACGTTTATGAAAGTGACGATTTATTGGACCAGCAGATTAGCATCCCTGGGTACATTATTCGATTCACTATTAGCTATTCGGATCGAGCAATCGAGCTGATTGAGGATACGCAGAGGGAGGAGGAGGAGGAGAGCGAGGAGCCGATAAAAAAGCGATATCGACGTTCCACGGTATTTAAACGAATAACCTTTGAAAATATTAAAAAACTGTGTAAATGTATTGATAAGCGGATTGAATATTTAACAAAGGTGGCAAAATGTATGACTGTTGTGTTGGATGAAATTGTGTGTAAAGTCAAATCTACGTTACAAAATAAAGAAAATGCTCAATATACGTATTTCATGATGTGCGATGTTGAATATGCGGCGCGTGTGGTGGATAAGAGTATTATTATAAAGAATGTCATCGATAATTTACAGAAAAATGAATTAATTTTAAGTGAAGAAGATGTATCTATAGTGGTGTATGAATTGATTGCGCTACATTTGTATACGCTTGTGGTACTATTGAATAAATCGATTTATTCGGATTGTCAGTAGAATGTGTGTATCCTGTAAAATTCTTGTAATATCGATCGAAGTACCTAGAATAAATAATTATTACTATAAATAATGATTTATAAATTACTTACCTTTCTCACTACCCCCACCCCACCCCCACCCCACCTTCTATCCCATTGTCCGGGACAAAATTTTATTTGAAATTATATTTAAAAATTTATATAAAGGAAAATATTCAGAGTAATACACACTCACAGAGTTTGGACAAATTTTTGTAAATTTTGCAATATTTATCAGAACTAGTACGTGCGATACACTAATTTTGCAATGGCTGCAGTATGTAATCGTCAGCAAATTTTAGGGTATGGGTGGTGGTGGGAGATAGGTGATTGAAGCGCAAAAGCTTCCTACGGTGGTCAGTTTATCATCCGCCGCGATTGCGATCAGTCGTGAGTTTCCTGGTTGACGACGTTCACGAGGAGAAGACAGAAAAAGGGTAAATAAAAATATTTTAATTAAGCTCTCTCTCTCTCTCACTCTCTCTCACTCTCGGCGAGTATAGGGAAAAGTGTAGGGTAGTAACCTTGATTTTTAAGAGAGGTGGTACTATGGATAGAAACAACAAACCTGACCTTGACTTCGAGTAGTCTGTCATAGATGGGGTTACTCGAGGTCAGTGGGTAGGTGGTGGTGGGGGTTTGTTGTGTCTGTCCATAGTACCTCAGGTAAATCAAAATATTTTAATTAATTAAACTCTCTCTCTCTCTCTCTCTCTCTCTCTCTCTCTCTCTCTCTCTCTCTCTCTCTCTCTCTCTCTCTAATAACCTTGATTTTTAAGAGTGGTGGTACTATGTACAGACACAACAAACCTGACCTTGACCTCAAGTAGCTGTCATAGACGGGGTTACTCGAGGTCAGTGGGTAGGTGGTGGGGGTTTGTTGTGTCTGTCCATAGTACCACCATAACTACTTATATCCTACTCAGCGTTACGCAATATACGCCTGATATAGATTTTTGTCTCGTTGAATAAAAATAAATATAATTTTTATTTGTTCAATCGAATAGGTATATATATAGTAAATACGCTACTTATTGAAGAATCTGTCAGTTTTTGAATTCTCGGATTGATTGGTATACAGTTTAACGAACGCCCGCAGGCTCGACACCCAGACACGAAAAAACGCGTGTCAACAAAGAGCTTTTAATAGTATCTCGTTCACGTTTTTTTTTTCTATAAATAATTTCAACACTCCACACGCGCTATCAATCGTTGCGCTAGCTATATAGCAGTTGCTTCGAACCAGACTAGGCGAACTCTTTGATCCACCGATTTATAAAGAAAGGAACTTTTTTCTTCTTCTATTCGAAATGCCGTAAGCCAATCCCATACTCAATTTTTGTTCGTTTATTAAAAAGAGTATATTGTACGTAGAAAAGAATAAGAGAAAAGGCGCTTTTGTTCATTAATAATCTATAACTGTGTATTGAATTTGAAACTAAAATATTTTTGCCTTTTTGACAAATGTTAAACCTGTGCAATGTGCATCCTGATTCCTGGCTGAGGTTAGGTTCACATTTGTTGGTAAGATTTTTCTCAAAAACACAGTGATATTTTTGTTTCGTATTCAACACATAAGTATATAGTTAACCCAATATGGACAAACGAAGGCGTCTCTTCTCTTATTTTTGAACATACATATAGTTTTGTTTACAAAATAGCGAACTATCGCGTTTGTCGGTAAGGTAGAGAGGACATAAATATATTGCATTATGATACCCCGTTAATTGCGTAAGGTGTTATATAAGTAATTTACGGGATGTTGGGCTCAAGTTACAGGGATCTATATCTTTCAACATAAGAATTATCTTGGAAATATTGAATTAAAAATTTAAAAAATTCATAAGGCTATTTTAATTTAAATTATTCAATAAACAATTTTCGGTCGGTAATTATTCGTCTAAAAGACATGAATATTCAACGCAAAAATCAGAAATAAATTACAAATTTTTATAATCTGAAAAAATCTGAGTACACTGAGAAAAATGAAATAATAAAAATTACTATATTTTATAGTATAAGGTGGGACATATTTCGAATATCGTAATTTTGGCTATATTTTGTAGTAATTTTTGTTATAATTTTTATAAAAATTAGTATGTACATAGGAAAAATTGCTATAAAAAAATAATAAAAAGTACGATAGTCGAAGTATGTCCCAGCATTACTATAAAATATAGTAATATTTATTATTCCATTTTTCTCAGTGTACATTGTTTAGAACATGCCTAAGGGCATGACGTTCAGAATTTTTAAAAAATATTATTCTTTCGTTTATAAAAAAATATTAAAAATGATCATTTTCTAAGTCTGACATCCCCTTAATACATTTTGTTAAATTATTGTTTTTGGATAGTATATATAGGTACTATACGAAATTAAAAATACGTATTACTTTTTTCTGAAATTAGAGTCCAGCAACCCCATAGTGAAGGTGCATTTATTCACGTAATAAAAATAGTCTCGTTTTGGAAAAGGTTTGATAACTCGCGATAGCGTCCTCCCGCAAGGTTCACCTCGTTTACAGGTTATCTAAACAACCCATCGTTTCTAAAACACATATATACATACGAGTACAGCTGTGTATTTATTTTTTTTTTTTAATCTGATGAAAACCTTTTTTTGCACACCTCGTTTTACGGGAACTTTAACGTGGGAGCAATAGGGCGCATCGCGAGGAAGTGGTTCCGACAATGTGGAAGATATAACCAGCGAAAGCATTTTCAGATCTCTCTCTCTCTCTCTCGAGCAGTAAAAGTATCCTGAAGAGCGCAGTGTTCGCGGCAACAAAAATATGTATATATTATACAAATAAATAAATATACTAGAGGCTTGACGCGCATTGTATTTTTCTCGCGGATGTAATGTGCGTCTATACTCGAGGTCGACGCAATACTTCTCGATCATTCGAATAATACGATGTACACTTGACGTATATACCCGCGTGCGGGATTTCCTCCACGGTTTTCGAGTTTTTCCGGGCGCGATATATATGTGTACGTGAACATTTAGATTTTCAAGATTTCGCGGTAGTTTTTCCGGCACTATAGATATTATAGGTTCGTAGTCTCTCGTAAATTTGGGAGCGCTCGGTTTTCATTACGTATATACTCGGTGGAGGAGGTTGGTCAAAACTATGCCAAATGTAAATTCCCCGGGGGATACGATGTTGCACTCGAGGCTCGAAGAATCGTCGGTTAAATCGCCGGTTTATAGATTTACGATATTGCTTTGCGAAAGAGTCTATACGTCGAGAAATAGACTGTCAAACGTATATACATATAGTTTAAACAACATTGTATTTTACACTTTGTGTCGAGGAGTCGTTGAAGCGTAATCAAACGTTTATCGATATTCTTATGGGGAGCCGTGATAATATTGGAATTTCATAAATCAAGTGTCAACTTTCCTCTCGCAGTTACGAGTAATAAAATCCAACCGTTTAAAGTAGTAAATAGCCCAGTAGCACTATACGTTAATATATACTTGACTCGCAAAGAATAAAAGAATTAAGAAAGAAAGGTCAACTGCATTTTGAAAAATAATATATACACTGAGAAAAGTAATTTTTTGCTTCAAAGAAATGGTGTATTTGCCATTGTTTTAAAATCTTTACTTTGCGACAAAATATTCCTTAATAGAAAAGGCAATCAAATGGAACTTAATATTCTTTACTAATAGATGTAAATTTTAAACTAAATTATAAAATTAATATTATTATTAACGAAGGCATATGATTATATAAGTATCATACTGAATACATTCGTTTAGTCAAGTTAGTAAATATATTTAATGACAAGTTAATCTACGAGAGTTAGGTAGGCATATACTTATATCATTAATACATCAAACTATCAAGTTCAAAAAGTCGTCGACTCCCCCTAGCGGCGCGTGAAAAAATTATCCTTATGATGCATTACATTAATAATAATTATTTATTACGTATTAATAAAAAAAACGTCTAAATTAAGACAAAATCCAAAAATTCAAGTTACTGAATTCTTAATAGTTAACACATCTGCCTTTCGCCGTATTCTAATCCACATTTAAGAAATATTCTTTGACTCAAAGAATCTCTTTTCTCAGTGTACGTTAGGTTTATATTCCTCCTCTTCTAGGACGTATTAGCTCTCCTATTTTATTCACATCTTTACGATATCGTCGAAAGAGCACACGGAGATTTACTCGGTTATGTACATATACGTACACGTGTGCGGGTAGTGCGTGTGTGTGTGTGTATGTTAAAAGGTGAAACGATCGTAAGCCTATACGATCGCGTGACCGCATCTATTATGATAATTTCTGAAAATCACGTGATTCATTCATCAAACGCGTCAACACGCGATGCTCCCTTATGTAGAGGACGAAAGTAGACTGCACGCTCGCTCGGTCACCCACGATGATTCGAAGGTATAAGTATACGCGCGTTTAAACTCTTTAAACGCCGAAGCGCGTAATTAATTCCCCATTGATCGATTACTCGCGTGCCCGCACGCACGCACGCACGCACGCACCCGGCATAATTCAAAACTTGGGGGGTAACTTTGACTCGCGGTGGGTAAAACACTTCCGCAACACACATCCACCCACGCACCGGTAGGTTTCTACGCGTAAACCACCGAGTCTTTGCCACTCGAAAACTAGGAAATTCGGTCGGAGAACCGAAATACGATGGATCGTAAATACAGTAGAACCCTTCCTCGGTTAGAGGTGGTGCCCGTGAACCTATAGGACAATAGCACACATTCGTTGCTCTCTCTCTCTCTCGCTGTATCGGATTTCCGTAACCCTCTTCGTCTTCCCACGTATGCTTTTCGTGGAAACTTATAGGTGTATACGTATATGTGTGTGTGTATATATATATATATATATATACCATATCGTTAATTTTTTAT
This sequence comes from Theocolax elegans, assembly GCA_026168455.1. Classification (NCBI taxonomy): domain Eukaryota; kingdom Metazoa; phylum Arthropoda; class Insecta; order Hymenoptera; family Cerocephalidae; genus Theocolax; species Theocolax elegans. Next base: position 56,646,658 of record CM047428.1, read on the forward strand.
GTCCGTTGTAGTTGACGAATTGACCTATAATGGTCATCGATGTCGGGTTACGTATTAAGACGAATAATCTACCTGATCGATAACTGGGTTATCCGACAATTCTGACATGCATACACAGTAGCCGCGATAGACTAAAGGTATTACAAGGGTCCTAGTATACTCCCTTGTTACCTCTAGGTATATACGTTCATACGTTCATTCGAGCTACCCGATGGAATTATCTGTGTGAAAGTACTATTATTTATCACTTCTCGCAATTCGTGTTTACTACAACTATATATATATATATATATATATATATATATATTTTTTTTTTAAAGAAGTTTGGTTATTAGTAGAAGGTAATCAAAATTACGTGTCTCCGAGTCGCGAAGTACACGAAAAAAAGGGGGTAGGATAACTTTGAAAATAGTTGTGCGCATCGGCCAATATTTGTCGGGTACGTATACACGAAATCTCTCGAAGGTGATCGAACCCTCTTATATTGGATTCGATGGAATATACGCGTACTGGATCAACCAGAAATTCCATCCAACGTTTTATTAGAAAAATACCAAATGCCCATACGACCCCCTCCGATTCCTCCTTCCTAAACCTGAGTTTTCCCATAAATATTTTTCGCGAACTTTATATTGTTCGACTGTACTCGGCTCCTCCAGTATATATATATATACACGTTCGAGGAGGAGGAGGAGGAGGAGAGAGGAAACCCGCGTGCAGGAGCAAGTGCGCGCATCGATTTAGGGGAATATATCCAAGTGGATTTACATGGAAGGGTAGCGAAGGATAGGGGATCAACATCCCTAAACCAGACGGCCGACTGATTCTCCCGAATAATCTCGTTCACTCTTCGCTTCTGGTTCTCGTGATTGGTTATCGCGCCAAGTTTCTTTAATGCGACATCTCGTTCACTCGTCTCTCGTGCGGATCGACGTTCACATTTTTTTCTTCTTCTTCTCGTTATCGGGTTGCATTATTATACAGTTACCGCAATATACGTAGCGTGTAATTAATAAAAATATTTATCGAACTACTGCGCATGGATGTATTATCGTTTGCGCGAGCAATCGTTGTATGTTTATTTTCACTGGTTGTTAATGGGGCACCAATTGGAAGATATACAATTAACTCGACGGCAAAGGGAAAGAAAAGCAATGCTACCGATCTAAACTAAACCGCGGTTCTGCCGTAATTTTCAGTTCTCCGGAACCACGATCTAAAGTAATTATAAAAAACAAGTGTCAAATAAATTGAAATAGGTAATGTTGATTAAAATAATGAGAATGAAATATTATACATAAGCACGAAAACCCCGAAGGGTCTTGAATTCTCGTTGAGTCGTGTTTACCTTAGGAAATGTATAATCGGGTGCTGTGTGCTTTATATATAAATGTCGAGGATATTCCTGGAGAGATGAGTGATATTGACGTTCGCATTAGTCGAATGTGCACGTGAACGAGCTTACGGTATGCAACCTACGGTTTGTGCCTGCTCCTCATAAAACACACACACACACACACATGTACCAATGGAACTTGGTGCAAGCTTCATCGAATAGCTTACCTTGAATCTATCCATCCCTTTGTAACCGTACATCTCTTTTTTCCTTCCCCTCCTCCTCCTCCTCCTCCTACCTCGCGTTTCAGTGGGTTTACACGTTCAAGGTGCTTGCGTGGAAAACACTCACGTGTCAAATCAAAAGACTTACTTTGTTTAAATTACTTTCTATAAACAAGTTATCGATCTTATATCGACTATTCTCTCTATCTCGACAGATTTGTTTCGTTAAGCTAATTTTTATTTAGATACTGTAAGATCTTACGATCTTAAGTCAAAGTTTATAATAACTTGAATTTTCGAGATGGATCTTCTTTGTTTAACGTTGGTTGGCATCGATCCGTGTAAATACACGTATTTCCAAAGAAAAGTAAATAAAAATAACGTTCACTTTTTCTCTTTCGCGTTCGAGCTTGCATTCGTTCGATTTCCGTAGCTCTCGAAATGCGTGAAAGTAAAAACATCGTAAAATTTATGGAAAAACTTGTTTATGGTTTCCAACTTTTATAGCTTTTGAAAAACCGAAGGTGTTTTTTTTTTGTTACCACTTTTTTCAAATGAAACGATCGTTTACGTTGAGGAGAATAGTGGTGGGTGATCGAATTTGTACGAGCGCGACCGCGAAAAGTTTATCATTACAGAAGGAAATACGTCAAAGCTCGAAGTTCAAAGCACAAATTCCACAAGATCCAGTGTGTTGCGAACAAAATTCGTTTAATCAATAAATCGGAAATGATGAACACGCTCGAAACAATCTAAACCGGTGGGGTATATTATGCAGGGGGTGATGCAGACTCGATCCTTTGACCCCCGTGTGTACACCGATAACGCGTCAACCGGAATATTAGATATTGGACAGACGTTACGAGGATTCACGCGTCCACGATATAGAATCGGGATTTACAAGTAATTTTCTCGTCGATCCATCCTCTTGACTCCGACGCAGCCCTGGATTACGGGGGTAGAGAGCAAGGGGCGGGGGTGGAAGAGAATGCGCAGCAAGAGCCACCAACTGTGCAGCTCGCGAAATCGATAAAAAGGCCCCTGATTGTAGCCGTTCTACTCTATAGCTATTGTTCGAGGGAAGCCCTTGCTACCCCCCCCCCCTCCCCACACCGTTGATCATCACCCCGAAAGCCAATTCGGTCTTGAACTGTATATGTAGATTTGATAGAATTGGATGCTCATAATCCAATGTCGGGGCAAACGCGAACGCCAAGTTATTTATGCATATTTATGAGAGTGCCACGTCTTTACGGCGCCTATCGTTAATTTAACGTATACTTGGATTATGGGATCGCTATGCAAATTTTTCTTTTTCATTCGACGTTTGCAAAACATTTAACCAAACTATTAGCCCGTCTTTCAGAAAGTGCACATATTTTTAACGGAAAAAAGTTGGGGTTGTGTGTGTGAAACGTATACGATTTTTAATGCATTCTAATGGTTTTTAGTTGGAAATTTTAAATTTTGAAATTTCGTTGGATTCCAACGATGAAAACTTCAGATACATTGTGCGATCCTTTTTAATATTTTTTTAAAAACGAAAGAATACATTTTTGAAAAAATCGTGAGCGCCATATCGTTAGGCATGTTTTAAACAATATACTCAAATTTTTTCAGATTTTTAATTTAATATTTTTAACATAATTCTTATGTTGAAGGTGTAGATCCCTGTAACTTGGGTTCGACATCCCGTTAAACACTTTTGCAAAACGTTTACTTGACAGCTCGGATTTCACCAGCAAAAAATGACATTCCCGCATAAAAAAATTTATGTTTATCTAAACTATACATATATTGTTAAAGTTTGGGGAAAATTCATATCAACGTGTCCAACGAGACATACTGTGTAGGGTGTTTTTGAAGGTGCTCTTTCAGAATCTGTAACTTATTTTGTAAAAAAATTCAACAACTCTATTAACTTTAACATTTAAAAAAAAATCTGAATTTGAAAAATTTTATTAATGTTCCTACATTTAAATAATCAAATTATCAGTAGAAAATGTGATGCGATTGTTTGACGTTTCCAAAAACCTGGTTTTAAACTTTTTTAACCCTTTTAGTCTTATCAAAATGGTTGCTTTTATGAAAGATCGTTATATTTATTTATTTATTTAACCAGAAAATATATACATATTAAACTTCATGATTTTTTTTATCGAAAAGTATGAAGTTTACGAAAAAATGTTCAATAATATAAAATACTTGGAATTGCTTAGAGAATTCGCATGAATTTTTTCGGAACATTTTGAGCAAAATTCTGAATTTTTGAATTTTACCATTTTTAAAAAATAAAAAAATGTATCAATATTGTTTAAAAAAAATTGTACGTATTTCTTGAATGATTCTAAGCACTTTTTATTCTTGAAAATTTTTTCATATAGTTTATACTTTTCGAGAAAAAAAATCATTAGTTTTTATCTTGGAAATTTCATGATTTTTTTCTCGAAAAGAATGGACTTCATGAAAAAAATTTCAAGTATAAAAAGTGCTTAGAATCATTCAAGAATTACTTACAATTTTTTTCAAACAATTTTGATACATTTTTTTATTTTTCAAAAATGGTAAAATTAAAAAATTCAGAATTTTGCTCAAAATGTTCCGAAAAAATTCATGCGTATTATAACTTCCGATATAATGGCAGAGCGATAGATATCGAAGTAGAGGATCGAGGTTCGAGTCTTGGGATAAAATTTTTTTTATTTTTTATTAATCCAAATTTTTACAAGTTCAAAAATGCTACTTCTTTTAATCTTACCTAAGACATTATTAACATTTTTCCAAGTTCGGAAATGTCTCGTTGGACACGTTGATGTGAACTTTCCCCAAACTTTAACTTGATATAAAATTTAGATAAACATAAATTTTTGATATTTTAGGAAATAATAAAAAATAAGCATCATTAATTAACTACTATATTTTTTTTTGTTTCAGGTAAGTTCGGCTCCATTTATTACAACGTTGCATTCTACTAATTTGAGTGAGTACACAAATGTCTACCAAAAATAATGCAGCTGCTACGTAATTAGCCAGCATCAAACACACGTTTAAGGGCGATCAAATATATGACAATATTTCTGGACCTATCAACGTTTGAATCAAGCGGGCGTTTCAAACACCTTGAATTTGAGCGGGTGCTAACGCTAGAGTCTCGACTCTCGAAATATGGTTTGGTGCGCGTGACTAATCAAACCGACTATTTGTATATACATACATGTATAACTTTTATTGATCATCCGGTCTACCGTCGATAGTATTATGTCGACGAGTAATTTAATGTCGGTGCATATATGAAACTTTATTTTAATCGACATATTGCTTGGTCAAGTGTATTTCTTTGATCTATAACATGTAACCTAGTTAATCAAAGGTATTTTTTGACAGTTGTACACTGTATACATTCATACATCGATCCTGATGTCTTCGGATTTTTGCTTCCTATAATTTCTTTAAGCTATATAAATGTACCTTCCATTAAAATATATAACTAAATTATGGAGAAATTTCAGTTGCTTGAACAAAGTATATGGGAGAATGGTTGACACGTTTGATTTATGAGCTGGAATATGTGCGACAGATATCACTCACGGGAACAAAGCGACGGGTTTGGGATAAACACCTAACCGAACCGAGCACAAACGAACCGAGTCTTGTAAATTAGTATAGTTTCGCTCGACTCAACATTTTCTTCAACGTCAAATTTTAATTACAAAGTTTAGATTATTATTTGCATCAAATAAATAATGAAGTATTCGAGAAGTTGTAATTTTTATTCTAATTGGTACGAGAGCGAAAGAAAATTAATAGCCGCGTGCGATATGTATAAATAGTTTGAATAAAATGCGTTCGGTATCCAGTACCAATAATCGATGATCAATTTAATCTCAGTTTGAATATTCGAGTAATGCAATTTATTTCCCTTTTTAAAGTGATAGGTTCACGCCGGGAGTTTAAATGAATGTTCTTATAAAGATAAAAAGGCAAAGAGCTCCGTAAAATTTTATTATTTTTAATTAATTTTATTACACTATCATTGGATTACCTTTTTCCTAGTAGACATTGTCTTGTTATCGATGTATTCATCATAAATGAAGAATGAAATTACATTTAAAAATTATAGATTTTTCATTAGTAAAAGTGGTTTTATAAAATTTCATTCAAATTTTCAATTAACCGTACCATTAATTTTACCTCAATGTAAATTGTAATTTCACCGTAAAAAGTTACGTTCGATCGTAATAAAGATGATGTACACGTGGACTTACTCTCGAAATAAAGAAGTAAAAAGGAGAAGACTCTTAGGGTATTGCATCATCGACCTCAAACCTTTCATCTGGTACACTTGAACTATATATGGACCGGAACCACCAAGCGAAAGCTTGAGTAAAATTTAAGTAAGTCCATAAATCTCTCTCCTATTTGGTTACACACTTTTCTATTTTTGAAACAATGTACGAGAATGTATTTTTTAACTGGCATATGCTCTACATTTTTCTCTCTACGCTATAATTAATTTTTCGAAAATGATCGTTCCTACATTGCGGCACGTATCACTAGACTTATGAATCCTATGTTATAAATTTTTAAATCAAAGTTATAAATACCAAATTGCAATTGCAATTGTATATTTACTTTGTCTTCGCTATGTCAATAACTTCGATTACCGAGTGTATCCTATCGACTAACGCGAATTATCAGAATCTTTAAAAGGTAAAACATTAAATGCGCTTACGTATACGTGATATTTAATCAATTAAATTGCAATCTATAATCTATGTAACACCTCGTTATTTAAAAAATAAAATAAAATTTTCATATTCCTGAATTTACGGCGACTCACGGATTAATTACGGATAAATTACAGCCTATTTCCACTTTCGTATCGTGTTTATTTTCCGATTTACGAAGTGTACCCTGTTAATCATAGATAAATTTTTTGTTTCGCGGATAATTTACGGAATATTTGCAACAACGAATTATCTGACAGGTTTTACATAACGATAGAGAGAAATGTGCATGGCAACTTGAGAGAGAGAGAGAGAGGGAGAGGTTGAGGAATTGAGTTTAGTACATAGCAGCACATACCGACAAATTGAATATAAAACATGAAAATTTGATAGGTGCGAATCGTGTGTTCGAATAATCTAAAGCGCAATCAAATTACAACTCGATTCGCCTAATTCCTGTACTAATGCCAGAAATTGGAACAGCCAGAGCGAATCCCGTTCCCTCGAGAAGCCATCGGTACACACGGGCGCATGTGAATTGAGACACCACTTCCGTTGTTTACCGCACCACACAACCGCACACCACGTAACGCACACACATATGTACACGCAGTATATGTATATAGATCAATTGGACAAGTAAATGTCCGAGTGTCTGGATGTGCGTGGATGCGGACGGGAAGCATTAATTTCCCCCTCGATACCAAAATGTGTCCACCAAGTTGAAAATGATCGAGGGTAAAGTTTGAGAGAGGCTCGCGTCAGGCTCCTCCCATTGTCACTCTCGAGCGATAAGCAGCGGGTGGCCTCTTAAAATTTCAATTAAACTCGAGCCTCGAGACTCGAGATAAGTAACAACGAGCTCGCAACCGCCGCATCCTACGACGAAGGGTATTGGGCTTTCGAGTTACCGTAGGTCACGCGCATCACTCGACAGTTCGTTCGTTGCATAATCAACCGGTGAATTAGCTTACCTTGCCATTTCCCGAGTTTGGTCTTTCGCGACCCAATTCCACCAGACTATCGGAAAAATTTCGCTACAAGGCTAACAGCCTGATTACCTTATCCGTTTACAAAAGACCTACGGAGCCGGCATTACGATCCTCCGTCGTTACTGTCTTCTTCTCGAAGAACAATACTTTTTTTTTTCAACGAGTAAGTCTGCACCGACCGTCCCGTTTGCATCGTTTTGTACAATCAATTGTTTTTGGCACAATGCGATCCGCTTTTTTTTCCTCGGTCAAAGATCGGATATCGAATACCGAATAACGAATTGACAAATATCACAGATATATTGTGTGTAAGTTTCGACTCACGTTTTTTCAATTAATACCTCAGCGATAGGAGTTTTTTAAACCTTGTACAGTTAAGGCGAGTACGTACTGACTACAGATTTCTGCAATTGATTTTTCAAATACAGTTTTTAATTTTCATTTTTTCTAAATTTTTTTAGCACACGCACAATTGTTACACATCGCAGAATGTACCTTAACTCAAACAATTGAACAAATATGGAAATTAAATGATAAATTTGAAAAATCCATTAATGTCGGTATGTGTGTATTTTAAATTAAGGTACTCCATCCCCAAATACTGACTCGGAGTGAGAGTAATTGTCTCTTTAGATTAGAAAATATTACGCGTTTATTGAAACAATCGATATTGAAACACGTAGCAGCTCGTAATAGGTTACACTGTATTGTATATAAACAAAAAATTACTATAGCTGACAAGGTATCCTTATAGTTGTCGATAATCCTGGTTGACTAAACCGTGTATAAATCTAAAGTACTGTCAAACTTTTTAAGAATAAACGTTACTCGTTCTTCTTTAAAGTTACAAGTTCATTAAGTCGTTAGCGAGTTTCGAAAACTCTTTAGCGGAGAGCTAGGTATTTAACTTCCATTAGCCAAACCAATAATTTATTCACCAAGTTCGAGCATAAACTGCTTCAATTGTCTACCACGGTAGAACTTACAAGATGAAAAATGCTTATTTTTGGAATTTCCTCGACGCGTTTTATATCGAATAACGATGAAACGTGAGGACGATTCGACGAGAGGAAAAAATGTACTATGTGTAACGCATCGACTCGGTGACTTCTACGACGAGCTGGGAAGCGTTTTCATGGAATCATGAGCTAACGCGGGTCGTCGTTAATCGCAGTTGGGGACATGTGGAAACGCGGTGCGCTAATGGTTATAAGGCTGAGTCGTTCAACGCGAAACAAGTTTCTTGGTCTCGGTTGATTCTACGTTGTACACGTAGAAATGTTATTCTAAAAATTAGTATGGACCATTGAACGGAAGGCACAGATTTGATCTATCATAATTTTTGATATAATTATAGCAAAAATCACTATGGGTATTGTATCTTTTGCTACTTAATGTATGAAAAATTACTATGTTTGTATTAAAATTTACTATGTTACATAGCAATTTTTAGTGCGTCGCGAGTCTGTCCTTTTTTTTTGTACAGTTGTACTGATATTTACAATAAGGTCATCTCTCAGTGTACGCAAGATTTCGAGGTTATGGTGCTCGGTGCAGCTCCTGTTATCGAGAAAGTATTTCGAGTGACATTCCCATCAAAGTATGATGATCAATATGTTGGAGAATTGATTAGCTCACTACCGTTGAACTATAATTTTATTGTAAAACTTAATCGACATACGGAATAATGGTCAATAATCCACTTCCCCGCGGGGATAGCGTATTCGAGCATCCTTCAATGTCGCGTTCGATCAGAAAGTTATCCCTCATCCTTAAGGAGTACACTCGATTATCGCACATCCACTATCCGTCCCGGATTCTTCGATTCGTCATTAGGTATGGGGAGAGCTCGAGCACCACCCCGCCAGACTCCAGGAAGAAAGGTATATACACACCGTGTCCCTCGTGAATTGTAGCTCGCACGAGTCCAACCAAGCCCAGCAACTTCGAGGTGATAAATACGCGTCGATGATCCTAGAATGGAAAGTTTCGTAGCCCTCGGTCCGTCGGACGGTCTTTAATCGAGTTAGAATCACGTGAACGGAAAGTCTATACAATGCGAACGAGTTGGTTTTGTAGGGCTGCATCCCTCCGTCGACGAGGGCAACTGGCAAGAGGTCGACGACTTCCCTCCGGGGTATATCCGTCGTTGGGGCCCGGCACTTTTAAATACTTGACGAGTCGTGTATATATATACGATCTCTCGAGTAATTGCGCACACCGAAATTCCTAAATCAATAAGTAAGTAAATAAATAAACCACTTCGACCGAGTGATTTGTACTTTTTCTTTCCTTTAAGATACACTTTCCCTTACCTCGAGTTCCGTTCGTTCACGATTGTAGAGAGAGAGTTCCTCGTTGTTCTATATTTCACCCTGACGTTGCCTTCTCATCCCTTCCGTTATATATATATATATACGTTCTTTTCGTTTCTTTTCTCCTCTTTCGATCTTGTACAAGACGCAATTCTTCGGTCTTCATCAACTCGCTTCTCGAGCTCGCCTTATTCTTCGGTACTACTCGACCGAGACAGTGAGTCCATTCGTTGTCATTCCGACGGTTTACATCGTAAATAATTTATAGTTTACGTACGCGCTTACTTTCAACTAAATTTAAACTCTTTTCAAAGCACTGGTATCAAAACACTTTTTTTTCTACATTCGAACTTTAAGCATTTTTATCAATTTCTATACAAGATATTGTACAACAGGAAACGATGGAAATTGATTTTGAAAGAAACGAGCAAAGATTTTTCGTATAAAAAGTATCATGAAAAATATCAGTTTTGATACGATAAAAATGGAGTGAAGTTACTTTATTTTTAGGAAAGGCGTAATTTTGATAAAAATAATTTTTGCAATGATTTTGTTGCGCGATGTACTAAATTGTGTGCACGTCGTGAGTTTATCAGGTAGTAACGTAGCTGCATTAAATGATGTTTACCAACAATACTCGTTTCTTCCACCAAAGTTCCAGACGAATAACTTTGTTTGCTTCGTTAAATTTTCGTAATTCGTTGGCAGGAGGCACCGGAGGTACGGTTACGATAACCGGTCGAACTCACGGGGCCATTGGACCCAGTAACAAAAGATTCTTTTTAATTAATTCTCTCGTATAATAATTATAAATACCAGCTGAACTTTTCGAATTGTTTCCATATACTTTGAAAACTACAGGCTTTGTGTATATATACTTTGCTTCAACTTTACAAAAATAATCTCACTCACTTGGGTTTCATTCGCAGAGATAATTCTTAAAGAATTATTGGCAAAATCTATAGTTTAATATTCAAATAAATATCGCAAGGTCTATTTGTATCGTGAAGAAAAATGAAATCGAATAATTTAGCACCTCGAAGTTTGGGAAATTAATTAAAAGAAGAAGGAGAAGGGTCGCGACGGACTCGTAGGGCCGGTCGATCAGCTTAACGAGAATCCATTCAATCGTTTCTTCCCGATCGTCGAGATCTCGCAACGGAGATTATTTTTTTTTTTTTTTTCGATAACCGAGTCTTAACTCATCGAGGAGAGAGACAATAACCCCTCACGCGATCGAGGGAGAACGCGAACCCTACGTTACGGGTAATTCGACGAGACTGTGCGAGAGAGGTGGGAGAGGAGGCTAACGAAAGAGCGCACTTCCTCTACATCCTAGAAATTTCGTATCTCGTAATTTCCGATATCTACGGACGATATTCCGTTCGGTCTGGCTCGCTTACTCGTATCCATTCGTTAATTTCTCTTCGTTTTGCACGATGTTGTTCAAACTAATTTATTGTACTTTGTGTAATGAATTTCGTCGGTTTAATTATGTCGAGAAAGCGCCTTTTAATTTACGACTATCCGCGCGCACACTCGTTCGCGAAAACTAAATGTCAGGGGGTATTCTACTCATTTTGTTTCCTATGAGAATGATTAATTTTCTCATAATAATAACTGGGGATATATTTTGAAACCGGAAAATTTACATTTTATATATATAGATATATTTCGGATTTTTTTTTTAAATATCACCAGTGGACGTCCCGCGTAAAAATGTAAAATTTATATCAACATACGCAATGAGACTATCTCAAACTTGGAAAAATATTAATTAGACATTGGTATAAAGTATAGATAAACTAGAAATAAAAAAAAATTTTTATCCTGAGATTCTAACCTCCGATCTTCTACTAATTCGGAGTCTTTTGCTCTACCAACAAAGATATTTTTATTGTTTGTAGGATGACCAACGGGTTAATAATTCTTGACACAGTTTCGACAAAATTGAATTTATTAAAAAAAAAGACAATGATCGCAAAAAACATATCTGTTCGCAGCCCGACGGACAATGATGATGTTCTCCTCTCGTCGCGCCCCTGGGCTGTCGGCGGCCCAGCTTAGCTGGACCGTTGAGCGGGTCTTACGGCCGCACGATCGGCTCGCCGCCGACGACGCTGGGTGGGAGAGCTATCCCTCCGACTACGTTAGTCCGAACGTCAACCGTGCAAATTTTCCGCGTATCGGCTAGCTTTTTTTCTTTTTTTTTTTTTTCTTTTAATGTGTACATGTTTATGTCATAATATTAAATTTTGGTTATAAAGAACGATTGAAATATGCTTATAAGTTTATAACCTGAATGTAACTTATTAAATATAAACAATAAAATATCTCAGTTGTAGGTAAAGCGAGGGACTCCAAAGTAGATGATCGGAGGTTCGAATTACAGGATAAAAAATTTTTTTTAATTTTTTTATAAATAAAATTTTATTCGTTTAAAAAGTCTCATTGCGTATGTTGATAACAACTTTTGTCAAACATAAACTTTATATCAAGTTTTCATTTTTACGCGTGGTCGGTTATTATTTAAATGGACATGTCATCGAAAAAACATTTTGAATATTTCTTTAAACTACACACAATATATCAAATAACGTGTAATACTCTCTTGCGAAGTGGTCTAGAAAATCTCATAAAATCAAATATATCAAAAGAAATCACGTTCGTGTGATTTTACTGAGAATAAACGAAACCGCACCCATGCGCTTCGTCGGTCGAGTTATCGATCATTATTCTCCAATGATTTCTACCACCATTTCTACCTCTGGAGGAATGTTGGTGACCCCGAGCCATTAGCCCCGTTGAATTAGCTCTGAATTCATGTACGTTCGATTGTCCTCTACCTCGAGTAAACTCCCCCGGCACCCTCCCCTAGCGTGCTATCGGGTGTATCGGTTATCGACCTAGTCTCCCATCTACTTACCTAATTTATCTTTACGAAATTTACTCAATCTTTAATTTGACAAATGGATGGTAGGCAGGTAGGTAGGTAGGATAGCGCTACTCCCCAGATGTACAAAATCAATCTTTTACTTTAGTTATCTTAACTCGGTCGTACTTGACTCAGGTTTGTTAAACTTTTTATAAATTAATTGTATATCCGTTGATCAATATTTAAAAACTATACGACGAAGGTTTCCATATTATTATTATAAAAATATGTGTAACGTAACGGGACATTAGGTACACACTCACTCTGGGTAATGCATAAGAGAAGAGAGTAGGTCAATGTAAAAGAGGAAACGAGTAGTAAAAATGATTTATACCGGCATTGTTACATCCAGTATTCAGATCTATTGATTTTTACAACCTCAAAAACATAAAAGTAAGAGTGACCGTAAAAATATTTATCATACCGATCCAAGAAAATGTACCATTTTTTCCTAATAGTTATCTTAGTTGTAAATCTACCGCTCTATTTTGACTTTATTACCCGAACTAGAGCTCTACCATTCTTTCGGAAATTCGTAAAAGTATCAAACGGTCGACTTTTACCGATTACTCATTGGTTTACGCGAAACCTCGATTTTTACTAGTTTTGTTATACCGAAACATTTGCAATTCCTCGATTAATTGCGCAATGGGTACAGCTTGGATTTTACAAAAATGTTACGCCCGTACTTTTACGTATTCTGGATAGTGCGCGCGAAAATCCACCGGAAATGAGGCGCGTTATCTATATACGAACCCCTCGTACAGTTTCGCAAAGTATATACACTCGAGATGCGCAACCGAATGCCGGAGCGATTACACTTCCGGCTTCTCGATCCGAGATACGGAGGATTGGATATAAGAAATTTCTCCCTTTTTTTTCGACCTGACCTCGCAGAACGTTATCGCTGAGTGTTGCGAATTTTTTCAATTTTGACTAACGCTCTTTTTATGAGGTTTTTTCTTACGAAAGACAGAGGGACACGGATATTCCAATCGATATTTTTATTATCTTTATTTACGGCATTAGTTTGATGAACCATGGTGCTTTTATATACCTTTCAATTATCACTGTGATTCCACGTCAATTTTGAATTTAATTAAAAATCCCCTCCGTTACTCCGCATTTTTCTTTTGCCTGCTTTTCGTATAAAAAAACAAATGATGGTACTGCAATGCACGACAGTATATTGACGGGTCGAACGCAGTACATTAAAAAAAGTACCTTTCCTTGAAATTTAAATATTTTCAATAAAACAAAGACGAGTTGTATAAGGAGAAGTAAAATTGACTCGCGATTATTTGTCGAGATCTCTTTTTGGACCTCGAATTCGATTCCATCGAGTATTCGCCTGATGAGAAAAGCATCGGTTCGGCGAGGAGGAGCGCGAGAAAACCAAGGAAATGCAATAAATCCAGCGGTCTCGAGGGGACGCGAAACGATTTTGGGTTTTGTCGCTCGACCCATATAAGTCCTCGACGCCAAAGCATCTTCGGTCTTTTATAAGGTGTCGGCAGTCACGCGAACCGGCGATCACCTTCAAAAAATATACAACGAGACCGAGCTACACAGAACTTTCGTCTTTGACGCGCGGTTCTTGCCGTCTTTTCTTTACTCTTTTGTTCTTCTTTAAAAATGGGTGAACGAGATATAGCATCGCTTGGGTTCGGGTGGTTTACCGAAAGAACATGCCAAGTTAGCTTATCTCGATCGGGCGCACTGGGATCCTTGTCTCGAATGCACTTTTTTTATTAATAAATCGTAATATTCTTTATTCTCGTGGACTTTGTTAGCGAAAACGATTCAAAGCTTTACAGCTATTTTGATATCTACAAAAACGGTTATTTCTTCAAGCGCATGGGTTATTTTAGTATATTAGACGATCGAATGATTTTCTTCAAGGAAATCGTTAAGATTAAATAAACTGTTTATCGAACGTTTTGTGTAAAGCAATGTAAATGACTAGGTTCTATTGGCTTAACAAAAAACATGCAGCAAAATAGAGGATGTAAGCGTCGAAGCTATTGTAACGTCAAAATGTCTCTACTGGACACAGGATTCGGTAAAGTTTGGTTAAAGCTATTCGGAAACCTGGATAACCAAAACAAAACGTTAGAAAATTCTGAGTTTTCAGAACGCTATCGCGGCCCTCCAAACTTTTAGGATCTAATAACGGTTTATTTTGTATACAGCCTGAAAACTGCCATTAAAACTTTAATCCGCAACATTTCCTTTAATTGGTAACGATAGTTATCAAACTGTCGAAATAATGGTTCCTACGATGCTCCAGTTTCATAACATCGAATTTTCACTAACGAGATGGAATTACACCCTATACGAAACTTCGATTCGAACCAGATTTTATCGATTGATCCTTTCATCGCTATAGTGGAACAAAAAAAAACAATTGGTTCTCTAAATTGAATGATAACAGCGTAAGAAACTGTTAAGAAGCAACACGATTGCGGCAACTAATCGACCGACGATACATCGTTCGTAAATAGAATAACTCGCGAGAGTTGATCGTTCGCGTGAACGTAATC
Organism: Theocolax elegans; assembly: GCA_026168455.1. Classification (NCBI taxonomy): domain Eukaryota; kingdom Metazoa; phylum Arthropoda; class Insecta; order Hymenoptera; family Cerocephalidae; genus Theocolax; species Theocolax elegans. The sequence continues at coordinate 56,661,730 of CM047428.1, forward strand.
CTCAACTTGAGCGTTAACAGCACGGTTATTCGTTTCGAAACGAACAGACGAAGAAAAGCCGCTCGGTCACGCCACCGTTCTTCTAGAATCCTTCTGGAGTATCTCTTGAATCCTTGGAGCTTTTTTATTGAACAGGAAAAGCTCGCTAAGGCAATTCGTCCGGTGCTTTTGTCCTACATACGGGCGTTCATCCCAATTCTTAAAGCCTCGTCGGGCGACGCAACGAAACTAAAACTATAACGAGATCTTTCAAAACAAAATTTTTCTTTCCATTTTTATACACATTGCTCAGTCCTCTTCGTTTGCTTAATCAAACTCGCCTGGATTAGCAAGGTTTTATCCATTTTACGAGTTTCCTTTCGGAATTTTACAATTTTCTCCAACTTTTTCTTTTCTCTTCTCGGTGTTAATTCAATTGAAGAAAATGTAAGTTTAAAAAAGTGCTTTTATTATACTGATATTTTTCATTCGTATATATTGTTTAACGATGAATAATACAAATACAATGTAAATCGATGATCGAACTCATCGAGCGCTTTAGATGAATACAATACCTCCCTTCACACCGATATGTAATTTAATATTGGCATGTAATAACATTCACGTTCATCCTTCACGGATCACTGGATATCTTGAGAAAATTTATACCAATTTAAGCCTTGATTCTGAAATTAACCAGGTCGATCTAATCAATAGATCAACCGTATAAGCCTAATTTACAGTTTATCGAACGCACACTAGTCCTATTTATTGTTTCACTGGGAATGGTAATGTTGATGCGGAGATATTGCACAGACCTACATAAACGCGGTATTCAGTCCTGAGTATATATATATTATACTCAGCGTTAAATTCTCAATTGTCATTACATTAACGAAGATAAAGACTTGTATAATATTTGAAACGTCGCTGTTATCGAGGCATTATTTCCAGTCTAATGCGGCTTAAGTGTTAAATAGTATAAGAAATGCATCTCGATTGAAATATCAGATATATTAAAAATCGATAGGTAAAATAGGAGTGTCATTCACAAATTGAAGAATCGCGTAACGTAATTTACGAAAGCACGCGGAGGTAATATTATTTCTCGATTATTCGAGTATAATGAAATCTTTCGCCGAGTCTTTGCAATAAAAGTTCGTGAATAGCGGTTTATATTGCGGAACATTAAGCACTTACTTTAAGTAATGAGAATCGAAGTGTTGCATTTATCGTCGTAAGGTTAGACTTAACTTAATTACTCGGCAGCGTCTGCGAAACACTCAGGTTGAATCTTTAATAATTAAAAAAAAAAAAAACACCGTAACAGCTGCTGGCCACTAAAAAACCGAGTGGATTGAATAATTGCGTAATGAGCATGCATAGGTAACAACGCGCGTACTTAAAATTCATGGCTTACATTATTTAAAGTAAATTTTTATTTTAGACGTTGATGGTATATCCACGCGCCCGGTTATAAGTAAATCCGATAAGGTGTATATATATATATATATATATATGTGTGTCGAGAAGCAATTTAAGGGGGTTCCATACTCAATTTTTGATGATTAATTAATAAAAAAGTAGAACGGTATGTGAAAAAATAAGAGAAGAGGCGCCTTCGTTTATTGACAATCTAACTGTGTGCTAAATTTTAGATTAAAATATTATTACGTTTTCGAGAAAAGTCTTACCAAAAATATCAAATCTTTTCACTTCGTTGAGGTTAGGTTCACATTTTTGGTAAGACTTTTCTCGAAAACGCAATAATATTTCAATTTCAATTTCAGCACATAATTAGATTAGCAATAAACGAAGGCGCCTCTTCTCTTATTTTTTCACATACTGTTTTATTTACAAATTTATTACTAATAATCACGATTGCCGATAAGGTAGGGAGGATAAATATTGACTATGGCACCCCGTTAAGAGGCTTAATCGCTATTTATTATTGACGAACGAAAAAGGACAAGCTCTGCACCCAATTTGTCGGGGATGTTTAAATGACCATTTCGACAGGATCAAGCCGAGTGTTCGAGTGACGATTTAGTGATAAATTAACCATCGGACGTGCTCTCGGAAATTATGACCTCGAATGCTCTATTTACCGGAATCTTCATTTCCGGACTGGACTTCCGTCCGATTCGTCCTCGTTCACGATTGCAGATCGGGACTCCGACCAAGCGTCCTCCTTTTTCCGCGGACCGCTTTATTTCTCGCTCTCTTCCCCTGAGAAAAAAAAATGATATTCGGATTATCTTCGTGGATGATTCACCCTGACGCTAGGTGTATTTATCTTGCGCGATAAATTCTTAAATATATTACACTCGGTTGAACCGTACAGTGTCACCGGTGAAATTGAATTTTTTTTGTTTTTTTTTTTTTCGTTACAGCGTTATATTTACGATTACGATGCTGTAACGATCAATACTGCATTGAATATATATGTGTTGATGAGAAAGCTGGCTGCTCCTGGCTGTTCGAATGCAACATTCATCATTTAAGATTGCGGTTGCTCAGTTGCACTTAGAAATGGGTTGTTTGTTAACCATTACCGTAACAATCGTTATACCACGGGCAGGCGAGCCAAGGAACATTCGCTCTACGTCTCTCTATACCGTTCTACTGTTCAAACAGAGACGCGTTTTACCTTTGATGTTTAAATCGCTTCATAAGCGAGCTCCTGCTTTGTTTGAAAAAACTCTCCCTCATCTGGGTACTTTATTTAAATGTCGTTTAAATGCATTTAATTTGCAAAATTGAAAAATCGTTAGACAAATGTTTAACAAAAGTTACACGTGTACCTTAAATTACTCCGGTATATATCGAGTATTCCCGGTTGTAAATAAAACGAGGGATTCGGAAAATAAATAAATGTATTAATAAATAAATAAATAAATAAATAAATTAGATTCAGTATCAGCAAGTCCGGAATATCCAAGATGCAGCTGACCCAGTTTGCCCTTCCGAAACGACATCCCCCGCAAGTTCCACGCTCGCACAGCATCTGGCTTCGTTGAGGTTCAACGGAAGATATGCGCCAATAACCCGATGCGGTTATGAATAGTCACTCGGATAAATCTCGCATAGGTGTTTGTAAAAAGGAACATTTTTGTCGGATATTTTGCATCGATGCGTCCGAAAGGAATTTCAACGTGAAGTATGCGCATATACACGTATAAATACTTTAATCTATTTTTAGTTTTAGAGCGCAGCCCTTCTCTTGGTGTACGGTTAATTATTAGTACAATCGTGCCCTTTTTTTTTTTTTTTTTTTAAAGGAAACGAGAAACCTTGATGCTTTTTTTATAGCCAGATACAAGAGGCGTAATATTCAATTTTATTTACTTTTTTTTTCATAATTTTCTTCGCACGCAATTTCCTCGTTTTTTGCTCTTCATTTCCAGTTTAACCTCTTTGAGACGCAACCCTCGTCTGCCTGTCGGCAATTCCGAACTTACCGGCCTCTTGTGCACTTTTACCCCTCTTACCCTCTTACTTCCGGCTGTCTTCCTTCTTATTTCATCCCTCCTTTTCTTTATTCTCTCTTTTTTTTACGAAAGCACGAGAAATCTTTTTAACGGTGGCTATGAATTTTTTACGTAAATTGGAGAGACTACGGGAGGGTTCCCGCGTCAAATGTTGGATGGTGCTTTGCACCGCAAACTTTCATTAATGCACCGAGGCTTTTCTTTTTTTAAATTTTATACTTTTACATAATCAAAACGTTTACAAATTTCTAATTTTATCACACCCGTGAAAAAAGTGCGATTTTTAATTCATCATTACAGACGAGAAGTTAGTATAATCTTAATAATAAATTTTGTTAAAGCGATATAGTTTTTAATAGTAATTTTCATCCGATTAATTAATCACAAAAATATGTTAATTATAACATTTAAAAAAAATTTGTATTACATTTTTAAAACGAAAAACCATCCACCGATAAAGTAGTGGTAGTCTCTTTTTATACTTATAGAATAGTTTAGCGGTAAAAGTTAAATAGGGCTGAGTTGAGTTTTCTGAAAATAAAAGATGTATTAAGTTTCAGTTTGCAACAGAAATTTCTGGCAAAAGTTGGATAATGACGTTCGCGTAGAAGCGTTAAACTTTAACATTAAACCTATAATTCAGCTGGTTAAATACCTGGGAAAATGTTGAAGCATATGTAAATTTACGTTTGACGACATTTCAAATGAACTAACTAACAAGGTCTCTCTCTCTCTCTGTCTTTATCCCGCTCGATTGAAAATACAATTATTTTACATTATCTTATAGATACATTGTATGTAAAAAGAAAATTGAATTCTCTCCATCGATGGAACATTTTGCAATGTATCACATCTGTATTTGAAAAATGCGTCTTACATATATAAATGTAAAGATTTACCGAGGAGAGGTTAACGTACGATGAAAACAGTTGTCGTATGAAAAATTGCTAAAAGATCTTATTTCGTGCTTTCGGATAACGCAACGTATATATGAATTTTACTTTTTTTTTATGCAAATTCAATCGTGAGACGCAGAGAAAAATTCAGAGTGACATTTTTAGGCACGATCGTTACACGGTTCTGCTTTATATTTTCACCATTGCGATAAATGTGACACCATAAATAATTGTTTATTTAATTATTAAATAATTGTTTATTTATACATATCACGGAGAAAATTTTTTTAGTAATAATTAGAATATTGTTTAGTAATGGAGAGACAAACTTGACAAATGACAAGAATTACTATTTTATTATAGGAACAATTTACGAGACTTATAGTAAATATTAATATAGATATGTAGTAAATTTTACCAATAAAAAATAGTAATTTTTACCATTTGTCAAGTCTGCCTCTCCTTATTAAACAACATTGTAATTTTTACTAGAAATTTTTCTCTCCGTGTATAGAAAATATATTTTGTTCGTGAAAATAAGTCATTTTAAACGGTTTTGAAAGTGTATCGCATGTGCGCCTGTACGTATGTAAACAAGTTAATCGAATGATTCTGCCAATTTTTGACTGATTGGCTGTAATTTATAGGTAATTTCTACATAATTAGGGAAGTAAACATTCCTATTTCGGATCAAATTGGTCGTTACTTTTTAAATGAATGTAACGATCGTATCTGAAATGAAAAGCATAGCTTTTACAATAAACAATCCTGGAATTTGTGGGCGAAGCGTATGGACGATTATTATATTTGATTTGTTTATTTTGCAATTACTCTTCTTTGAAATCAATTTTTTTCTATTCCTCTGTTTCCTTTTTGCTTATACATTTTATTGCGTGATATGCTCTACCATCAGAAGAAGCTCCATACGTCCATAGATCCTCTTATGGTTTTCTTTTAATATATTTTCTTATATCAATTTTTGTCTTTCCTGGATCCGCGGAATAAATCTTTTAAAAGCAGATGGTATATCTGAAATTATATATACATAAGTTATATAAATTATGACTGACCCTTACTTATTTTTAACTTCTAAAACTGCTTTTTACAAATGTCAAGATTTGTAAATGTTTATCGTTCTATTATTATTATCTAATTAATTTATTCTTATACATACCTTTTTAATTTTATTCATATTTTTATCTATAAAAGGTATGTATTTTTAATGTTGAATAACATAAGTAATGAACATCTAATTAAATAAATTCACTATTGAAGTTGAAAATGGAAGGTATATAGTTGCACTCTGTTACTCGGATAGACGTATTCGAAGATATTTGACGAACCTATACAAATTTTCTGAGCTGACTTATGTAAAATAATGGTAACCGCTTTCTAAACTGCATTAGAGTATTTCTACATTCTCTTAAAATAAAATGTCTTAAAAAACGAACGAAAAATGCAAATTGACCACTCGTTTATTGATGAAATTCTGATTCGTCCAAGTATAGGATCGGGTCGAGCATTGCCATCGCTCGGTCCAACATCAGTGGGCAAGTGTCCCTCAGCTAGGAATTCCATAATGAATATACGTGTGTGAGAATGTCCGTCTGTGAGAATCAATGAATTAATTACACCCGCTCGGTTTAATTTATTTGCGTCATCGAGTGTGCGCTCGGAAGAGAAAACCCGAGGACTATTATAGTCCAGGGATCAGAGATGACGAAGGACTATAGTCAAATTTTTCTAGATGTGAATTCTCATCTCTCGATAGAATAAACGTTTGAAATGAATTAAAAAATTGCGTTAAAAATGTATAAATAGATACGTTATCGTTAATAAACGTCTAACTCGATGATCGCACTGGGATGCAAAGAAATGTATTTGCACGATGGGATGGCCACACTTATCTCGAAGTCTCTTTGCATTATTGAATCCTCTCAAATAGATTAAGATTATCTCGAGTCGAAGTTCGAGTCTCTATAACTTGGCTAAGTTGGTATAACGTTTTTCTTGAATTTAATTCGGGTGGACCCATTGAATTTTCTTTACAGATTTTCAAACAAGTTTTTACAACGTACTTTAAATTTAAAGATAAGTTTATTCGATGCAATGTTACGTTAGGTATATACGCTCCAAGTCGACTTCTTTACTCGTGGGACCTCCTTCAAAAATATCCCGAGAGCTTTCAAAAAGATACCAAGATTTCAATTAAAAAATGAAACTTTCTTCTTGTTATGATACGAAAAATTAAATCTAAACGTACTTCTTTGTCGTATTGTAAACTTTTGTGACGAGATACTGACTGAACATGCAAATGGTAACATTTTATTTAAATGATTAAACGTTTTAATCTAGATATCGACGTATACCCGTTCTTGTTAACAAAAAGGCTGGTATATTTTATTAATTTATAACAATTTGTAAATCAAAAACAGAGTTATACAGATGTAGCATTAACTTTATTTTAACTAATTGATAATTGATCGTTTTAAAAATTGTTACGTTGTTTTTGAACCGTTAGAAGATTACTAATAACTTGCGCGACTTTAGATCGATACAGTCTTGACGAATATTATGTTCGAACTTGCAACGCACAGTCACAAATATGTATACGTATACTAAATCAATGTAGACATTTTTATTGAAAAATTTCGAAATGCACAATAATTAATGAGTTATTTTGTGCCAAAAAATAAATAAGAAAAATGTGTCACTAGTTTTTTTAAATATTTTCCTATCCTAATGTTATTTCGTAAGATGCAGTAAAAGTAACTCAATTTTAAAAATTTTTTTTCAAACGTTCTCAACCTATGAAATTAAAAAAAATGGCAGTCTAATAAAAAAAGATGCAAAACATTCAATAGTGGAAAAATTAAGGGGGCGTAGATAAAGAGAGGGAGAGAGAGAAAGATGGAGATGGAAAAGAGACAGACACATATATGTATATATCTATACATAAATCGATACGGGCCAGCAGGAGTAGCAGCAGCAGTAGCAGCAGTAGGAGACGCAGCGCGTAAAATAAGGGCGAGAGAGGGAGACGGAGAGAGACGGAGAAAGCTCGAAAGCAGGGTAGCTGTTACTCGTTGTTCTCAGTGATGGGTTTCCGCGTTGCGGCATTTTCGTATACATATATATATATATATACATATACGATCCCTTGCTTTTTCTTTATACCCCACGTGCATTTATTGCCTCCCTCCCCGGTTAGGGGACACCCCTCTATCTTTCGTATACGATCTTCTTGATCACGCTATATAGCTACACTATTTTAGGAGATCACCGTTTCATTTTTCCCTTTTTTCTTCGATTTGTCACTTGTACTCTTGCCAATTTATTAAAAAATATACAATTGCAAAAAAAATAACTATTTGTCACTTATATGTATATATATATACGAGTAACATTTTCTGACTACGACAGTTCACTCCGTAAAATAATATTATTACGAGACGTATATATATATGTAGACCTGACGGGGAGAAAAAAATGTAAAGTCATATTTTAGCACTCACGCGTATCACCTATATACCGTTGTTTAATGTTGCGCTATACGCCCAGTGTATAAAGCACGTTTGATTATAAATTCTCACCTAGCGCATATACGGGGCGCACGAAATCGAAATATATTTCTCTTCTACTTGCACGTCAAATATAAAAATTCATTTTGATAATTCAGATACGTTAAAATACTTGTACACCCACACAAACACACCCGTACACTCGGAGCTATTTATATATAATTAAAATATACTATAAATCCTTCAATACCTAAGATTCCTTAATAAATAAAATGCATTTTTTCGCCCTAATATAAATAATTTTACAAATTCCAGTGGAAATTGTGTTGGATGGTATGCGCGCTTCATTTATATAAGAGAGAGCATCTTTCATAATGATCTTCCGAGCAATGTAATTCATTGTCTCTACGAGTGTGTGTGCGTACGTAAACGTGTATGTATATATATGTCGCTCGCGAAGGTTAAATTAGAATACGCGAGGGAATTCCCTATTAAAATTGATTAGATTATGTACGGGGAAAAAAATGTAATTTGAAGTAACGTCTTCCAAAACCTTTGTTTGAATTAATTAATAACTTCGTTTTTTATTTTGTACACCGCGGAGACTTTTTTTTTAAACAAATTTAGTCAACCAAACAGATATAATTCCAAAGTGGATGAAACGTTGACGCTCACCCGTGGAATTGATGGTTTTTAGAGTTTTTAGTTTTTATATAAATATTGTTTAATGTAAAATTTTTGAAACGCGAATTTAAAAGTAATCGTATTAAGTACACGAGTAAAATAAATCGATGTTCGTAGAACAGAGGCTTATGCGTTTCAATATTGTAATCTTATAGTATCAATTTTTATTTTTCAACTGTGAGTAAGGGCCAGTGTATTTGTTTTTTTCTTTTCGATACTTTTAATTTTACCGCGTCACTCGTACCATTCGGACGTTTTCCTTTTTTTCTTTTATAGCTTCAATAAAGTAAAATTCATATTTTAAAATAGTTGTTTTTTTTTATTGTAGATATAAAACAACCTCATTTCCAATAATTATAATCATAGATTTTATTACGGGGATAATATAATCCAACGCAAGTTGATTTTACAGTGCGATATTCGTGAATATAGCGCGAGAAAAGAATAATCCCGTATAAGTAATACTCATGGTAAGAGCGAAAAGCATCGTTCAACTCTTAATGACCGCGGGAGGCGTTTAATTCGGTATTTAATTTCCCGCATCTGCATTGCACGAGAAGGTACTTAAATATACAGTCATTTCGAAATGAATTCATGCGTCACGCGAATCTTGATGAACGTTCCGAGTTCGACTTTTCTTCCGTGGGTCGGTTGACGTGCACGTGGATGTACTGTTTATATGTCTGACTTCTTTTAAATGTCCACATCTAATCTGGCGCATAATTTTTGGCTTTTTTTTGCTAATTCGTTGCTGAGATGATGATTTTGTTTGCTCTAGCCGTTATCAATAAAACGCGAAATCTGCAGCTAGCTTACTAAGGGGATGTCGGACTCAGACAATGGTAATTTTTAATATTTTTTTATAAACAAAAGAATAAATTTTTGAAAAAATCCTAAACGCCGTACCCTTAGGCATGTTTTAAACAGTATACTCAAATTCTTTTCAGATTTTTAACTTTGTAATTAAATTCTGATTTTTGCGTTGAAAATTCATGCCTATTTCGATCAATGATTACCGACCAAAAATTGTTTATTTAATTATTATTAAAAAAATGATTTCATTTGTTTTAATTGACCGATATGAATTTTTTTAGATTTTTAATTCAATATTTCTGTTCGTTATGTATTAGCGTCAAATATCTATTTACTGCCCGAAAGATTATTGGAGAGTCATGGGAGGTTCGCAGTAGGGAAAATTTCGGGCACTACTAGATAAAAGAGACCGATTCTCAAATGAGAGAACGGGACGCAGTTGGACCGATCATATGTACATACCTGCATACACCTTGTAAATACACGTATTTATATAATTATTCGAGTGATTATTTTATCCCTACTATACCACCTCCATCCTTTGGGTTCCTCTCAGTTAATTGAATTGAGAAGGTCATGCATCGAGCAAAACATGGTCCTCTTTCCTTGGAATTCAACTTGAATGAGCACATGATGCAATTTTTAATATGCGAATGTGAGAAACCTCACTACGCAGGAAAATTTTGATATTTTTTGCTGATAAATAATACGTTTATGAAATAATATGAAAATCAATTGGTTACCTTTTAAATAAAAACTAATAACGGGATGTCGGACCCAAGTTACAGGGTTTACATTACATTTTCAACATAAAAATTATGTTAGAAATATATTGAATTTAACATCTGAACAAAATTCATAGCGGTCGTTTAAAATAAAAGCGAGAACAGAGCATGAGTTTTTATTTTTTAAGAAAAAATCATTTTTTAATAATAATTGAATAAACAATTTTCGGTCGGCAATTATTGATCTAAAAAATGTATTTTCAACGCAAAAAACCGAATTAAATTACAAATTTAAAAATCTGAACAAATTCGAGTATATACCGTTTACATCATGCCTATAAGAGCATGGCGTTCAGCATCTTTTCAAAAAGGTATTCTTTTGTTTTTATTTATTTATTTATTTAACCAGAGTTCCATAGAGAATACATATGGTACAAAAGTATCGTATACATACAGAATTTCTACAAACATTTCACTTGCAGTTACAGTGACACGCAATTATTTTACAATAACCTCACTACAATGCCGTAAAACCTGCAGAGGAAAATAAGGTTTAAAACTATTAGAACTTAACAAAACGCTGGCTAGTTATGCAGTACTTATAGTACAGCCAAACCTCCATGCCATTCATCATACACGCACATACTACACATGCACACACTCAGCATCGATAGTACTTCCCAGTCGGACTTCCGGACACTAGTTGTCCATCTCTGCCTATACTCAATCATACATCTGGGTATAAGGGACTTTTTTTCTCACTTATACACCAAAATTGATACATTTTCTAAAATTTGTATGGTGTATTATTTATTATAAATTTATATATTTTTAAAATACAACGGACATCCCTGTTATATCAATACTCATATTTAATTATACAGGAACCTACCTCTAAAATCCCAAAAATTTAAAAAACTAATGGAATTAAAAATCTGAAAAAATTAACAGATAATGTTGAGAGCAAATAGAATACCGTTACAGAGCGATTTTTTCGAAATAATTAATTTTAAATGAATAATGTAGAAATAACCATTTTTTGGTCGGTAATATATAGCTAAAAACAATGCTGCACGGCTGCTCAAAAATCTCGTTGATTTATTGATAAAAAAATTTTTAAAAATTCATATACTATCTTTAATGTAAATACAACACCGTTACAGAGTGTTTTTTTTTTTGATAAAGTATACTGCTCGCTTAAGGTAGCTCATGTGCAACTCCCTAATCAATGTAGTGTTAAATCGTTTTTTATATTTTTTGACATAATACGCATTTTTAATTAATATAAACTAAAAGATATGAATTTTCAATACATTATCAACAACTAATTATCAATATATTGGAAATAAAATATATATAAAGTTAGTGATATGACTACGTTTGTCTTTACTTTCTCTACGATTTGGCAACATTGTACTCACTGACATTTTCACCGCTCGCGTGTATATGTGTGTAAGTTGCGTAAAGGGTTTAGCTTATAATTTTCATGTGTTTACATTTTAAATATGAGTGATATAAAGAGACATGAAACGTATACCTTTATTCATATTTATGTTTACTAATTTTTACTATTGTACTGAAAATACGTAAAGTTTCTAACTAAAAAAATCATTTTTAACTTCATTTATAAATTAAAATATGTTTCATATAAAGATTTGGTAACATATACAATTACAATCCAAGTAAAATTCTATAGAATAATACATTTAAACGTTTCGCGGGTTAAGATTGCATTGCAACGTTGCCAAGTGAGAAAACGGTTTCTTTAACCTCCTCTCTTACTGTCATTTTACAAGTTCAATATAAAATATTTATTCGGAATGCCCGGCATGCTATGATTATTAAAATATATTTTAAAAGTTTAGGTTTTCAACATTTTGTAACTAGTTTTTGATCCATTCATCCAGTGTTTGTCAAAAGAAAATAGCGTACTTCCTGTGGAAAATCACGATACTGCCATAAGAGTAATGCTAAAAACTGAAACTTTGAACAAGTTTTATTTATTATTTTTATCGGCAAGTCACCCTCAAATTTCGCGACAGTATTCGTCATGATATTATTAATATTGTGTCAAAGTTTCATTTCAATGTGCAGTGTGTGAATTCGCGCTTGAGCTACCTTAAGAAAAAATAAATAGTGATTCTGTTTTAATGGGTTTACATCTCCTTAATTATTAGCTTAAATTATACTTCAGACAGATAAACGACGATTGTTATTCTGAGGTACCGCATCCTGACGAATTTTGTTGCGACGAACCGAGAGCAATCCTCAATTGTGCATAGCTTACGTGTATACAAAATACGAAAATATTGATATATAGGTATATGCTGATAGAATGCGTGATCTGGAAAAAGTACACACGAGAATCAGAATTGATAATGAATTAGAGAAAAATTCGAGAAAAATTATTCTTCTCAAAATACAAAATGTTATTAAAAGGATGCGCATTCCCGCGGTGCCCTTACAGGCTAAAAAAATCTTATATGCTATTTTTATTGTATAGCTAACAGTGCCAAGGTATGCAACTTTCTTAAATAGAGGTGACGGAATGCTCCTAACAAATTTCCTTTTCAGAAAACCTGATAACAGGTACTTCGTATATTTTTAAAATATATATTTATATATTAAAGAACTGTAAATTGATGTTTATTCATTATTAAGTTATTAAAATTTATGATAGTATACAAATGGAATGGACGGTGGCGGTATCGCATCTCAGCCAAACCGTAAACTATCTCCACCCAGTAGTTAACGTTTGGCTGAGTGGACTCTATAATCGATGATACTTTTATGATCGGTTAGGTGTTCGTATAACTAAACTATAATACTAAATGTAATACCAAAAAGTGAATGGGTGGTATGAGATATTTACACGCAATGTCATCTCGACATTGGTCTCAACTTCTATTTTAACTCTCGAGAACAATATTCAATAGCTGATAAACTGATACAAAAGTAAATTTTATTTGTTATAATATTAATTATAAATTATAATATTGTGTATACTGTATACAAAATAAAATTACGGAGTAATATATAATTAGAACTTTTAATACATTTTTTCTTTTTAACGTCGCTCTTTTTATGCTCCCAATTTGGTGTTAATCAGCGACGTCGGAGGTCGTACGATGTATTTGCGTATTTGCTAAGAAAGCACTCGTTGAAAATATATTTTCCGTTGATGGTTGCAACAATCGGTAGAGACTGGGAATCGAACCTAGTACCTCTACGGGTACGAGTGGACCACTCTACAGACCGAACCATCGTAGGCCTCATATGGGGGAGGACGGGGCAAATTTAACCTTATGGAATATTTTCACGCAGAATGCATATTTTAAAATAGTGAATGCATGTTTTAAATCTTTGTCTCGAGATACATTTGTGAATTTCAAAGCACTGAAAAAGTTAGTACCAATAATTTGTTTTTGTACTTTGCATTGGGATCTTTTTGCTCGTGCAGAAATACATTGCGCGTGCAAAACAAGAATATATTGCGATACGCGTCGGTAGACAGCTAAATTCTATACTTTCAGACGAACATTTTGACGTGCGACTGGTCTCTGAAAGTCAATTATTAACAGAGTTACGTGCATTTAAAGTCATTTGTACCATTTGGGGCTAAGTTGCTCAAAGCCGTGGGGTTAGTTTGCCCTATCGAAAATACACGAATTTAAGTAAATTTTACGTTAGATTCGAACGAAATTAAACATTACTTAATTCTTACGTACATTTTTCAATAACAAAATGTTCGTTTTTAATTCTATTGGTAAGGTATAGCGGTAAGCGGTATGGACATAGAACTTTTTCCCGACCCTATCTTTTCGAACATAGCAAGTGTTTTGCGTTTAAGTGAGTGGATTACGCTTACTTTTGAGAATCTCTAGTTAAGAAGGTATAATATCTACAAGAACTTTTCAAAGGACAGTAATTTTTCAAAAGCTGAAAATTTACCGAAAAGTCCAATTTTAGGCGTTGGAAAAGAAAATATTTTTGAAGATCGACCGAAAAGAAAATTAAAGCCTAATGCAAGTTTAAATGGATATATTATAGAAATATAAAATAAAATGTTATTTAGATCAATTTTAAATGAAAAGAGAGTTAATTTGTTAATTAATTAATTTATTAAATGAATTATTAAGTCGTTGTATGTTAAAATACTTAAAACTATGTACATTTGAAAAGCTACACGGAGAGAAATATTTAGTAAATATTACAAAGCAGTTTGGTAAAAATTCCTAAACTCCCAAGTAATGTGGTCACAGACCGAAAAAACCAAAAAAATTACCAAACTGCTAAGTAAAATTTACAGTAAATGTAGTAAAATTTACTCTAAATGTAGTAAAATTTGTGGAGTTAACGTACTAAATTTTACAATTAAGCTTGTAAATTTTATTAACTCTGATTTTTCCTATACTGTTTACGAAATTCTATAAACAACAGTACAGCACGAGATACCGAAAAGAAGCGATAAAGTTGCGATCTTTAGGTTAAAATTTTTATTGGAATCGCGTCGTTCGTTTGTTTACTTTAAAAGGACGATTCGATGGAACACATGCAAGTGACGCGGTGGCGCAATGGTAAGGACTTGGATTCTTAACCCAAACTTCGCAGGTTCGATCCCGATGACATCCAGAATTTTTTTCACTAATTAAATTTCATTTAAATATTTAAAATATCCATAACACTCGAATAATATACATAAACTCAAAAATAAATAATATGGGAGAAATAAAATTTTTTTTCTGATGTTAAAAAAAAAATTAAAATTACAATTTAGTCTAGTAAAAATTACGAGATTCGCAGTTTGTTACCACATTACTTGAGAGTTTAGGAATTTTTACCAAACTGCTTTGTAATATTTACTAATTATTTCTCTCCGTGTACGTAAAAATTTTTATAAGTTTTGAAAACGCATGTTAAAAGATAGAGTAAATTAGTCCCAAGAATTGAGCAAATTAGCCCCAGCCTCGGGGCTAAGTTGCCCAAAACGATTTTTTTTTCACCTTCGATATAGATTTTTTATTTTTAAATTTTTACATTCGATAAAAATCAGGTAAGTATAGTTAAGATCTTGAACTTATTTTCTATATGCGTGTAGAGTGTAAGAATTATTATAATTCGCTGAGATAAAAATTAATAAAAAAAAAACGGGCAACTTAGCCACGTCTTCGCCTACTTATCTTATTTTGAATGTTTGCTAGAGAGAGAGAGAGAGAGAGAGAGAGAGAGAGAGAATGAGAGAGATTAATTTTTAGTTGAACGATATTATATTTGTGCAAGAATTAATAAATTGGAACGTCTATTACTAAAATAACAAAATTTAGTAACATGGTAAAATTGATAAATCGATAAAAAAAAGTATATAGGAGCTACGGATTCTCCGTGGCGCGTTAGAAAATAAACGTAAATTTTCGGATTCCACGTGCAGCAGTCGGTAAATCTAGAAAGTGTGCGTACATCGCGTTAAGTACTCAAACGCTTTGGTCAAATAATATTTGAGTAGGTTGAGCCGCTTATTGCTCGCAGGCAGTAGCGCAGATAAAGAATTACACGAGCGGGTTTTTTTCTACTTTCTTAGTTGGCTGACATTTCCATCTAAACACTGAGATTACTCTATTTCAATCTTAGTTTACTATACCTTTTATTTCAGTAGTAACGACGCAAGAGGAACTATTTTCCTTCCGTACGCTTCTTTTTCTTTTCCTTTTTCCTCTCTTCTCCTTTCCTAACCGCTCAATATATCTTCCTTATGTCTCGAGGTTGCGTTCTCTCCCCCCTCTCCCTCTTTCTCTCTATCGCTCCTTTACCAAGTTCTCGCTTTTATTTTTATAGTTACCGATTTATTGTAGATACATCCGACTAATCCATATAAGTTAACTTAATTAATTCATTCCTCTTTTTCGACTTTATTGATATTGGTGCGTTGAATGAACTCCGGTAAACACGTAGGAAAATATTTTTGGTTGAATATGTATCGTTAAAGGGGTCCAATACATAAATCTGCCGTAATTAAAAGGGACTATTAATTTACGACACAAATAGTAAGAGACCATTACCTCGCTTCTCGATAAATCCCTTATTAAATTTGTTGAATGTAATCTGTAATCGGGTGGAAGTTATTATATTACTATAACATTTCCCGAAGTTAATATATTTTTTTTATAAGCGCACGCTCGGCGAATGAACTCTCGGAATTGCATTAACCGATGCTCTCGTTTAATTATGCCCAATGTTATGCAATTGTTTAGGTCGGTATGGTAGGAAGAGTCAAAATTGGATTAGGTATACCCTGCTCTCGTTATAAAAGAAATATATTCATCTCGCGTTCGCCGTGTGGCACCTCTAATTTCTACGAGCGAAAGCGTAATTATAATCACTCGCCGAGAAATATGGAAATTAAATAAATAACGCGCGTGTCGTCCGACGCGAGTTGCACATACACTCTCATGTATATATATATATATATATATAAACAAATTCAAACGAAACGCGTGATATCGCCTGTAATTTAAGAATAATTCAACGTGAAACGCGTATCGATCGTTATACCGCGGAGGTGTTTTCGCGTAAATTATCGTCCGATTACCGTGGCAACTTGGCCGCGAAAACTTATGATTTACGATCCTCGAGAAAACTCGCGTTTACAAAGCTCGGTGGGTTCCTTCGTCTCTTGGCTTCGATCGTAAGCTGTATACCTTATGAAACATCCTCTTTTTCGCGGTTTTCAATTTATTCCGGCTTTCTTTACTTTACTTTGGTTTTTTCTTACGCGAGATAGACGGATCACCAAAGGAAAAATATACGCTATATCGATGTTTTTACTTATATACCGACCTGATGTTTCCTATTTACATTGAAATAATACAATGTATATATTTCCTTTGCTAGTTTTTTAACATGTTTTTCATGTCGAGTGGATTTGCGTTTATCTCGGTGTTGAATTTTAACGCGGATGAAATATTGCACCTCGGTGTTTTTCGTCGTAAAGATGATCCACCTATTACTCCAATGCAAATGATCTCTTCGGACTAATAATTTTAATTTTAGAACCGCCGCAGGAATAGTAACTATAGATGTACGCGAGCGATTAATTATTAATTATTTAAACTGAGCGATTCGCGTAAAAAAAAATATATAACAGTTAAATCGAGATCGAGACAGGATAGATCAGTAAATTGAATAATATAATACGAGTATATTCGTGAGAGAACGGTCGAGGCTTCCTTTAAAATTGGAATTATGCTAAGCGCGTTCTACAGATAAATCGGCGAATCCCTCTTTTGTACATTTTATTCTTATAATCGTTTCGGTTATATCTACTCTTTTTAAATGAGGAAACTATGCGAACGCCGCTTTTAATTGCACGAATTTTATACAGGATTTATTTCATAAAGTATACATCGCGGGTCCGACACGATTTGATAATCGAGGGACAACAATGAAAAAGTATCATTAATATATATATAGTAACGCGAATTTGAAAAAAACGTGGGTGATGTAGCGTGCGATATCACCAGTTGGTGTGGATGAAAATTCTTGAAAACTTTAAACCGATTACACTGTTGGGTGTAGGTGGAAAAATATGCAAAAAAAAATGGTGTGGAGAGGACGATCGCATTGGCCCTCTGCACAGGTGATACACAGAATGCAGAGAAAAGTTAAAACGAAAGAATAGGAGGAATCGATAGAGCAAACTGGAGCAAAAGTGGGGAAAAATAGGTGAATTTGAAAGGGTGCAGTGGCGAACGGGAAATGATCCCGGTATTGCGTACACAGGCGCAGACGTATATATGACGAAATCGCGATAGAATATCGCTTGGAAATTTAGACGAGAGCGGAATAATTTGTCGATCGAATCGTTTATGCATCATTATGTGTGTTTTCTTTTTATCCGAACGATTTGTTTAGTCCGACGTAGTTTGCACTTCCGAACGATAAGGAGAAATCGAGAGATTATGTCTATTGTATATTATTAATGCACATCGATGATCGTCTATACACTACAAGATGTATTCGTTCAATTTTTTTAATTACATAAGAAGGCTTATACAATTTGCTCGTTCGACCTCGATCGATTTGCGTTATAAAAACTCGATACGCCGTTGCGTTTTTCGAGAAAAATATCTCATAAGACGGGGATTTCCTTCTCTAGACAGTATTTTTTTCCGATTAAATATAATCTACCAATTAACTTTATCGAATTTAAGGGGATGTCGTAGCTAATTACAGACTTAGCTATATATCTATACGTATTATCTACGTATATTTATATACATATATGTATGGAGCATTCCATGCCAAATCAGCAAATGAAAATTTTAAAATTACTGATATTCTGCTAAACAACTCCTTTTTTAACCTAGAATATTTAAAAAAAATTTTAGATGCTTTACTTAGATAGGAAAAAATTTATTAATAACCAAAAAATACATATTTTGCTGTTTTCTACTTATATGACCAATTTTCATGACTTTATAACGCAAAATATATGCACACTACAAAAAAAAATGATAGATACCTTTAAAACTGGAAATTACATCAAGATTTGAATAAAGTTTTAATTATAACCATTTATTGAATATTATTGCACTTTTAGTGACCTTAAGTCACTAAAAAATCATATATTTTGATTTTTGACATTGTTCGGCGCAATTGATATAACTGAAAAAAATCACAGATACTTCTAATTACATGTACTTTGTGGGCACCGAGCCGCTTAGTGGCATAATTAAGAGGATAAAAGATATACACATTTTTCTGGAAAGCAAAAATAAAAAGTTCAACATGACTATCAGTTGACGATGAACATGAGCTTTTTCAATTCAAGATAATTAATAATTTTAAAAATATTGGTATATTCTACTTTCCATTTGCAACGAAAAATATCTCTATAATTTTTCTCCCGAAATTAATAGTTTCAGAGAAAAAAATTCATATAGAAATATGATACGAATATCTTTACATATATGAATCTTTTTAATATACCAATAGATTTAAGTATATTGTACTTTTCGTTAATTAAATTCGTTTTTGATTTTTACATAATTATTGTTTTGATCGTAGATTTACTGTACGGGATGATAAAAACAATAAGTAATTATAAAAAAATTGCACGGCAATGACGTCCGCAGCGTAACGTGTAGATAATACTCGTATATATAAATTGGTGCTTCATAATATGATATTCTATAAAATTGGATGTCCTTGTTCGTATATGTATATATTTATGGAAGATGGGATATCTGTTTGACCAGGGTGATAGTACTGGGCATTCTTCTGGGCATTTTGGAATGGGACCGGAGCGTGCAATGCGTCCTCCTGCTTTGGGAGTACGTGCTGGGCTACCTCGGGATCTTCGTATCCTCGATGGCTATAGAGTTCTCCATGTGCCTGTTGGCGACCCGCGGGAGCATCCTCGACACTACGGCACGAGCACCTATGCAGTACCTCCTCTACGTTCGTCTTTGTGAGTATCATTTTTTTACATCTACACGTATTATCCTTCGATTTTTCGTTTGTCCAACAAATTTCTATACTTTCGAGTGTACACGTGTTATTTGTACATAAACGTAATCGAGCACGTAAATCCATAACGTCTAAATATTTCGAATGAAACCTTTAAATTTTAATGAATGATTAAGCGCTAGTTTTGGAGGTAGTCTCGAGTCCCCGTCGTAAAATAGCATCTCGAGCCTCATTAAAATTGATAGCCCAAACATTATGGTTATCGTTGCGGTTACTCATTGGACGTAGTCGCGTTAGCCGCCTCCGATGCCACCGTTCAAATGAATAAACCTTGTAATTTTATTGGTTCTCACCTTAAAAATCTCGAGTAAATAAAATAAATTATTAATCGGTTAAAAACGATGTAATAAGTCAACAACGATCTCTCTCTCACTCTCTTTCTCATGATTTACGAACCGAACGAAATCGCATTGGTTTATCGCGAAGACTCTTGGTTGCGCCTCGTGATTCCTCGAGACCCGAGACGCTTCAATTTTATACGAACGTGTGCGAGTACGTGCACGAGAACAAATTTATTTCGAGGGTTTAAAGTACAGAAAAATGAATCAGACCGCAGCGACTTCTTGTTAATCTTATTTTTTTTTCGTTCTAATGTAGGTATTAGGTGCTTTGTCGTTCGTCACGGTCGGTCGTCTGATTAAATAGAAGTAAGGCGCGTCTGCTAAACGAGTAAAATTGGTGCCACCCAAGCTCAACCGGTCGATTTGTCGATACTCCTTGCTTGGTAAACGATAATCATCATTCGGACGTAAAAAAAAAGAAAAAGTCGCGGCTCGCGATATTTCGTAGATGCAGGTTGTAAAACACCCGGTCGTAGACCAGTTGACCTAGTCGTAAAAAATACAAGCAATCACGCTCCGTATACATTTTTATGTCCCTTCGTTTGTAACGTTCGCGTGTGCGTGTACGATCGTCTCTGGTCGCCACGTGTACGTCGATGTGAAAATCCATTCGATCGTGCAGGTGTTATTATTGTTTGTACGGTAAATTAAATGCTCTTAATTCCTAACGATTCGTAACCAACTATTTATATGTGAAGTTTATATGAACGCGTTATTTTACGCAGCTGAGTTTCCTATTGAGGCGTTACCGTACCATTACTTAATTTTGAGGAAACAAGAGCCGCTGTATCCAATGGGAAACCGAGATTAATTAATATATCCCCTCGAATATAATCGAGTTATTTATTCGATGTAATAATTCTATTATACCATCTCGATTGTCACGTGAAAAATACACGAAGCGTCAGTTTAATTATTTTTTCTATATCACACGAGGATATACAAGTTTAACGATAGTTTATTCGCTTCTAATTATTTCCCGGTTCAAGTTCGAAAGTGCACTTGAACAATGCATTAGCGGAGTTGTCGAAGTTTATGCACCAACGAACATTCAACTTACGCGTCGAACCGCCAAGTCTCGAAAGTGTAATGACAAGATAAAACAGTTTCCCTTGTATGTATCACTCCTTCCAAATGGTTATTTCCATTATTTTAAATATTCTTAGAAATTTCAAATTAAATATAATCCTTCAAAGTATAACCATTTGCTCATCTGCGATCATTTTAAAAATGAACGTTATTTTTCAGTCGTTTCGAAAAATATTTATTACCAAGGTAATACAATAATGCTGCAATTTTTATATAGCAACTGTTATAATTTTGATATCGGCTTTTGTGTCTCAATGTGAAATATTATATTTTGATGGGATTTTTCGATTGATTTAACGAGTCAATATGCGTTATTAATTGCATAACGTTTCGGAGACTATTTGTCTCCTTCTTCAGGTGCTGAAATTTTTATTAAAAATGTTAAGTTATTACAATGACCAAATATGCAATATTATAAGTTTCCATGTTCACAAATACCTTAAAAATATTATATTAGCATCTACTTAGATTTGTCGTTTAATTTACTATTCGTCATATTTCCAATGTATTACACTACAAACATTATTTTACAATCAATTATTAATACTATTACGTGTACAATAACAAAGTCAATTTATCAGAGTATACTCACAAAAATCAAGAAATATGCAGACAATTTCTTCCTCTTTTTCATATTGTAAATATATTAAAATAAATAAATAAATAAATAAATAAATAAAATATGTATAAGGGACAAAACATCACACGAAGAATATCACAGCTATACTGACTAATAGAGATTTTTTCTATGCGTTAGAGTAGAATCGAAGGATCAACAGTCGATAATACAGTAAAGCGCGAAAAATTTTTGAATTTAAAAATTAATAAAATTAGAAATTGAGGAAAAAACTTTTTGCCTAGATTAATTATTAATTTTGTTTAAATTTGTCAACCAATGTAGTATAAACAGATTGTAACTTATATATTCATTCGATTGGTATACGATTATAGATGCCGCGATAGATTTGAATTTGAAAAACCCGATAGCCACGTTGCTGTGAAAAACAGTGACGGGAACTGAATAACAAAGTTTGAAGAACATTTAGAATGCTGCGGTATAAGATGGGCTTCCAACTCGGTAAAAGGTACGAGACCTTTTCCGATGTGTACGTCTTCGGTAGAGCCTCGAAGTTGGTGTTACTGAACCCGCCAAACTGTAGAGTCAAAGATAACCGAGTGGATTACTAAGTAATTTTTTGCATTGCCTCCCTCGCTTCCACTCTTTTTCACTACTTTCTCTTCGAAGTCTCTTTTTACTTTAAAGTCGAGATCTTATACAGTTACTCGGTGCAAATTGCGAGTGAAACAAGATGACGTCACGTCGAACCTTCGACACGAACGTTCACTTTCAATTTTATAGATTTTCACACTGATATTCTTATGTCTTATTAAACATTTCAAATGTTCCTCTATTTTTAAACATATATTTAACTTAAATAATATTAAACTTTTTAAAACATTGAGATTTTTCATTCGATCATTTTAATATGATTTTGTCAAGTGGTAAGTGGTACACCCCTTCAACAGAGAAATTATACGCGAGCACATTGTAATCGCCACACCTTCCCTAACTCGTAATCAAAAACGTTCGGAACACTGCAATACAAAGGACCGGTATGCCGCAATATTCATCGGTCTTTCAGAATATCGATAAGGCATAGCGGTTTTATCCCTTTCCTGGCTTCAACCTCTTATCTATACGTAATTATACACCCGAGAATCGCGGTTATAATCCGTAAACGGCTTATCGCGCATATTTATATCTCGACCGGTGTCGACGATTGAAATTTCATTAACCCAAGCTGGAATAAACGGAAATTTGATCAGCCCTTCAAACTCATGTTCTTATTATAAAGTGTTACTACTACTACATACTAACTTATTCAATTGTGGAGACGACGGCTTTACGAAATAAATGTTAATGTTGGTAATTAAACTATTTTGCAGAGGTAGCGTTTAAAAAAATGCTCGTTCTAGAAAAAAAAAAATTATTGTTTCGCCCACATTAGGATTTAAAAAATGTAAAAATGTTAATTTTAGGCCTATATCAATTATATCCAACATAGCTAAGATTTTTGAAAAAATTATTCATACACGTCTTGTCAGTTTTTTTTCATGAATCTAAAGTCTTATCTGAAAATCAATTCGGATGTACTAAAAGTAGAGGAACTACAGATGCATTAAACATCTTTACGGAAATAGTTTATAATAGGATAGATAGCAATGAACCTACTATTGCTGATTTTTTGGACTTAACAAAAGCATTTGACACATTCAATCATGTTAAATTATTAGCTAAGCTTGACTCTTATAGAGTGAGAGGCACAACACTTACATTATTGAAGAGTTATTTAACCGATAGGTAGATATCAATTTGTAAAAATAAAAAATATGACAGAAGCTCCAGTTTACCACTTACTATGGGAGTTCTACAAGGCACTATTTTGGGACCGTTACTGTTTCTCATTTACATTAATGATATATTGCAAATCAAAAGTGGTAATTGTATCATATCAGCTTATGTTGATGATACTGTGGTAATAGTTACGGGAAGAAATTGGAAAATTGCTGAAGAAAATATGAGTGAATGTTTAGAAGATATACAAAATTGGATCGCGATCAATAAACTATGTTTTAATACATCGAAAACTATGTATATGTGTTTTGTTAGCTATAGTGATAGTATTCCAACAAATCTAGATATCAAGATAATGGATTGTGCAATTGAAAAAGTAAATTTTACAAAATATCTAAGGGTTTTAATTGATAGTCATTTAAAGTGGGATCAACACATATTGTACACAATAAATAGAACTAGATATTTGCTATTTATATTAAAAAAAAACTCTATGTGTTTAAATAAAACATGTTTGCTACAAGGTACAGATTGGTACGTTTTTCTGGTTTTGACCCCTGGTTAGTCGTCTGAAAATTCAACAAACGGTGTTCAGATAAAGAGCTTTTCCAAATTTATCAAAAATTAATAATCGTTTTAATAATAATCACCGATAACCGTAATCTGCTATCATCGTGCGTAACGCCGTACTCCAACAACTTGCATAGCACTACCGTAGCAACTTTGCGTTCGTAATTTCCAAAGAAAAAATTCTGCTTCTTTACCCACTTAGTACGAAAGCAAGGGCACTTTCACCAGTTGGTCCGGGGACTGTCGATAAAAAGTTGAGCACAGCATCGAATTGAGAATTGATCAAGTGAGCATATATCATTAGTAAACTTTGCACAACTGTCGGAGTTTCGGTTTGTTACATCTTACTAATAACAGCTTTTGATAACAAATCAAGATTTTCCCCTAACGAGTTGCCAACTTTTCGTATCAACGTCGTTACCAATCGTCCTACGAACGTTGCTGTAAATTCGCTCGACTGTAATGCAAATTAATGTTTTTTAATTTGTATACATTTTTAAGAGCTTTAATTTTATTTGTTTTTCCTACAAATAACAAATATAATACTTGTGGATTTAACAATTGTCCGATGATTTGAAGAATATACTGCAAACAAGTTCGACCTTCGGAATCTCTGTGATCTACTATTTGATGAGCACCCACTGACAAATATGTACGAATTAATTCACCACAACTTTGTAACGTATCGTGATCGGTGGAATCTAGGATACAGTGACACGCAACGGGAAATGCATTCATTACAAAACTACTCAAAGGTTGAGGTGAAATAGTGTACTGAAACTTCTAATACATCTAAAGCTACGCCTCGGGTTCCCCTCTAAAACAATCGATATTAAAAATTACAATTTACGCTATTATTTGAAAATATATAAAATAAATTTTGTCGCTGATTAGCACCGGTTTGGGAGCATAAAAAGAGCGACGTTAAAATAATTAAAAAAAAATAAATTTTGTATTTTACCATCTTTCGTTTTATTTTGTGGCGTCACGTTCATCATGCTGATTAACGTAGGTACCAATCGCGATTGCAGATCAACGCAGTCTACATTCTCGCTTAATTCTTTAAAAACATCCTGACACAAATTTAGAATTTCTGGATCACTGTGAAATTTTACAAATACCACGATACTATGAGGACATATTTTACTTTCGACGGATGCTGTAAATCTTTTGTTCATCTAGAATCACAAAAACTACCATTAGTATCTCATTGTATTGTGTGTGAAGATCAACGATTATATAATGTAATTATTAGCGAAACTAATACTGAAAAGGTTTCTATAATAAGAGCTAAAATATCTTTTGAAGGTTGGTTAGCTAACGTAAATATTCCATTGAATATACTAGATAAATGTGGAAGTAAAATATCGTGAAGACTAGTGTTCTCTGTAGATTCAGTTTCGCAAATACAATAAACAGCCTTAATCGAACTAATTCGAATGCAAATCGGTTGAGTTTCTTGAAAGCCATTGACAGTTGCTTCCAAAACCTTTGAACTCATTTCGGGTGGAAGTTCCTTAGCGTAACGTCCACCAATGTATAAACATCTGCTCAACAAAAGTGGATGAGCACCTAAAATTTATGAAATTTATATTATCAAAATGTTATTGTGTACTATTATGATTTTGATATTGTGTAAAAATTAGTATTACCAGAATTATTAAGGGTTGATAGTACTACACTGTCTAAAAACCGTACAATATCAAACTGAAGCTTTCCTGATTGACGTTGTGTAATAACAGAGTCTTTAGCAGTGCTAAATGAAACAATATACGCCTCATATATTTTCCACACGTTTTCAGCATTTCTAGTAACGCAATTTGTTGATTGTGGATTATTTGCTGCCTCAATGTGTCTTGTAATGGCATCGCAAAGTGCATTCACAGCTGCCTCTTCTGAATAGGATAAAAGTGTCTGTAAGGATGAATAATATTTTTTATTATTTGTAGCAGATGTTTTCTCAATATTTAGTCATTTTAATATACCCCAAGAATTTCTTAAGCAGAAATTCAAACATTGTATATTGTTGCATATTGGTCATCCTCCTCTATAAATTGATTTGGATTATTGGTCCATAGTTCAATTTGATCCGTTACTTGCATGAAAAGTATTATACATAGTACAAATTTCTGGCAGAAAGTTGTTTAACATATTGGCATATTTTTTGTAATCTACCAATGTACTAACAAATTCGAAAATAGCAATGATCAGATTATTAAAGTTAATTACTTCTCCTGAAATTGAAAAAATTTAATTTTTACTAATTAATGAATAAAATTTTAATATTAAATTTTTATTTTTATTTTATTAATTCAACACTTAATTTAATACTGCAAAAAAGCATTTAATCAAAATGTCAAATTTCAATGAATTTACCATCCAAATCAACTTCATGATCATTTATTTCACCACCTCCATTAATTATCCCTTCTTGATACATTTTAGCACTTTATGTCAGAGTGCTCCACACCAAAGGAAGAACTTGCAGCACAAAACTTATCATGGATTTGGGTAATTAATTGGTAATTAAGCAATTAATTGATTTTATAATTTCTGTTTTAAGGCCACTGTCACTTGTAGGGCCATTAGGCATAGCTAAACATTGAACAAACTTCTCGCAGAACATAGTTATAACTGGTTGTAAATATTGTTCAATGAATCCTCTATTATATACACTAGTTTCAGCAACTAAACTTGCTATTGTAGTGAATATTTCAATTGCTCTATCTCTAGTATGAATAGAATATTGCTAAAAGCATAACATTTTTATTCTTTGACTATATTTTATAAAATGTAGACAATAATAACAGTATGCAAGTAAATAAACATTGCAACTTACAGAATTGTTTTGAATTATTTTTAACATTTCTTGCAGTATTACCGAACCAACATTTGGTAAATGAGTATCTGATAAATCCCTTGAAAATTCTGTGAATACTCGCATAGCTCCATGGACAGCATTTTCATTTTGACCGCTTAAACAATTAACAAGTATATTGAATAATTCTGGCCAATTTTCAGGCTACTCCCAATGAGCGATCCTTGATATGGTATAATAAGCTACCATAGTGCATACCTATGACAGTGTGTTAATATAATTTAAGTACAAACTTTAAACATCTGTAATTAAAATCAACCAAATATTGTAAACTGACTTTACTAATGGACTCTTTTAATCTCAAAGGCAACAGTGATTTTATTTTCTCTTTGACGTGAGGTTTTAATTTTGGTGGTCTAAATTTCTCAGCAAGCGAATTTCAATGGTTCTTTATATACTGTTTCAAAAGTACAGAGGCAAGCTGTCTAATTGCAATTGGACCATTTGGATCAACCACAAATTCAGTCAAATGTACACCAAATTCTTTGGTAACTTCTAAAACTGATAAATGCTGCTCAGCAGCTTGACAAGTTTTGTGATTACTGGATAGAATTCCATTTAGTGTCTCGTACAAGGCTTCCTTCAAGGATCTCTGCACTTCGGCTCCAGACATGTTTTACAAATTCTATCTTATATATTTTCACAATTGATATATTTACATTAAACCTAAAAAAAAAAGAAAAAAAGCACAATAGACATAAAAATATAACATCGAGATGAACAATTGTAAAAATCTTTCTGTATTAGATGTTTGCGCGAAGAGCACTTGTTTTTACCGGTTTAGATCTCAAGTCCTTACAAACAACACTGTAATAATATACCGGTTTTATTAATTTCCTCAAAATATCAGCCGAGGAAGGTTAGAAATTTTGATAAACTCGTTTAAAATCTAAAAAATAGTTAAGTAATCGAATATTTAACGTAACCGGCAGTGGTAACGGTGAAGAACAAACACGAACAATGATTATTGAAATTATACAAAAATGTTTACAAAACAAAGACGTGTTTTCATCGCAAAAGCTCTTTCTCGCTCACGGCTCGCGAAATATTGATATAAAACTTTAGTCCTCCTTACCTTACCCAGTCAGCACAAAACGTTTTTAGAACGCTTAAAATGCTTAATAACGTTTTAAAAACGTCTTCGAGACGGACAGTGCTACCTGGGTACCGATAAACGCGATAATTAATCATAAATCTGTAAATAAAACAGTACTTACGTAAAAAACTAAAAGAGGTTCCTTCGTATATATCAATATAATCTAACTGTAAGCTGAATTTCAAATTAAAATATTATTGCATTTGAACCTAAACTTGTTGGCAAGACTTTTCTCTCGCAATATTTTAGCTTGAAACTCAGCACACAGTTAGATTATGGATAAACAAAAGTGACTCTTCTCTTATTTTTTCACACAGTGTTTTACTTTTTTAATCAACAAAAATTGAGTAAACGATCCCTTTAAAAAAGAAAGTACGTATTCGTTACATTTGTAATCAAAATATTTGCACCCTTCTTTATTCCCGATCTAGTATACTTACTTGCGATTTTCGTAGAGATCGAAGTTAATTTATAGAGATTACTTATACATAAAAGAAACAACGACCAAAGAGAACCTCGATCGAAAATTAGTATAAGTGCGGGAAAGTTGAGAGCGGCGCGGCGGCAGAATATTATTGCGCACGTGTATCTGTATATATACACATATGCTTTACTAGCCAATTAAATTTCATTTTTTATATGGTATTAATATTTTTACTTTGCAAATCGAAATTTGCGCGGTCATTTCAAATTTTGTTATTATCAAGTTGAGCGTTGTTTTATTGTAGAGATAGCAGACAGTTCTTACTTTAACTTGTGAATACGAGATCTTATTGCACCTTCAATGAATACTATATGTAATATTTTAATATTAATTCAATAAATAATTATGTGTAAAGCTCCTTCTCTTTTGTCATTACTTAAATATGTAGTCCAACGGATATGTACAAGGTAAACAAATTTTTAAATGTGTAACCATAATTTTATTACAAAAAATAACTGATAAGTATATAAAAAAATATTTTATATTTTTTTTACAATAATAATACACAACTCATAAATTTATCTTTGCAAACAATTAAATATGATTTTAAATTATCTCTAATATACAGTTGTACTGCTTGGTATGATTATACTCTACAAAAATAAACATATAATAGGTAATTGAATTTTTCATAGCTAGAAAGTGTTTTAAATTACAAAAGCTATCTTGACAATTAAACAAAAATAGAAATCATATCTCAATTCTTTTTTAATGGAAAATATGCAACAGAAGTTATTGATGATTTGGGAAACAATGAATTAACTGAACAGAAATAAACTGAAAAGAAAAACATTAGATTAGATAAGTGCAGTGATTATTAATGTACATAGGATATCTACTTACTCAAATAAAATCTCTTTTATTTATACTGTGGACTTGACCCTCTGAATCTTCTAGTTAAATATTGTGGCAGTCCAAACTTATGAATATTGGGTAAAATAGTTTTCCTAAAATTATTGCAGAGAGACTCTACTGAACGATGTGTCAAGTACTAAAAAATTTAAAACAACAGTGTATTGTCCACCTAAATTATAACAACAAAATTTTTCATAATTTGAATAAGTTTTTATTTATTTACTTACTCCATCATCAATCATTTCCATCCAAGACTTACGACTTTTACCTAGGTCAATCATATTATTTACATTTAAATATGCTATCATTACTCTTTGTTCATCCAAAGTGAATGTTGCACTGAAAAATATAATAGATGTGCCAAAAATGTGAGCTAACTACAACATTAATCTAAGATAAAAACTTAAATGAAGTTAAACATTTACCCTCGGCCTCGATTATTGTTTGGTAAGTGCTTTATATTCTTATGATTCTCATTTTTTATTTTTGGTAAATATTCCCACCAATGTTTACTGAAAAAAAAATTTTTTAATTGATTTTAATTAAAAAAATAGACTTTACAGCGCAGCAGCACACCCTAGTCTGAGAAAAATTTTGTTTGTACTATTTATCTAACAATTACTTCGGTTAGTATTATGGAAAATTGAAGGCGTATTTTGTAGAGAAAAATTGATACCACAGTGGACAGCTGACTGCTATTTTCCACAGCCAAGTCAGATTTTCTCTACAAAAAACACCTTCAATATTTAATATTATTATCCAAAAACATGTTTAAATAATTCTTTTTATCCTTTTACACATGGGAAAACTTAACACTCTTAAAATATATATTCTTACAACTTTATATCAACTTCTTCATCATTAGAGAATGATAACTCATCTGAAGATGACGAAGATTTTACTTTTATTTTCTTTCTTTTGTTATTCCTAGGAAATATAATAAAATATAGTAAAATTGTTAGATAATTGAAGATTGAAGTTACATAAACAAATATTAATACATACATTTCAGGAGTATTGGACACATCATTGTCAGTAGATAAATCGTCACTAATAATTTTTTGTTTTGTATTTTTGGGAAAATGTCGATTTT
Organism: Theocolax elegans; assembly: GCA_026168455.1. Lineage (NCBI taxonomy): Eukaryota > Metazoa > Arthropoda > Insecta > Hymenoptera > Cerocephalidae > Theocolax > Theocolax elegans. Next base: position 56,692,126 of record CM047428.1, read on the forward strand.
TCTTTGGTTGATCACCATTTCTGAAATATTAATTAATAATTATTATATTCTTTTTTTTCTAATAAAAAATAAAAAAAATACTAAATATTTAAATTATAATGATTATGAAATTGCGTGAATATTAATATATATTTTTTACTAAAGATCTTAAAAAACGCATTAATGGAAGAATTCATATTCTTATGTTTTTTATTTTGAATTTTGTTATTAACATTCTGACTTACTTCTGGTTTATTATTATTATGTATATTTATGTACTTGTTATATGATGTATAAATCATATAAGTCTATGTAACTTTGGATATAAATAAATAAATAAATAAATAATTTATGAAATTATACGAATAAAAGATACCTTTTACCAGTATTAAAAATATTAGTATTACTTGAAGAAGTAGAAGCATCACTAATTATGTTTGTGTTTTTTTTATTTCGAATTTTGTTATTAAGGCTCTGGCTTTCTTTTGATTTATTATTTCTGAAAAATTAATTAATAATTTTTGTTGTTTTTTTTAATACTATGAAACATATTCAAAGATAAATTGAAAATACTAAATATTCGACTTATAATATTGATTACAAAATTGCATAAATAATAATTAACATATACCTTTTACCATTATCAGATTCATCACTATCACAGGAAGTTAAATCAATACTAATCATATGTACATCATTTTTATTTTGAATTTTTTCTCGCTGATCATTGTTTCTGAAAGATAAATTAATAATTTTTTTTATATTTTGTAAAATTCTATTACTGTAAAAAAATTGAAATTTACAATAATAATACTAAATACTTTTATTTATTTAATATACTTACTTAACAAGAAAAGACATTAATAATTCTTAAATGATAATATTAATTATAAAATTGCGTGAATAAAGTTACCTTTTACCAGTATTAAATACATTAGTATTAGTTGAAAAAGTAGAGTTATCGCTAATAATATGTGTTTTTTTTCTTTTTTTAAATTCGGTGATACAATGTCTGTTTTGTTCTGGTTGATCAGTGTTTCTGAAATGTTAATTAATAATACTTTACTAAATATATTATTCAAACATTAAAGTATTATGCATTGAAATTTCAAAGTCTTTTTAATAATTTTTATATCTTCCTTATAACTTTCTCCACCCAGAATGTCAATTTGACATTAATTTAAAAAAAGTTAATTAAAACAAAATTATTGGTATTTTATAAATAATCCGTTGAGCCATCTTACATTAATATTTTATCTGAAACTATACTACTTCTATTTTCAGAACAAGTTGGAAGATTATCTTTTATGTTCACGTGTTTAGCAATTAAGCAGCACATTTTATAGTAATAGAATCTAAATAAAATTAACTTGCTTTGAACAAGATAAGTATTAAAGTTTACAAATAACATTATTTGGTGCACTTATTGCAAATAATAATAGTGTAAAACAATCTTACCAAAGATATATTGAAAATACTAAATATTCAACTTATAATATTGATTACAAAATTGCATAAATAACAATTAACATATACCTTTTACCATTATCAGATTCATCACTATCACAGGAAGTTAAATCAATACTAATCATATGTACATCATTTTTATTTTGAATTTTTTCTCGCTGATCATTGTTTCTGAAAGATAAATTAATAATTTTTTTTATATTCTGCAAAATTCTATTACTGTAAAAAAATTGAAATTTACAATAATAATACTAAATACTTTTATTTATTTAATTTACTTACTTAACAAGAAAAGACATAAATAATTCTTAAATGGTAATATTAATTATAAAATTGCGTGAATAAAGTTACCTTTTACCAGTATTAAATACATTAGTATTAGTTGAAAAAGTAGAGTCATCGCTAATAGTATGTGTTTCTTTTTCTTTTTTAAATTCGGTGATACAATGTCTGTTTTGTTCTGGTTGATCATTGTTTCTGAAATGTTAATTAATAATACTTTACTAAATATATTATTCAAACATTAAAGTATTATGCATTGAAATTTCAAAGTCTTTTTAATAATTTTTATATCTTCCTTATAACTTTCTCCACCCAGAATGTCAATTTGACATTAATTTAGAAAAAGTTAATTAAAACAAAATTATTAGTATTTTATAAATAATCCGTTGAGCCATCTTACATTAATATTTTATCTGAAACTATACTACTCCTATTTTCAGAACAAGTTGGAAGATTATCTTTTATGTTCACGTGTTTAGCAATTAAGCAGCACATTTTATAGTAATAGAATCTAAAAAAAAATTAACTTGCTTTGAACAAGATAAATATTAAGGTATACAAATAACATTAATTGGTGCACTTATTGCAAGTAATATTAGTGTAAAACAATCTTACCGATTGCAATTATCGTGTAAAATATATTTCCCAATAATGCAACAGCAAGGCTCGTGTACATCTGGTTTTATGAATCTAAAAATATTCCCTAGTTATTTTTATTTACCTAATAATGTGTGTGCTTATGCTTAAAAGTATTAATTGCAATACCTATACAAATTAATATCGAGAGGTTCATTTGCCATCATGGAATTAAGAATATAACTTAAGGAGTACAAATTTTCTTTATGACTATTTTCTATGAAATACTTAGTTTCGCAAAACGTGTAAATAGCATTGTATAATACTGTTGCACCCATACTCTACAAAAATACAAAAATGTATTTAAAATTATCTTTAGTTTGTAAAATGTAATGAGTAATGCAATTGATAAAGGAATAAAATGAAAAAGAATTATTTTACAGTATTTTAATTTACCATTACGGCTTCTTCATATTTTTCTTTAATATCAGGTTTGAGTCCTTTAAATTTGAAACAATAACCTTTAAAAAAATATGGATTTTTAAAAGTAAAACTTTCTTTTTCCCCGAAATTCATGTTTAAACTTTAACCTGCAAATACTTACGTCCAATAGGTATATATCAAATAAGTACAAATTCAATTAGTTAACTATTTTTAATATTTCACCTATATATGTTTAATTTTGAGAAAAACAATAACGGCCGCTTCTTTTCATTTGACCTGTATTAAACTGCAGTAAATACTCGAACGATCTCCGGCAAGAAGAGATGATATAGATATAATGCAGCTATTGTAGATGATCCCGCGAACGTAACTGCCAAATACGTCCCGCGTTTATTTAATTTGTACAGAAAAGTCTAGTCGGTAAAATAAAACATATTTCATATCTATTTTTATATTATACATTATTTAAAAAATTCACTTGTACTTAATGCAGCTACGTAAGTACTATAGTAGTTAGTATAAGTGTAGCATTTAAATTTTATTACCGTTAATTTTGTTTCACTATGATAGGCCTTCTTTTGTTTACGCGTGCGCGACGCGCGCGAAAAAAAGGATCTTCAAAAAAGGACCTTGAAAAGGTGAAATGTTAACTAAGTGAACGAAAATTTTATTAAAAGACTTTAAATTACATATGTCAAAAGTATGTTTGTACCGGTTTTTATTTTTCAAGTATACTTAAAAAAAATTATAAAAATACTTATAAATAAGTATACTTTTTACATTTCTCCTCTTTTCTAGTTAAATAGTTACTGCATTAAGTAAATAATATAATGTTATATTTTTTTTAATAGCAGTTAAAAAATTTCACTATGAATTAAAAAACAATTCTCTGGTACATTTAATTCACAAAAATGAAACTGTTATTTTTTAGTATATTTATTAAAAACGACTATTACTTTTAAATAGTTTTTTGTGTTATTTATTATTATTAATAAATAACTATTTAGCATCAATAGCAGTGTTGAAATCATAAAAAACCGTCAAGTATTTTCTATAATATATGATCACAATTTTAAATTAATTTCATTATTTTTATTACTATATAAAATGTTATTTTCGACCTAAAAAATCTATTTCCGAATACTAGCATATTAATAATTTTTAGTTTTATAAAACATCGTCAAAAAGTTGTTAATTTTGTAAGTATGGGTTTTGGACGATCAGAATCTTCTTGTTACTATTTAATTAACAAATGTAATAAAATAAGTTGGTGCAATAATAAAATTGTTAAATCAGTCTGGAAGTAATTAACATCTTTAAAATTAGTGTTTTATATTTATCAAGTATATTTTATTATCTTACCTATGTAGTATATAATCCAATAGTTTAATATCGAAAAATACCTTCTGCCAAGTACGGTGTAATTCCGATCACACTTTTACAATTGTTATCTAATAGCTAATAATCTAATTTTAACGCACAACTTTTTTCTACTTAAAACAATAATTTATTAAATTTTTTTAATTCTTAAAAAACTTTCGCAATAGAAAGTATTGAAATCAAATTGGTTCGACAAATATTTAATAAATCTCACATGTTTTCAGAAAGGCGTGTAGATTACACATGATTTATGATTTTTACCCCACCATGTCTTACAGCAATAAATAAATAATTACTTATAATAATATTCATTTGTACGAAATTAATTTCTCCAATAATCTAATAAAACAGAAATTTATCTTTTTTATTCTTTTTAAATAAAATAATCGTACACGGGGATTGCTCGCTTTACCGTATCCGATAAAAAAAAACGATTACTTTTCAAAATCAACGTGATCAAATTTTGTCCAAAGCATTTTATTTCATCGAAATAAACTGTCCCTGTGGGAAATTTTGTCAACAAAGTTTTACCGGTCGCACGATAAAAAAAATACAGAAGGAAAATAGGGTGGGATGAACCAAGTGTATGTGTGTGTGTGGGAGTTGAGCTCATAAAATTGTTTAAAACCCATTTCCAGTCAATTATACGAGCGTAATTTTCCTGTAAACCATTTTTCGGTTTTAACGCTAGTCACGTGTATATATATATGTATATATATTACAAACTTTATCGATTCGTTATACCAGGTGTTACCGACGTATAAATTTTGGTAGTTGATAGGTTGTTAAAATTCGCCCATTTTGGTCCATTTGTTCGTCCTACCAAGAATGTGTTTCAAGTCACAGATCCTCATTAGTTGTCGTTCCATTTTCGGAAGCACACCAGTGTCATTCTTTAATTAGAGCGCTTCACCTTGATTCCAAGGACGTAGTTTGAATTGAATTTTCTTTCTTCTTAGCTATTTTAGAGCTTTTTCTTCTTTCTTTTTTTTTTTTTTGAATAAGGGTTGGGGGAGGGGAGGGAGAAAAGTTACCTTTCTCGTATTATTTTTATTCACTCCGAGAGTGAGCTAACTTTCAGATGTTGGACTATTGTGCGCAACGTCTCAGATATATTTGATTTTAGAACTTTTATAAAAGACCATAAAAAAAAATTAATAAAAAGAGAGTACGTTACGAGAAAACAAACGCTGAAATTTGTCCATCTTATTGAAAATTTTCCTTTCTACTTTAAAAAGTATAAACATATTTTTATGACTTAAAATAATCGTAAGTATTGTTATAAACCATAATAATTATAATATTTTACACAGACACTACCAATTTAATAATTAATCACGCCAAATCCGAACTTCTTCAATACTGAAGAGTTTATATATATATATAAATAACAAAATATCTATATATGTTCGAAAGAGCAGCTTAATAAATGCCGCTTCGAAAGTATTAAATAAATTTTTTACGCGCTCATAAAAAATTTAATTTTTAATATAAAAATCGAAATTCTTTGGACGAGCTTTTATTCGATCGTTGAATTTTACTATCTAAGTAATTTTCAATGCGAGTTACGATCACACGCTGGAATTTTAGTGTTATTCTCTCTGATTACGCGTTTCGAAGCATTTAATCTCGATACCTAATTGTTTAATATATTCTTTAATTGTGTATAAGATATTAAGTTTCATTACAAGCATTTGAAAAATATTGGATAGAACCTAATTTGGATAATTAATTCGCAGCTTTTACTTTGATTCTTTACATTTACCTTTCAAAGAATTAAAAAATGAAACTTTCTTTTGTTTAAAATTTTTTAATTTGTAATTGTATATAATAAAAATAATAACTATCTCTGTTTACAACAAAAAGAACGCTCCTCTATCGCGTTAACAAATTTTAATTAATTATATTTATGTTTATAATAATATACTAATTAAATAAAACACTTTAAAATGATCTAACTTATAATATATTATACCAAGTAATTTTCAAAACAATTAATCCAGTAAACTTAATTAATTAATTTAAATTTAAAAGAAGAATAATAGTTATTTATTTATGCAGTTAGGGAGTAAAATAGGCATTTATTCCCGGAATGAAAGTTGTTGCTTTCGAGGTTTCACTTTTGGAAGTTATTCATCCAAATAATCGCCTTTTACTTCCGAAGTGCGTATAAAATTTTTCCCCTGATCATTTGAAAAGTCACTTTGCAATTTTTACTACAATTTTAATAACAATTTTTTTTTAATTTCTAAAATTTTTCAATATTCTAAAAATTTTTGATATTTTTTAATTTAATATAATAAATTTAATTTTGTATATGTAGAAAAATTTTAAACTACGTGTTAAAAATAAAAAATTAAATCTATGGTGAAAAAAATGAGTCTTGGATGAATAAAATGTGTCTACAATGAATAAAATGGGTGTATAGGGAATAAAATGAGTTTACAGGGAGTAAAGTGAGTCTACGGGGAATAAAGTGATCGAAGGAATAAAATGCAATTTTTCTCCATTTGTAGATGTTAATAAAGTAGTCTTTTTAATTCTACGAGGGCACACACAATTTTATTTTGATATATATATATATATATATATATAACTTAGTTTATTATTATTGTTGAATATATTCCATTTTAGGGATTTGAAATCTTTTTGGTAGTTTATTTTGCAACTTCATGCTCATAATTAGTAACATCTTTTTTCATCGAATATAAAGGAATACTTTTGTTTTCAGTTTTTTGCATTTACTAAAGTACATTAAAAAGTAAAGAATTTTTAACGCGGAAAGATTATATTTTCAATATGCTTTGTGATATCTCTTAAAAAAATTTTCGGATAATTAAAAATTAATACTTCCTTACATGTAAATAAGTTTATATAAGGCTAACATATAAGTAAGTTATAAATAATTTATAATTTTTAATATTATAAAAAGAATCAAGATAAAACACGTGGTTGTAGACTATTTGATTGTCAACTTTTTTTACCTACTTATATATAAAATTCAAGATAAAAATTATAAAAATAAGCAAAAGTCAATTTTTTACCCAGAATGTTTGGTAAGTTTTATTCAACTTTTCTCTCCGAGTATTCTATTTAAGAAACAAAAATAGCTAGTTTTGTTACATATACGGTATCATCGTAAGTAGTGGCTATTTTAAGCGGATAATGAAGATTTCAGGAAGTCCCAGGTAGTAAGAAGAGTACCAATAATATACACTAGACGTGTCCTCACTAGACGCATGTAGTAATAAAATCAAATAAACGAGTCGTTGCCCTCATCCTGGAAATGGTCCAGAAATTCGTGCTTTGCTGTACATAAAAATGTGTGTGTGTGCGTGTATATATATATATATACACACACATATATATATATATATATAAAAGCGTGGCAGCCACGTATACATTTGATTGGAAGGACTTTGACCATGCCAAACGAACATTCGCGTTTCGCATATGGAATTTACCTGTAATCCGCATATATATACGATTATAGTTTTCGTCCGGAACGAGTTTTGGTTTCGGGTGTACACAGATCTGGGAGTTGTCCGTAATTTATCGAATTTGAAATATTGCCGTTGAGTACAATGCAAACCTCGAACAGAAGACCTGGTTGAAACTTTATTCGACAAATGCCTCTGCACGCTCAATGGTTACGCATTGGTTTCCGATTATGAGATTTTCTTTGTTCCCCTCGATCACGGTAGATCTCACGCGAATGCAACGAGGTTAATTGCTAATTTCATGTGATTTTAACTTATTTCTAGAATTTCTCTCGGGTATAGATTATTCTCTCAAATTACTATTACGTTCAACGATCACAATGTTTCCAAGTACTTTTTTCCCAAAATGTAGAAAATCTTTAATAAAATGTATTTCTGTTTTAAATAGTACCTGACAGTGTGACTAAGTAAAAATATAATTGAAATAAAATTTATGATGTTGTAAACGTATTGATACTCTTCTTTAATAAAAATCAAAGGGCGCGACAGTGCCCGATTCAAGTATAGCTAATAATTACTTTAAACTTACGAATTTCTTTTAATTTTTATTCAATTCTTCAAACCATCCAGAAATTTGCCAAATTCAGTTTTTAAAATATAAATATATTAAACATTGTAAAACTAATTGTTTTGAATTTGAATATACGTAGTTGTACAAATCATTAGACTTTTTAATCAATTGTTTAAAAAACTGAATTTAGTGATGTTTTTTGGAGAAAAATAATAATTAATGAAAATCACGAGTTTGAGTAACTACCTTGATTAAACGTTTGAAGCATCATAGTTGTATATTAAATTATTTTTTCTTGTTTTAAAATATTGCTTTTGAATATATTCACTCGCACTATCGGATAATAAACGTATCTAGAAAAAAAAAACATTTTTTAACAAGATCTATATATTTCGGGAAAGAAGTACCTGAAGATTTCACGCACAACTATAAGTGAAATTTAATATCAAAGAAATGGTGTCGGTTATAATTATTTTATTTCGAAAACGGCAAAGGTAACCTACCTTTCGAGTACTTATATATTTTACATTTTACCCACTATAGAAGTATACTCAGACTAAAGTAAACCTCCACTTTTTAAAAATCATTTGAGTCGCGCGCGACCTATTTTTTCGTAACTGCGCGATATACATTTCGCAGGTTAAATTTATTTGAATTTTTGTGTCTTTGCAGTTTTATTACTGGTAGAAGCAGCATGGCTGAGTGCAGGAGTCACCTGGTTAACCAGATTTTATCAATCCTGTCCTGTAGATCAGGCAAAAGATATTATGTTGGGTAAGTGCCTCTGTTCTTTCTCCATATATATGTTTGTATAAAGTATTTAACGGAAAATCAAAGTATTATACCGTGTGTACGAAAATTAAATTTTTTTGTAATGGAATTTCGCTAGAGAAATATATGCTGCCAAGTGAGTACGGTAAACCCTTGTGATCAACTTCACGAGGTAATTGAATTATTTGGTTATTTGGCTAAAGTTCAAACGATGAACTTGTAAAAAAAAATAATGGATATCTTGATACCACACATGTGAGAATGCGACCCTACATACTAAAATCATTAGCATCTGTACTATTAAGTACGTTTTATAAATAATTTTAATTGCTCATGTTATACATGTATAACGACGATTTATTCACGTCGAAAAATGAAACGAACGTTTAATTTTTGAATGACCGCGGAAAGATACGGAAAATAATTTTCGGCGTCGTTTGTAAAAAGTATACGTGACTCGAAAATCGTCGTCGTATTTTAAAAGTCGGGCGCGGATTTCGAAGAAAGACGAAGAACAATAGGTGCGTTCGAACAAAAGTTTTTTCTAAGATATTGTGCGCTAATTTATACGAATAACTTTTAAGGTGAAAAGATATTTTTTCCGAGTAAGTATAGACATTTTATTATATTATTTAAAAACAGTACTTAAGCTCGAAATAATTATTCGTTAGATTTTTCGTAGTTTGCCTCTTTCGCGTAAACTTTTTGTAGGTGTATGTATAGGTCCGTGTGCTCCACTACGAAAAAAGTATAAGCGACCCCTCGTTAATCTAAAAATAAACTTTCCGTCCTATAAAGGATAAAAAAAAATTAAAATGATAAATTTATTCACGTTACATTATTATTATTTTTAAGCACAAACTAGCTTGTATTCCGTTAAAAATTCTTTTTTTCTAAATTAATTAACTTTTTTAAAAATAATAAATAATAATTTTGAAATCGTCGGAATTAAACGAATAACGAAATTGTATTGTATTGTTACTCGGGCATATTTAAAATATCGGCATATTTGTAGAAGATGATCAAAACGTCGAAACGCGAATTGACGATACCTTACAAATACACATATATATATGTATATATATAGGTATATATAACTTAACTGAATATATGAGTTTCATCGAGAAATCGTCATTTGTATCCAATTCCATGCGGCTATTGACATTTTTACGTATATATTCCTCGTTGATTTCGTATATTCACTTTTCTTTAATTATCTCAGTCTCTCCAATTTCCCATAGAGTTATTACTCATTGTAAGAAAATTGAAAATACGTAACGAAATATCTGTTTAGTATCAACAATCATTGCGAATACACACGTTCCCGCAACAGTGTGATTGGTTTTTTTTTAATATTTTCTATACTGAGAAAAATTGTTTAGTAAAAGTTACTATTTTAATGGTAAACGGAGGACAGAATTGCACAATTATAAACATTACCACCATTTTGGAAATATTACCATTAATAGTGGACATTTTTACCATTAATATGGCAATTTTTACCATTAATATGGTAATTTTTTTACCATTATTAATAGCAATTTTTATAATTGTGCAAATCTGTCCTCCTTTTACGCATTAAAATAGTAATTTATACTAGCAAATTTTTCTCAGTGTAACCTCACGCGGATATCTTCCCTATCTAACGGGATGTCGGACCCGAATTACAGGGATCTACCCTTTCCAACCCAAAAATTATAATGAAAAAAGTAAATTAAAAATTTGAAAAAATTTGTAATCGTTATTCAGAACTTTTTTGAGATCCTGGAGCTACGATTTTTCAAGATTATTTCGTTTTTTATGAATTATGCAGAAAAATACGAAACGTCGGTAACGTAAATTTCGAAAAATAGGTACATTTTCCAACCCAAAAAAGTTGTTGCTATTATTAATAGAAAAATGGTAAAAAAATCACGAATAATCCTGAAAGCAAATTAAAGGACTTGGAGCTCTGCTTTTTTCGATAAATTAAATTCCTAACCATTAAAACTAATTAATAAACTTGCTATTTTTAGGGTCCGACATCCCCTAATGAATTAATACATTATAATTAGTAGGAGGAAAAAATTGTGCTTATTTTCGTAAAGCATATAATAATATTAATAACAATGATAATAACGAAATGGAATGGGTTTATTTGTGTGCAGGTCTGGTGATATCGAACTGGTGCGTGCTGGCGTCGATAGTGGTAACCGTTTGGTGCGTTTACGACGCGGCTGGTCGATCCTGGGTCAAAATGAAAAAGTACCAGCGCAGTATGCGCGAAGCCGAGTCACGGGGTGGCAGGATGCACTACAAACGCAGCGGCAGCAGGAATCGAAACTGGCGACAGCGGTGAGAGAGAAGCCTTTTCGCGCGCCCACGCACATCCCTTTGTCGCTTTTATTTCTCCCTCCCCGTTATTTTTTTGATCGAGCGCCGAGAACCGTAGTTAATTTTACCCAACGAAATATCATTCGATAACCGACGTTCTTTGTTTCTAAGCGCGAATTGACGCGTTCCGTTAAATTTAAATACGTATATAGAATGCGGCTCGGTGAGTGTATATAAAAAAAAGTGACATTTGGAAATATTTCAGAGAGTAAATCCCGAGTTTATTCGCGTAAATTCGTTGTTTACGAGTCGGCCATGCACTTTCAGTTCCATTCGAGCGTGACGCATTAAACATTTAAAGTACGTTCTTACAGCTGTTGTTTTCCTGAAAGCTTAGAATACGGATGGCCGATGCGCCATTGTAATACCGTATATAAGTGTAATGCGTTTCCCAGGATTTCCAGGGAATAACGGGTCTCACCCTCTTTTGTTGAAGCGATGCCAAATTTTTATAACCATATAATTCCTACATACATATATATGCGAACTTTGGTATTTTCATCTTTATTTCGCAGAAAAGTGATACGCGCCTACCAAGATAGCTGGGACAACAGATGCAGAATTTTATTTTGCTGTATCGGCAAATCCGACAGAAACAGAGTACGTATACATACCCTTTATTTTCGTAACTCATTTGAAATATGCTGCTGCCCGAGTATATCTCCACTGGAAATTCATTGGTTATTCTATCCGCGACGGAATAGAGTGGATTACGATATACGAAATACTCGAAATCCGATCGGTGCTATTTTATCTTTTGCATTAAACACCGCGGGATGTCGATTAAATGAAAATACACGCGATATAACACTTATGAGATAAATAAATGTAACTAACAAAGAGATTTGTCTCGACGCCCGTAGAATTCGTTCGCGGACATCGCACGTTTGTTGAGCGACTTTTTCCGGGACCTGGACGTCGTGCCATCGGACGTCGTGGCAGGTCTCGTGCTCCTCAGGAAGTTCCAGAAAATCGAGCGGGAGCTCATAGTCAAGCAGCGGAAAAACGACACGTACGAGTTCCTCTCCGGGGTCCCGGTGACACCGCGCACCAAGTTCCTTTCCCTCACCGAGGACGGCGATCTCGGTCACTTCCAGTCGGCGATACACTACATGCACTTTGCATTGGCAGCCTACGGATGGCCGCTATTCCTCGTCAATCACTCGACCGGCTTGTGCCAACTTTGTACCAGGTAAGTAATTCCATTAGATTCAAAAGACATTTCTATAATACACAATAATAATACTACCCGCGTAAAAATAGATAAATTCATATGAACTTGATATGATGTTTAGGTTCATATAAAGTTTGTATAAATTTATCCAATGGCACAATCCTGAACTTCATTCTTGATTGTGCTAAAGTTTAATGCTTTTTTTCAGATGTGGATTGGGTAACATTTAACATTACTTTTTTCTTTTTAAAATCCTCAGAATTATGTATATAAATTTATATATAAAATTATATACAGATTAAATAACCAAATTTTTAAAAAACAATATAAAGTTTAAATAAAGTTAATATAAAGTTTGGCTGATGCTGTTTTTAAATTATTTATAAACTTTAGCTGAACTTTAGCACAATCATGAATGAAGTTCAGGTATGAACCTAAACATCATATCAAGTTCATATGAATTTATCTATTTTTACGCGGGATAATCATTCGGAACCAATAAAATTTTGTATCAAATAACTCGCGTCACGGTCTAACACTCTAACACGTCGCACTCTGGCTGGTGGATTTTCCCACCACCAGAGGGAGACGACTATCCCTCTACACTCGTTGGAGAGATCGTCGTCTCTCTTCTATATATATAGCCGCAGAACATCTTGCTGGCGTTGCAGATCATCTTGCGACAGGCGTCTAAGGTAAGATCTCCAGTTCCTTACTGAGGAATCCAAGCTGGAGATCGAGGACGAAACACCTTTAATTATTTTAAAAGGCCGTGCTCTGGGAAATTCCACCAACCATTGTGGACAAAGAGTACGATAGGCCTGCTTTATTCTAAAGTAAAGCATTTAGTTCGGAGAGACCGATATTATTATATACATAAAAATTTCCAAGTGTTCACCTGAGGCTGATTGTGAGAATGCGCTTTACCAAGTTACACGACGGACGAACTTTCCGGGTATCACCCGAGTTTTACACGCGGCAACGACTGTTCAAACTTTTATCAATATTGTATATATATATATACGCACACACCTCCGTATAAACACATTTGTTTATTCACTTTTTAAGACGGTTATTGGTATACATCAACGATAGCGCGGATCCACGTTTTACCTTATACAAATTATTATTCCCAAACTTTTTGATACGCATCATTTAATTTGCAAACTTTGTTTCGAAATTACGAACTTTTGTTAACAGCGCACTCGTTAAATTTGATAATATTATTTATTTCGTTTAGTTTCGCACCGACGTCTCCTGCGAAATTACGTTTGTTCTCCGTTTTTATGCAATTTCACGAGAAAGACAATTGTTGTATATAAATTCTCGATATAGTGTCGATCGGTGCGCAAATTTTCAAATAATGTAGAAAAGCACTTTAAACAAATCATCCGAAATAAGAGCTGGAGTGAAAAAAGGAAGCTCCAAATTAGAGGGATAGAAATTACGAATAGGGATGTATAAAAAGATGTATCGCGGTGAATTCGTAAATTAACGTGACCGACACGCCAATAATAAATTCAATTCGAAATAAAGAAGAAAAACGATAGAAATATAGGACAAGGCGATATGAAGCACGAGTCGGAGATAATGGAAAGCTCGCGCAGATTAATATATTTTCGTCCTTGTTGTAGTTTGCATCTTTGTTTAAAATTTCATTTAATTTCGCGTTTGCGCATCCTTTTGCGCTAAGTATTAATCTTGTATTTTTCTTTGCCGGAGACAAATAACGTTTCGAGTAGATGAATTAATGTACCTCTTTTTTCCAGGTGAAAGGACTTGGTAAAAACATTTCTCTTTATCTCTTTATATAAGATAGAAACGATTGTTATGCCGTCCGTCGCACATATTTGCGGGAGAAAAATAAAACTAAGAGCGTTCGTCGGATCGAACGGCGTATATAAATAAAGTAGAAAATTAGTTATGTTAATCTATATAGGTTATTGATATAAATGTTAATAAACGAACGAATTCAGACTGAGATGTTGCTGCTTCCCGTGCACGAGGCGGCACGACGACGCGATCATCATCGAGGACAATTGCTGCCAGTGTAACTACGCAGCGCTGAGGCGAATGGTCGAGGTTGGGCAAGTCGAAGTCGTTTACGCGACTTTTCACGTCGACGTGAACGAGACGCCTTTCTTCGTTGCTCTCGACTACACGAAGCGAAAGGTCAGTGATAAAGAACGAGGATGAATTTTCGGTCGCGCAGTATCTATCCAAGTGTCTCGTGTTTTTAGGTGGTCGTGAGCATACGCGGTACTCTCAGTATGAAAGACGTGATGACGGACTTGAACGCCGAAGGCGAGGTGCTGCCGCTTTCTCCACCGCGGGACGACTGGCTCGGCCACAAGGGAATGGTTCAAGCGGCCGAGTATATCCGTAAAAAGCTCTACGAAGAGGCGATCATATCGAAAGCTTTTGAAAAGGTTAGATACCTACCCCTATACCACTTCCCTAGTTCCCTCTCTCTATAGCAAGTATTCAAAATAAGCCGGTTTGAGCCCCATTTTCCGGGTTATGCCGATGGGATTTCATTACTCTCTTTTTTCCAAACCGTTTCTTCGCAGCCCAACGTTCCTCCACTCTATATAACGTAAAACTACTTATTGCGGAACGTCCCGTATATTCTGGAACATACACTTAAATTATTATATTTTGACAAAACTTTCAGTTTTTTATAAGTAAAAAAAATCAAATTTGAAATAAGTTAAGAAATATAGATTTATAAATAAAAGCACGTAAAAAATATTTAATCAAGTAAAAAAAAATTATAAAAGAATCAAAAGTCGAGTAATTTGGAAGGTTATGGTTACAAGTAGTGCTGATTTCCGAAGCTTTGTTTTAAGCTATCTAAACATATTTCATTATGCCTTGTAAACATGTATTACGTATGTAAGCTATACTTATATATGATGTACAATAAAATTCCAATTTCTATTTAACTGATTCATAAAATATACTGTTACAAAATATGTATATAATTTTCTCATGTCCACAAGTATTGGAACAGCAAGGAAAAATGTTTCATAATTGGTACATAATTCTATATTTTTTAATGTCTTATTGCTAGTTTTTATCAACTAGTAAGTATTTTAATATTTAACATCATCTTTGAATCGATGCATCTGTGCGTTGAAAATAAATAATTTAAAATCAAGATTCTAACCCAAAATTATTTTAAATGTTCCAAATTACGTTCAAATTCCAATTACAATATTTAAAAAAAAATAGAATCAATAAAAAAAATTAAAATTGAATAAAAATAGTTGAAATTCGTATAGCTAGTAGAAAACTGTTCCGCGGTACTGGTAGTATTAGCTTACGCGACATCTCGCTCGATAAATCGATATACGTGTAAATTAAAACAACAGGATCCGTCGCGAGGTACGCACGAGTTTGGGTTAACGTTGGTCGGACACTCTCTGGGTGCCGGAACCGCGGCCATCCTCGCTATCCTCTTGAGACAGGAGTACCCGGACCTTGTGTGCTTCGCTTACGCTCCGCCCGGTGGCCTCTTGAGCATGCCGGCTCAAGAGTACACCCAGGAGTTCATCACATCGGTCGTCGTGGGTAAGGACGTGGTACCTAGGATAGGCCTCCGGCAAATGGAGAGTCTCAGAGCCGACCTGATCAACGCTATCAAGAGGAGCGTCGATCCCAAGGTGAGTACTATCTATATACACTGAGGAAAAAGTTATAGTAAAATACTCTCCTGCAGTGTGCACCTCTATAGGATACATTTATTGTAAAATATTGTGATGTCTGGAGTTAATAATAAATAAATAAATAAATAAATAAATAATTACAATGTTGTCTATTAACGCGGAGACAGACTGACACAATCCAAAAATTGACCATAGTGTATAATAAATTTAACTGAACTTGTAGTAAATATTACCAGAATAGCAGTAAAAATTAATAACTTTCTAGTACATTTTATTATACACTACTCTCTAAAAATGAAATAGAGATACGTCGGTCACTATCACGAAATTAGTGAATATTCACTATTAAAATAGTAAATTTTGACTAATTGAATTAGTAACAATTCACTACTTTGACAGTCAGTCTGTCTCCGCATCACTAGACAACAGTGTAATTTTTACTACACTTTTTTCTCAGTGTACACATATAGATTATTCGTATTGTAAAAAAAATGCCTTTGACACGTTTGAGGTAGTAACAAACGAAAACGAAAGTAAACGATGGTCGATCTCGGGGTGTTCACAGTGGAAGACGATAACGTGCTCGGTAATGTGTTGCGGGTGCGGTACGATACCGACCTCAGCGGCGAACCTCGAGGCCGGCGGTTGCATCAGCGAGTACCAGCGCGACAAGGATCTCGCCCGGTCCGAGGCGGTCGTACCCACGGACTCGAGCATAGCCTTGACGCTCCACAGGCCGTTGTACCCGCCCGGGCGTATCATCCACGTCGTCAGGCACCATCCCAACAAGGGCGAGTGAGTATACCGATCCTCTTTGCCTTATCTCTCGTACCTCGCACTTTCGCTTGAGCTTTACTTTTTACGCGCTACCTGTCGATCATCCTATTCGTTTACATACTATTTTTTTTTCTTTTTTTTTTTTACTTATACTCGTGAAACCACTTGTTCAACCAACCAACATCTTACGATACTTCATTTCGGATATATATATATATATATATATATATATATATATATATATATATATATATATATATATATATATATATATATATTTATTCGATTGCCTTAGGTTTTTCTTTATTACACACAGTCGCACGATTGCTCTCTTTTACCACCCCTTAACCTCTTGTATTCCGCAAATACGCTATCGTACTATCTTTTTTTTAGTTTAAACCCTTCTGTAAAACATCACACTACGAGCATCGCGTTGCGATTCGATCTCTTACTAACTTGTAAAGTAATAACCCCCCCCCCCTCTCTCTCTCTCTCTGTAATACTAACCAAGTGAAAGCTTAACTTATCGTTACAACTATATAGACAAATTCACGAAATTAGATTAACGTTCCTTTTTCCACTTTTAGGCAAAAGTATGAATCTCGTTGGAGGTACGTTAATAGACATTTAAGACACTTTATATAGTTAACTGTGATATAATATTAATACTATACTGTGGCGGGGTTGTCCGAGCAAACGCGTTAAAAGCATGTTCACTCGATTATATATCTTTACTCGTCTTATTCGTTTACTCACGTAATTACTCATTTATTTTATCTTAACATCAACGTTTCGTCTGTTGTTAATTAACTTTGTTATTTTAACGATACGTCGTTCGTGACCGTGTATAAACATTGTCCAATAGCGCTTTTCGCGATAATTCATTCGTCACTTTTCATTGCACCATATTCCGTCTACTTTTTCGTTTTGCAACTGCAAGCCAGTTATTAAATTTTGATCTACACGTTATGTTAAATAGCTTAACGCACCGTGATCACTTTTTCTTTTTTTCTTTTTTTAAATTATTCCTCGTATTGTTGTTATAGATACACGCATGCCTTGTAACTAATTAGATATCGTAATTAATAATTATTCGTACCAATTGGGAAGAGGCATCGTTGTAACAAATTAATCGTATATATCAATGTCTTTGAGTAGGAGGAAAATGATGCTTGTTATCAGTTGTTGTGAATTTCAATAACAAAAAAGTAAACGAAAAAAGTAATAACAAAAGCGGTTCACGGTGTGACTTAGGTAGCATCAAGTGTTTGGAAAAATCTTTGATCTTTTGATCAGATGAGGTAAAAAAATATTTGAAAATGCAGTATTGAAACACAATTATAGTTTAAAACATTAACATTTAAAGATAAACTTGTGCTGTTATAAGTGCACCGTGAAGAACGAACTCGAAACTAACGAATGAACGAACGGTAACGAAATCTCGTAATAAGGGGATCGTTAAAAATGTAAATAAACTACTTAATTGGATGCAGGCAAATGCTGAGGAAGCGGGAACCAGTGTACCAAGCGTTATGGGCCGGTCCGTGCGACTTCGACGAAGTGTTGATCAGTCCAGTGATGATTCAGGACCACATGCCCGACAGTATGCTCAAGGCTCTGAACAAGGTAAGCCTTAGAGGGCCTCGATCAACCGGCCTAAAACCCGGTGGCTACGAGCCTCTCGAGGAAACGCGCGATACCTCCGCTAACTCGTCTCGAGGTGACGATGGACCCTCACTCAGGGATGACGAATCACCCAATAGCACTACTCTCATTGTCGTGGATGTCGAAGTTCACCAGAGAACCGATATACCTGGGGGTCTTTAACGGATTCATCGTTTTTTCTCTTCACTTCTTCTTTTTTTTTTTCGTTAACTCTTACCTACTCGTCACCGTGGATCTCGGAGATCTTCGCGGTTTATTTATTATTGTTTTATTAAAAAATTCTTAATTACGCTTTATTTAAATCAAGTTTATCGAACGTATTGATATTCACCGATATCATGTATAAACCAGGAAAATAAGAATTAACGTAACTTTGTCGTCTCGTGGTCTTTTACCGTGTAAACAATTTTTTAAAATATCCACACGATGTTTTCATTTCGATCAAGGCTCTCTTGTAAATAATATAATCTTACGACGTACGTATATACATATTATTTAGTATTAACTTTACGTAAACGACGAATGTGATATTTTATTTAAAGGCTAAAGTAACATGTGACTATATTTTACTATTATTATTGATTATTGATTATAATATTTATTAATATTATTTCGATATATTTTACTATTCTCGATAAAGCTTTAATGAAAACATACGTTGTAAATACGGTGTAAATATCTTTAATTTTTAAATTAATAAAATACAATTTAAATATACGTTTAATTCAAATACGCAGCTTTATTATTGATAGACGTGCGATTTTATACAACTTATTTTTAACCGCAAATATCGAACAAAGATATGTATATTTATTAATTTTTAATCAATCACCTCTTTTTTCTTTCATCGGGGATATATTTTTTTTACGCGCACGCCGGATAAACGAATTGGATCGTTAGACACATTTTTACGACGATCCTGATATATAACATAATATCACATTAAACGTAAAGTACTTATATGAATTTCGTTTTACCGTCTCTATAAATCAAATAAATAATTTTTAAGAGACCATTTATTTAGTTCACGAGTGCTGTAGAGAATTAAACATTTTTTTTTATACGGATTTCGAATGAACTTAAGACTTTGCTATAATTACGAGACATTTTCGTCAATGGTCTGGTAGATGAAAAGTGTATTTTCCAGTTGTACATGTGTATGTTGTAATTCGTAGCTCAAAGGAAATTGTAACTCGATGTACTGGCTTTTCCTTTTCCTTTGTTTTCATTTGTACGAGCTAAACGATAATAGTTTTCCTATAGTAAACATTTTACTCGAGTGTTGAGCCCTTTAAGATTATCTTAGCATTTAAACCTCATGGCGTAAAGGTACGTTCTCTGTTTCTCTATCTTCGCATTTATATTTCACGATTAAACTACCTTGCACCCTCCCGTTTTTTTCACGACGTCTCGATTTATTCAATTTTTTTTAGTTTACTCGCTTTAAAGAAAATTCGATCAAATCGGAAATCGGTAATCATTAATTTTACGAAAATTGGCGTTTATGATAAACAAGGAACGTACCTTTTTGCATACTTAACCACTCCTCGGAGAACATTATAGAACTTTGTTGAATATATAAGCATATAACCGAGGGAGTGAGAGTGTTTTATAATCCAACGCTAAATCAAGAGAAAATGTTTAGTAATCTCGTTATGGACGAGTAAACGATACACTTAACAATGTAAAAAACATTTTCTCCGCGCATTTACAAAAAAAAATAAGTGAATATAAAACATCTGCGTAACATTGCATGGTCTCAAAGTTAATAGTTCGGCATGTAGTTTTTGTACGTTATGTAGCATTTAAGTTGTTTATAAGTATTTTAAATTAGTCTTATATCGTTTATTTTTCTTTTTTTTTCTTTTTAAACTTTTTATGTATTTTACTTTTCTTTTGGACAAGAGCGAAAGACGTTCCAATTTCATTTCCGGAGACGATGTCGTTTTTATA
This sequence comes from Theocolax elegans, assembly GCA_026168455.1. NCBI lineage: Eukaryota > Metazoa > Arthropoda > Insecta > Hymenoptera > Cerocephalidae > Theocolax > Theocolax elegans. The sequence continues at coordinate 56,712,646 of CM047428.1, forward strand.
TAAATGAATTGTTATTTTTTTTATCTAACAATACGTTTATTCAATATTATACCGGAATGAACGTTGGTTCCATTTCGACATTGTATTAGAACAAAGTGTACCATTTTGTACGACTAATTTTCCATTGACGTTTCGTCAAATTGATTTGTTTGTAAAATATCGTTTCATTTCGATTCTATAAAACGCATACACGTATACGTACACACACAAACACACCCGAAATGACACTATTTTGTATTATTTTATCATGTGTAAATTAATGCTATTGGCGAAAATACACAAAAACTTATTCATAAAAAGAAAACAACAAAATAATCGCCGTTCTAGTCTTTTTATTTATTTTGTGATTATCCTTATCCCTCTGCATCCTTCGTACATCTATATAAGTATACAATTAGTTGCATACGTTTCTTTTTTTTTTTTTTTAAATATTAGTTAAATTTCTTATTATGTCGTAGAATAAAATAATTATAATTTTTAAGTTGATGTGATTAAGGTTAATATTTCTCGTTGTCCTCCGTAGATTAAAAAAAGTGATGATAATATTTTTTTTTGTGGTTGTGCATCAATTAGAATAACGTTGTGTACACAGTATATAAAATTTTAAATATTTTAGCATGCACTATTTGCGATTTGGAAATTGTTGCGACGTACGAGTATAAATTTATTTGAAAACCTTTTGCAGACTCTTACTGTTTTAGAGAATTTGTTTAGTAAGCAATTAAACGAATCCTTTTTTTAAAAAAGAATATGTTAGTTTTGTTGCAACAGTAGTATAAAACGTGTAAGGGTGATGATTATATTATAACTTGCACAAAAGATACTTAACAACTTGAATAGAATATTTAAACAAGTCGAATACGATGCGAAAGAAAAATAAAAAAGAAGTCGATATATAAACGTATACCGTTATAGTTTTAGGTAAAAGTTAATATAAGTGGGTTAGAGTTTGATTAGTGCCGGTAATGGAGTAATTAATGCCCAGACAAATTGGGTATATTCGCATTGCAATGAAAATGAAAATGAGCGAGAGCGTATGGTGAACAGGTATGGGAGCACAAGGAGATAAGTGCAGAGTTGACTGCGATGGACGCTGCCGAAGCGACTGTAAAAGGTCCAACGGCAACGCTGGACGTCTTGGCACTTCAGGACAAGTCCCCGATATCAAGGTATTCCGACTTTACCGAATTTATAATGCATTTTCTTTCTTTTTTCGAATCTCTCGCCGAGTACTCGTGTTTCTCAGTTTTTTTTTCTTAGTTTTTCGCGGAGTCGATTGAGTCGGTGTGTTTACTTTACACGGCGCTACGGGCGATTTTACCGAGTTTCACCTTTTCCTCGATTTGTTTCTAAACGCGTTTACTCCTTTATCGAGATATTTCAGTGAACTTCTATATAGTTGTGTTTTTTTTATTGCAATTTATTAACGCGCGTGATCGTGTAATAAATACCCAACCGCGATCATTTTATTGGATTGTCCTATTATATCCCGCGTAGAAAAAAATTCATGTGAAAATCATGGCAAAATTTTTCCTTGCAATATCTTGGCAAAATCGTGGCTAATGAGCAGAATCCATGATTTTGCAAGGATTTTGCCATAAATATTATTCAAAATATAATAAAAAAAAATAATTAAAATGTGTTGCAAACGTATGTCATTTAATTAACTATAATTTAAAAAAAAAGTAATCTTTCGGAGATTCGAACTTGTATCTTTTATACCGAAGTCTTTCGCTCTACCAACTGAGCTATTTTATTGTTTATATTAATATGTTAAATTCAGGTTATAAAATGAATATTTAACCTGAATTTAACATATTGATATAAACAATAAAATAGCTCAGTTGGTAAAGCGAAAGACTTCCGTATAAAAGATTCGAGTTCAAGCCTTCAAAGGATTTTTTTTTTTTTAATTATAGTTAAATATATGCCATACGTTTGCAACACATTTTAATTATTTTTTTTTATTATAATTTAAATAATATTTATGGCAAAATCCTTGCAAAATCATGGATTCTGTTCATTAGCCACGATTTTGCCAAGATATTGCAAGGAAAAATTTTGCCATGATTTTCACATGAATTTTTTTCTTCACGGGATATTTGTTTCGCAGGTGATAATTTATAAGTTACAATATTTCGGATCGCAAATTGGGTAGATCATGCGCGAAGAATTTAATCATTTTTTACGTATATAATATACAATCTATTTCAATGTATTGATACATATTTATTAAACTAACTTTGGTGAACAATCTACCTTCCTTTATTCCGCAAGATTTAATATTCTAATATATATAAAAAGGTGTACGGAACCGTCTTATTTTTACACATCGATATTTTTGCACGACACTAAATTTGAAAATGAATTTTACTCGCTACACGTATTCGATTACCGCTGATGGTATTGATTATATCCCACGAATATATATAAATATATACATACGTATCCGGCGATACGTATATATATGCATCGAACTTCAAAGAAAACGTCATTACTTTAACGAGCTCTGTGTATATATATATATATATATATATATATATATACACGCTGTAAGCGTCGAGATCGCGCGTCGAAGAAATATTTTTAAATATATTCCCTCCCGAAAAAAGGGAAACGATTCTCACCCTATATGCGCTTTTACATATATACTTCTCGCACATTATTCGATCTCAGCACATAATTTATCATTCACTTATTTATTTATTTAATTTTTTACATCAGAATATCGCACATATACCTATACTAGAAAAAAATATATATATAACTTAATTTCGTAGAGTGCATGGGCATCCTTAGATTAGATAAATGTACGTGAAATTTTGTGTACGCGTGTGAGTGTTTGTGAACGTGTGTGTCTTACTTCCTGTATATGCATTTGTGCGTGCACTTACAATTGAACAGTTGATAAAAATGTCTTCAACGTTACGTCTCATTCGTCATCCCACTGCATTTTTTTTTTTTCGTGTTTTCACAATATATACCTACCTTATTTTTCATCGTCTACGTTGTGAAAGAAAAATGTACACGAAACGAAATAATCGGAGGAGTCTTCTTCGAGTTTAAGCTGAAAATTTATTATACATTTTTAAATATATTTGTGTGTATTATTGTATTGTATGCAGATGTGTATATGTACATACATATTAAATTGAAACGCATACTAACTTTATGGATTTTTAACTTTTTAATTGTTTCTATATATTTTCAATTGAATCAGCATCCATTGATAACATTCTCATCAGCCCATTTATCGTCACGTACTTACGTATTGATGTTTATGATATTTTATTTGCACTATATACATCAACAATAATAATTTAGTAAAGTCAATCTTTATGTATTTAAAATATGTGAATGTCAATGTATCAAATAAATTATTACGCAACGACAACTAAGCAAGTGACGAGATTTTGATAGATTTTGATTACCTTGTAAATAATATATATATACCTATATATATATATATATATATATATATATATATATATATATATATATATAAAATAAGTTTATATTATCGTATACTTGCTTGGAAGCGAGGACGTGACGCAGGTATAATACACAACCGCGCGTAGACATATTCGATGCGTGGGAACGAGCAAGTTTTCGTTATTACCTATACTTTCCGTGACATCGGAATATTTCCAATTGATTGACTTGAACGTATTTTTTTCTTAAATTTAATGTAATATAAAATTTAAATGGTAATATAAAAATTCAACTTTATATATATGGGGTATTCCACGTGAAGTGGTCCGATCAAAATTTTAAAATGCACCAAATTTTGGGTACACTTTGCAAATGTTTTTCAGAATACAGAAAAAAAATTTTAGGTACTGGAATCTATTTGCTCAAAAGTTATTCTAACCTCAAAAAGTGAATTTTTTCTAGTTTTTTTCAACACCAGCTGGGTTTACCGCTATTTAACTCAAAATCTATCAACTTTTACTATAAAACATTATATATAACATTCGTTGCTAACTATGTCTAGAATTTATCCTTCTGGGTTAGAATTTCTAATCTCAAGGTTAATGACAAATAAACTACATGTCAACATTCAACTTAAAAATAGTGTAAGTGCGCCACAATTGATTTTTTTATCCAAAAGTCTAAAAAAAAGCTTGAAGCAATATCTTTCAAATGGTCTGTAGCATTTTTGGGGCATTCAATTCTGTAAAAAGTTATGACAATTTAAAGAAAGACAAAAAATTCACAAAAATTAACATGGTAATTCCCATTTAAATTTTTAAAAAAATTTCGTGTTTCTTTAAATTGTCATAACTTTTTACAGAATTGGAGGCCATAAAAATGCTACAGACCATTTGAAAGGTATTGCTCCAAGCTTTCTTTTAGACTTCTGGATGAAAAAATCAAAGGTGGCGCACTTGCACTTTTTTTCAAGTTGAATATTGACATGTAGTTTATGTAACATTGACCTTGAGATTAGAAATTCTAACCCAGAAGAATAAATTCTAGATATAATTAGCAACGAATGTTACATATAATGTTATACAGTAAAAGTTGATAGATTTTGAGTTATATAGCGGTAAACCCAGCTGGTGTTGAAAAAAATATGGAAAAATTCACTTTTTGAGGTTAGAATAACTTTTGAGCAAATAGATTCCAGTACCTAAAAATTTTTTTCTGTATTCTGAAAAACATTTGCAAAGTGTACCCAAAATTTGGTGCATTTTAAAATTTTGATCGGACCACTTCACGTGGAATACCCCATATATATGTATAAAGTTGAATTTTTCTATTACCGAGTAAAAGTTTGTGTGTAAAACAATGCGGAGATAACGAGTAGGTATGTAAGTTAAAATACCCAATACTTGGTCACATCTTGAGCATGTTTATGAATAACCGGTGTTTTTATAACGAAGAAATGTAAATGCTCAAATTTTTTTGTGTAATATTTGTTATTCAATCATATAATTGACTTATTAGCATAGGAATAAATAGATTTGTGAGTTAAATTATATGAAATAAGTAAGTTCGAAAATATGTAACCAAGGCCGGTGTAGTTGGACAATATAAAAAAGTGGAAGCAGTAGTTGGACCATTTTTTAAAGTGTATCCATGTACTGCGTAATGACACTGAAAAAGAAGGTAATTTTGGACAATGATTTTTGGAAAATTACGAATCGGACGTAACCACAAAATGTTTTATTATAAATTGTGACGAATTCAAAATTTTATTTGGTACGATTTTGATATAACTCGAAATCTAATGTATATCATTTTTATCATGTTTAGCTTTAAGGAGATGTAAACCCATTAAAACAAAATCAGTATTTATTTTTTCTCAAGCAAACGGTATACTTTATCGAAAAAAACGCTCTGTAACGGTGTTGTATTTACATTAAAGATAGTCTATGAATTTTTTCAAATTTTTTTATCAATAAATCAACGAGATTTTTGAGCAGCCGTGCAGCATTGTTTTTAGCTATATATTACCGACCAAAAAATGGTTATTTCTATATAATTCATTTTAAATTAATTATTTTGAAAAAATCGCTCTGTAACGGTATTCTATTTGCTTTCAATATTACCTGTAAATTATTTCAGATTTTTAATTCCATTAGTTTTTTAAATTTTTGGGATTTTAGATGTAGGTTCCTGTAATTTGGGTATCACATCGTCTTAAGGGAGTGGCATACCCGGTAGGTTACCGACCGAGCAAAAAAAGATAATTATTGGATTTATTTTAAAAAATACGCAATTTTACAGCAAATCTCGAATACAGAACTGTACTAGATAATTAAATAATAAATAATTCTACAAATTTCCAGTTCAATACGACAAGGACAGCATAAAAAATTTCTGCGCCGTAAATGTATATGATATTCCGTGATTTTTCGGTGCAGAAATTTTATAGGATGTCTTTGTCGAATTACCTAGAAATTTGTAGAATTACTTATTATTTAATTATCTAGTGCAGTTCTGTATTCGGGTTTTGCATAAAATTGCGTATTTTTTAATATAAATGTACGGATCTGTGATTTGGAATCCTTACAAAGGATATCAGATTAGCAGACTTGAATCAGTGCAACACAAATTTTTACGTTATCTTGCGTTTAAGTGTCATACTCCAATGAGTTTTGTTGATCATGATTATAGTAGATTACTTGTTAAGTTTAATTTATTTGATCTCGTTTATTTGCGTAAATTTTATGATTTATATTTTGTTTACAAAGTGTTAAATAATTTTATCGGGTGTGAAAGCATAGTAACCATGATTGCGAATAGATTAGTTGAGTATAATTTAAGGAATCCAAGACATCTCTCCGAAATGTCGTCAATAAGTAATTATACTTTTTATTCAACTGTACCTAGACTGCGTCGCTTATAGAATTTAACACCATTTAATATTCATGATTGTAACTCCATAGGGAGATTTAAAATCATGTGTAAGAAATAGTGTAACATATAATTTTAATTGTTAAACATTATTTAATTTTACTTCTTAGCTCCATTTATCTTTTTTATCATTCTTTATGTAATAGGACTAATAAGTCCGTAAAATTTCTTAAATAAAAAAATACATAAAAATGTAATAATTATCTTTTTCGGCTCAGTCGGTAACCTACCGGGTATGCCACTCCCTTAATAGTATTTATTCGAAGCTGCCCAAGTATCGGTCGAAATGTTTGTTTTATCCAAGTATATTGGGTGTTTTAGCTCATGTGAAAAGCAAAGGAAAGTATAGGCGAAACTTGGTGGTACCACGAATCGAAAATGTTGATAAGGGTAGCGAGGGATATCAGTATATAAAGATGAGGGAAAATGCACAAAGGTCGTAACGACGTTGGGCCCAGCGAAGCCGCAACGGGTAGTCTCGGGCCGGGCATCCTCGGCCTCGGACTGTCAAGGCCAGGAAATCGAGCACGAGATGAGAGCGCTGCTGGCCTCCTCGAGTCCCCGGAGGAGAGCGGTGCCGCCGAACAGACTGCACCCGGCGAGCGAAGGACCAACCCCGGCTCGCCGACGACTCTGCCTCGAGACGAGTTTCACCAGTCTTCAGAGCCCGCTCACCGACAACTACCCCCACATCGGACGAGAGCTGAGCGTCGATTCCCGGGGACTACCGTGGGAGTACGTCAGCTTGGCCAGCGAAATCCTCGGATCTCCGATCAGGCCTGCCGACATTCTCAAAGCGTAAGGAACTTTAAAGCGTAGGAGTCCTCGACTTTTCGACTCAGTTGGTTCACTATAATAATTGCATTGGTTATACATATACTTATATACTTATATACCTATATATACTGAGAAAAAGTTTAGATTAATAATGGCAATATAGTGTTTAGTAAACAAATCACACACTGACAAATTAGGGAAATTACTATAGATTGTAATAAAATTTACTATACAATTATTGTAATATTTACTATAACTTTTCTAAATTTTAACATGCATGAACTATAGTAATTTTTCTTACTAGGAGAGGCCACGGCCTTCGGATCACGGATCTTAACCAAACTCTGGGATATGTTTTGTAATATAAAAATATGAAGAAATCCAAATTTTAAGACCCTAACGCTGCGATTTATCAAAGTTATAGGCCACTAAAGCAAATTGTGAAGAAAAAGTACTTTCACTTTGATCGCTTATAACTCGGAAACAAATAGAGATAGACACTTGAATTAAAAACCATAAGAAAGTTGAGATCAAGTAGACACGATTTAAAAAAAGTTAGCTCAAATCGGTCAATTTGCTTCAAAGTTATGGAGAAAATAAGAAATTGTAGAAATTTTAGCCAAAATTTACAAGTAAAAATTCATTGATTTGTTTCGCTAAAATTTCTACAATTTCTTATTTTCTCCATAACTTTGAAGCAAATTGACCGATTTGAGCTAACTTTTTTTAAATCGTGTCTACTTGATCTCAACTTTCTTATGGTTTTTAATTTAAGTGTCTATCTCTATTTGTTTCCGAGTTATAAGCGATCAAAGTGAAAGTACTTTTTCTTCACAATTTGCTTTAGTGGCCTATAACTTTGATAAATCGCAGCGTTAGGGTCTAAAAATTTGGATTTCTTCATATTTTTATATAACAAAACATATCTCAGAGTTTGGTTAAGATCCGTGATCCGAAGGCCGTGGCCTCTCCTAATTAGTTTGCTATTTCTGATTTATGATTTATTTACTAAAAACTATTGTCATTTTTACTAAATATTTTGTTATTTTTAATACAATATTTCTCTCCGTGTACTTACTTGTACCCTGCATAGAGTACTCGGATACCCGAACGACGCGACCTTTTGGTACCATACGTACGCCGGTTAAATCGTAGTGTACCGAAAGGTCGTGAGAGTATCGAGTTTTACGAGCGCTATGTGTTACCCTCGAATCACAAATGTAGAGAGAGAGCTGTACCAATGAATACGAGCACAGTCCTGTGACACGGCTACTTTTTGATCAGCCCTGCGCTTCGAGGGAAATGTAAATAACCACATAGATCACATTCTCGATCACGTAACGCGATCAACACACACACATCCACTCGCACAGTATCACGCAAACCACGAGCTTGAAACACGATCGTTCCACCAATCACAATCACGCGTAAATCTGCACCCTCGCTGTACGATTATGTAGTTTATTCAGTGCCATCATCACACAGCACAGTTGTCACACGACACTCGATAAAATTCCGAATTTTCAATCGGTCGAATCGCGACGGGTACACTTTTATTTATCGAACGGTCGCGTAAATTAAAATCAATCCGGATACGTGGGAATCGAAGCGCCTATAGTCTAATCGAAGGGGGTTGAATCAGGTCGTGTCGTCCGGACTGGAGTCGAATCGCGCCCCTCGCGACGCCCGAGACTCTGTCGGAGGCGTCGAACAGCAACCCGCCCTCGCCCGTCCCGGCGTGCCACCGACCCATGATGAGGCGGACTCCGAAGATCCCCGGGAACCTCTCGACGGCGGCCGACGACCTCAAGAGCAGCCTCCACTTCGCCATGCTCTCCGCCAAGAACTACTACCTCCGTACGGAGCAGCACTCGGTCAGCAGCGGGAGCAGCAGCAACAGCGCCGTCAACAGCGAGCCCGGTTACGAGAACTCCAAGGGTCCCCCACCTCCGATGCCTCCGGTACCACCGGCACCCCCGGTGCCCAGGCGAAGGGATTCCGTCCTCCTCACCAGGTGAGCCTTTTTTTTCTTTTCTTTTGTCTCTCTGTCCGTTTTTTTGGTGGGTCTGACGCGGGGGGAAACGTTGCCGCAGGGAGTACCGAGTGTGCACCGCGGCCTGCTGCAGGGACGAGCCCTCGGAGAACTCGTCGCCTCGCACCTCCTCCCAGTCCTCGAGGATATCCCACCGGGTGCAGATCGACTTTCCCGAGGAGGAGAACGACGCGAACGGATCCAGCCTCGAGTACTACGAACCCAAGGTACGTTCGTCTACCCAATTATTGATTCACGACACATATACCCAATTGTTGATCGAATAATTTTATCTTAATAAAGGCTAATAATTGGATATATTTTGACGGTATCAGAAAAATAAAACAACTGATATTTTTAAAGTGAGCAACAATCTATAAAAATCCTAGTTAAGACTACGCTAATCAATGATTGATTGTTTAACCTTTAAATTGTACATAGCTAGGATTAGATTTATAAAAATCTTATTATTTTATTGAAAGAATATACCGATCAGAAATTGGTTTACGATCAACAACTGGGTATACCTTACGGTACTTGTTCGCTCCGTAACTGTGAAACTGTGTGAAAACGTGAAATGTGTCGACAGACCTCGGTGGAAGCGAAGGGGAGCAACAACTCGGGATACCCGAGCTTGAGGAGCTCACCCGAGTGCAAGAACCTGATGGCCCCGGCGATGGACCTCGGAGCCGAGTGGCGCCGAGCGAAACTGGACGTCTCCGCGGGGGATGCGTCGTTGCCTCTTCTCCGCGGACTCTCGCCGACCCCTCAACACTCGAGCCCACACGGGAGCTCGCCTTTCTTCAACGCCAAGCGGAAAAAATCCGTCTACCCGATCACGATGGTCGCCCGAGGGGAAAGCAGCGTTTGAACCTCCACTTCCATTTCCATTTACATTTCCACCTGTACATACATCCTGCACCTCGATACTTTGGTCGTCATTTCCCGTTGCATACTCAACCTCCTATATATATATACCTTACAATACAACTGGACTCTCGAATTTCGATTGCGCGAAAACGGAGATATTTTTTAACGATACGTATATACTTAATTATCTTCGAAGTTAGCCAAATACTAGGACCGCTCGCTCGTTGATTGTCAAAGGCGAACGTTACAAACGAAATAATATTCACTTACAACCCCGATAGATTCTCGTAGCGTCTCCTTTCAATCTTCGTCACTACCTTCGTTCGCGTCATTGCAAATGTATTCAAATCTATTTTTATAAAAATTTTTATATATATACATACGTGTGTATATTACTGCAGATCTTACGATATATACATATGCATCAATTAGGTTTATTCAAGCGTAATATTATAACAATTATAATAATGATGATAACGTAAATAAACGATGATAACGATATAGCAACATCCTAGAGAAAGTATATATATAAGTACACACACACACACACACACATACATACATATAGATATAAATATAATGAATCTGTAAGTGTTTCGTTTCGTATATATATACAACGCGCGGAATACGCTATAACAGTCGAGTAGACGACTTTTGAAAAGGGACATGGAATTAATCGCCAACGGGACCATTCCGAGTGCAAATATACTTACTTACTTACTTATATTTCTCCCTTTTTTTTTTATTTTTGGTTCTCTTATATTTATGTACTCTTAAACGACTGTCGTGATAAAAGTAGCGAGATTGTTCGATTCGTTTATGCCTCGTGCAGAATAATCTTGTATACTCGTATTAGTCTATAGAATATTAGTAAGTTTGACGATGCAATATTTTTATTACGTCTATTAAGTATTATTATTATACACGAAATATGTCAATTTCCACGTTTCGACAATTTATTTCGTTCGTATTATATATGCACCTTCGAGATCTCAGTTGAGTATATATATATATACACACGCCAAAGAGATACTGATTAGAGATTATTAATGAGAATTATCGATGTGATTTATATATAGACCTAAGTATGTATAAAAGTTTATTATCACTATTGTGTATTATATAATCGACGGGAAGTTTCGACCGTTTGGTATATACATTCAAGTCCGAAGAATCCGTACTTCTAAACTATGTACGTATATTCGCGTCCATTTAAAATAAAAGTCACTTTTCTACTGTGTCACAACCGTACGAGAGGATACAAATTAAACGAACGAACGATGTACTTTATTACACGTCTAACAACTATAACTATTATAATCTACGAACTTTTTTATTTTCGATTAGTCATCGCAATTATATTTCTAAATACTACGTAAAGTCCGATTCAATTGTCGATATATTCATTAATGTATCTGAATCGCGCGCGCGATTTTTAATTATATATATATATATAAACTCTCGAATATCGATTCAATGAGTTAACATTCTCATCGTTTGATAGAACGCTACCGATACAAGTAGTATATATACATATTATTCCCTTTTTCTCCGTTATTGAGTTATTCGATTTCCGAGAAAGAGGGAGCCAATCGTTTTCCTACACTGTTTCTTTGGTCGTAAAAGGAACTGCGATATTAGCTCAGGAATGTCAAAGTAAAAAAAAAAAAAAAGTGTCGAGCGAGATATGAGTATACATATTATAAATACATCCTTCCTTGATAAAGAAAAAAAATAAATAACGTCAGTTCGATCGATTGAACGCGTGTCTTTTCTCTAAATCTAGTCAATAATTGTCACCTCGAGGGGACGAACTTGTACTTATGTATAAAGTAGAAAATAACGATAAATAATTAATTAGACGGATTTAGGATTTATTGATATAGTTATTTAAGCGCGTTATATTTATAGGCAAAACTTGTAGAAAGAGTTGATACATATATATATACATATATTATGTCAAAAACAACCTTCGAGAGATAATAATTTATAAGAAATAAAATTTCGAAACTGATCTTATGCTATTTTTATTTATGTATGTTACTTTCAAAAGAATTACCCTATATGTAGACCTTATTAATTAACTAATTATTTAATCAGTTTATGTAGTATTTAAGTAATAAGGTTAGTAAATTTTTCCTATCCTTCAAATTTATTGTACAATTCATCAAACTACTTAAAAGTAACATTTAACGGCTTTTTTTTTTTAAGTGTTTTATAAATATTTTTATTCTTACCTATACGTGTTTCTGTCATTTCTACAATATTTTTAAAAAAATGAAAACTTTTTTACCTTTAATGTTTATTATAACATTTTCATCTATTTACACATCAACAGTACAAATTCTTTACATTTTACAAATTACTATTACCTATTGTGGATAAAAAAAAATGTATTGATATTTTAGAAATGCATCTCTTATATAGGTAAAATAAACTGTAGAAAATTTAAAGTTTATTTTTAGATTGGAATTAAAGTATCTTTTTAGAATTGCACAAACTTTTCAAAAACCATGTACCATAAATCAATCGATTGTATTTTGAGTCTTTAACTTCACAAAATTGTTTCACTGCATAGCAGTTGCCCAAGGTGGAGTCATTGGCTGTGGATTTTGTAGATACGACATCACCACAGCAGATATAGACAGCATAAAACTACTGAGAATTTGCTTTGTGTCGTCGCTTACCCTTGAATTAGCAAAACTTATACAAGAACAGTAAAGAGCTACCCAAGCGCACCATTTTAACCTCATCATTAAACCACACATACTGAATATCATTCCCAAAATGTTCATATAGTCTGGTGTTAAATCGTCGCCTGGTTGAGCTTGACTGCTTACAACGGATGGTTTGTATCGAACTTCCTTATCAGGACGACGTGGATCCGAAGAACTATTCATTCTACAAATAAATATAATAATTGATAGCATTTATTATTTGAGAAAAAAATATTAAGTAGTTTCTTTACATTTTTAGTAGTAATACAAAAGTAACCTCAAAAAAAATTAATTTGTCATTGCATAAATTAAAAAGTACGAAGCATAATTTTTAGAAGCCTAAATTTAACGTTATATAATTGAAACAATAATTAAACATACAAAAGATTTTTCATTCTTGGTCGAGTTATTAGACAGTAAAATTTAAAAATGAATTATTTCTAAGAATTTGGTTATTTTGCATTTTGAAGTTGTGATAAAAACTAAATAAATTGTACCTACTTGTTACAAAAGTTCGTGAAAGATATTAAAAAGGTTTTAATTAAGAGAGTAAAGAAAAAAAATTACTCCACGAATTTATTAACTAACTACACCCAGATACGTGCATGACACAGTACACAGCTGACTGATCAATTAATCGATTTACATCAGTCGGTAAGCAAATGTCAAATATACGTAATGTTACAACTTTACACTGTAAATTACTGTAGATTCTGGGTAGAAGTAGAATAAACAGTAATGTGACCGTCGCTAAAATGAACACCAGATGTCATTGCACCGCTACACGTGGAGTTATTGTCCGGTCTCTGATTCTTCGATCCGGAGAAAAAAACACATACGCAAAATTTCGTCTGCCTGATTTTTATACATGTTTTAGAAACCTGTTACTACTAATATACTAACAATAGAAGTATTAAAATGGGTGAAGAAGTTAATGAAGCAGAACAGAAAAATTATATATCTTGTTTAACCTGGGTAAGAAGAGGAGTTGCTGCTTCGGTACCCGATAAGGTTAGATATCAGACATTGTTGTTGTTCACTTTTATTGTTATTTAAATATAGATAACTGCTTGACAAACTATTTTTCTTAATGTCCACAGATTGAATTGACTCCACAAGAGTTGCAAAATATAATTCAAAACACCCACTCGGAACTGCAGTAAGTGATTTTATTTATTCATTATTGTTAAACTGCTTTTATTTATTGGAGAAAATTAATTTTAGAGAAACAAAAGATGACGATGACAGTGATGAAAATGTGGAAGATACCTCTAGTTCAACAAAATGTCAAGATTCTAAAACTGTTGATAATTGTGAAAATGATCAAGTGATGGGTGATGGTTCATTAAATGCTAATGATGAATTTGAATTTGATAAATATGACGACGAGTGTTAGTAATTTTTACTTTTATAAACAAAATTTGGTTTGTACCATGTTGTAGATTAGATTTCTATGTAACTTTTTTAATAATCTGCAGCTGGTGATATTTATTGTAACATTAATGGAATAGCAACAATCGAAAAGGGTAAAGATCCTCTTATAACTATTGGTGACAGTGAAGATGAAGATTCGGAAAAAGAAGATGATATCATTAAGCCAGATGATAATCTTCTTTTAGTAGGCCATATTATTGATGAAGCTAGTGTTTTGGAAGTTTTTGGTAAATTATTTATTTATTAATTTTATTTAATTCCTCTTAATCAAGTGTCAATGCTTATTAAATTTTCTATTTTTGAAAATAAGTTTATAATGAAAGAGAAGGTTCTTTTTATTGTCATCATCATGATTATTTACCATATATACCACTGTGTTTTGAATGGCTTAGTTATGATCCATCAGAAGAAAAAGCTGGTAAGAAAATTTTAAATATTACATTTTCTAATACAAAAACTAACCTGATTTAAATGCTTATTTATGTGCAGGTAATTTATGTGCAATTGGTAATGATACTCCAATTATCGAAGTATGGGATATAGATGTGGTTGGAGGAATTGGTCCTGTATATAAATTAGGCAAGAAACCTAACAAAAAGAAGCACATCAAACGAGTAGGACATAAAGATGCAGTTTTAGATTTAGCTTGGAATACTACTCACAAGTAATATCATTGTTACATATTTTGTAATAGTAATGAATTAATTGTTAATCAATCAATTTATATTATTTCTAGTCATGTTTTGGCAAGTGGTTCTGCAGATTGTACTACCTTATTGTGGGATCTAGATACTGGTACTCCCAGTACAAAATTATCATCATTTGAGGGTATAGTACAGACGATAAAATGGCATCCTGCAGAAGCACATATGTTACTCACAGGAAGCATGGACAAGTATTTGATCAAAATTTAATAATTATTTAAAATGTTTTTAATATATAATGAATATAATTATAAATTTATTTTAGAAAAGTACGATTATTTGACTGTAAGAGTGAATCTGCAAAAACATGGCTTGTTTCTGGAGAAGTAGAAAAAGTTGTTTGGAATAATATTGATCCTAACACATGCTTTGTGAGTTTCTTAAAAACTAATAATACTGTATTTAAATTAAAGTGTGAAAATAAGTACTTTTATTTTAGGTAAGCACCGATAATGGATACATTGAATGTATTGATGTCAGGCTTGATAAACCATTATGGCAAAAAAATGTTCAAGATGGGGAAATAGCAGGTATAATTACTAAAATAATATTTATATGCATTGCTCTAATAATGAATCAATATATTAATTATATACTTATTTATTTATAGGTTTATCCATGAGTACAACATGTCCAGGTCTACTAGTTAGTTCAACTAAAGATGGAATTGTTAAAATATGGGATATACAGAATCATTTAGAACCACAACAGATTTTTGAAAAACAGACAAATTTAGGCCAAATTATTTGTTTAGAAGCTGCTTGTGATACTCCTTACACTTTTGCCATAGGAGGAGATAACAAAGCACATAATCTAAATGTGTATGATTTTACAACTATATCTGAAGGTACATATATATATTTTTTTTAATATAATTATAAATATCTCACAATCTATAATGTTCAACACTTACAAATTTTATATAGTTTCAGAAAGATTTAAAAATCGCGAACTAATAAATAATCCATATGTCAGTTTACCAAATTTAAAGAAAGATAATAATTTGCATGAAGATGTGATGGATGTTGCACAAGATTTAGGTTCAATAGATTTAGAATCTAAGAAATCTAATAAAGTCGTAAAAAAGAAAAAAAAGCCGAGACATCGTAATTTTAAATAAAGTTATTTGTATATATATATATGTATATATAGTTTATTATAAATTAATATTACACATACTTTTTAAGCAACTATGATCATATTTTGTTTTTTTATAATAAATGAAGTTTAAGAAAAAAAAATTTTTACTTGGTTAATTAAATAAAAGCCCATATTATACTTGGAAGAAGTACTTTATATTTTTGTTTTAAATTGAAAAGGAAAAATGTCCGCACATTCTATGAACACATAGCAAGATCATTTATTTACATTAATTATTTATTTAAAGTAAGACCTCATTCAAATATAAAAGAAGCAAAGTATAAATATTGAAGAGTTCTCATTACATGATACAAATATTTTTTTTTCATATATCGCTGTGTATAATAACTACATCATGCAATTAAATTTCACTTTTTTATTTAAGTTAAATAATAATTCATTAATTGAAACCTCTTGAAGTAAGCTTCAATTTTTATTACTCTATATGCACTGAACATTTACATACAATATTAAATTATACATATAAAATAAAGCTAAAAAAATCAAAGGCAGTGCATAATTATAGTTTGCAAATATCTTCATCATCATTCACAAACCGTCATTTACATTTTACTACATCAGAATATTGAATTTCTTAAAATTATTTGTATATAAATCATACAATTTAAACTTGTCGATTAATCACTTTATATTCAGTATAAAATCCAGAAAGAATTAAAAATACACATTCTGACTATACATACAGGTAAAAGATTTATAGTGTATAAAATAAGTTAAAAAGTAATAGTTACATTACTAAATAATATATGTTTGCTTGAATATATAAAATATGATTAATCGATAAGTTATAAAAATGATGTAATATTCACCACAAAGTCTTATTTGATCACTGCATTCGCTAAACGCAAATGTCAGTACTTATATTTTATTTTATATCACTCATTTGTATATCCCCTTGCATGTACATTCATTAAAACTAATTTATCCCAATTATCTAGCTTCTCCATTCCTTCATCTCCACATTCTACCAGGAAAAATGTTAAATAATTAGGTTTTACATAACGACATTACTAAGACTTAATTAAATTAAAATAAATATGACGAAAATATATTATAGTTCTGAAAATTATAATTGCATTACACCTTCCCCTTTAAAAAAATATGAAACATTTTTTATTTTATTGGTCAATTGTTCAATTAGCAATATTAGAAAATTTTAAAAGAATTAAGTAAAATAATATTTTATTAACATTATTGTTGATGCTTATGATAAATGTTGCAGAAAGTGTATGAATGTTTCTTAGGAAGATATTAATAAACTTTAAAACTTGCTCTCTGGCAGTGGTTATGTGGCGACAAACGTTACAGACAAATTATGCTAATAATGGTTTTTATGAAATTAATAAATCTACTATTTTTATCTCAATATATCGTATTAAATTGAGGAAACGATTTCATCCAGTTTATTAGTAAAGATAAGGATTTTCGATGTATAAAACTATGCTACACTTCGGATCTTACGTTAATAAACACCATCGATTTTTTACATAATTTTGGTATCAATTTATCAATCGTTAAGAAGTGAAATTCAATATAAAGTTACAAATGTTTCTTTTAATAAATGCATGTGCAGATCAGTTATTTAATATTTCTATCTATTATTGGAATTCTATTTATTCTGACTTTCTCCAATGTAGTCTTATAAATGTTTTGTATTTGCTGTATCAACAACTTTACTGTCGAAAATAGTTTAACTGTGGCTTGATTAAAAATTCAAATAAATTTCATCCAAAAGACAAGTTGTATGAATATTGGTATGAAAAAGTAAGTGCCTAAGTACAAAACTGGTTGCAACAGGAATCTCCCTGACTTTTGCATTGCAAACAAGAGCAAAGGCACTTGGACCATTTGATCAGCTCCCTTTTATCTTTCGTTTAACTTCATATCATACAAATTCATAGCCATTAATAGCATAAAACGTCTATTCTTTTTGTTATATTATTTTCTGTAGTTTGTAACATATATATATATACATACATGTATGTATGTATATATATGAAACAATTAACGTTGCGCTTAAAGACAAACGTCAGATGGACAAAAGATGACAATACATTAGACAATATATTAGTTTAAAATACTTCCATAAGGACAGTATACCATCAAACGATGGCGCAGCACACCATTGCGATTGCAAAACTGAGTTTCTAAGCTTTGGGCAACCTGAAGCCCTACATCAGTATATTGAGATTTCATAAGATAGTTCAGTGTACTGAAACATACCTTAATAACTCTTACAACTGTTTATCAGTGTTCTTCAATAATAAAATGGAGTTTCACATTCATTGCAGTACATAAGCTAACTGCTTTTAAGAAGACATACATTAAAAATTATATAATTTTTATATAATATATTTGTATTACTACCAATTAGAAGTAGTAAATTTCTTTAATTATTAAACAAACATATAATTAATTATGATAATTTATAATTTAAAAAGTGTCTAAAATCCATTTTTAATAATGATCTATAATTACATAAAATATCTATACAAATTTACAATCAAAATAGAAATAAAATTTAATGTATATCTTCTCAATAATTATAATTTTAAGTCACACATCCCTTCATGCACACACACATACATACACACACGTACATTTTTACATAGAGTCTAAGCTTTGCGTTAACAAATACTCAGACATCGGTGCCTATGTCGAGGCTCCTTGAATCTTGATTTGAGTCATGTTGGCTCCCATTTTCCGAGGATGCACTGCTTGATAGTCCAGATTGGTCACTGTTTGCCTTCTTCACCTTGGGTTTGTATTCGGTGATGACAACCGTGACGTTGTTTACCGTAACCTCATTGCTCTGAGCTGTACTTCTGTCAATATTCTTTAGTCGGGGTGGGTGCCTCGACTTACGTCTTGGCTTGTCCAACTTGTTCCGGCCATCCTTACTACTACCACTTGATGAGCCGCTCCCGCCTTCCTTCTTAGTCGGCTTTAGGAGCGGCACATATTGCTGCTGGGCAACCTGTCGACCATTACGCTGATTTTCATTGACCGACCTGACCTTTTTTCTTCCAAGCCGCTATATGTTTTTGTTTTTATGTTTGTCTAATGTTAAGGACTTTGTCTGATGTGAAGGGTTATAGTATATTGTTCAAAACTAATGCTCAATGACTGTGTAAGCTTGTAAAATTTTGTTCAAAATGGAGAACTTTTTATAATATACTTGTTATGGAGTAGTTTAAATGTAATGTATATTTTTAATGAATTGTAATGTATCAATATAATTATAATTATCCAATTGCTCAATACTTTTATAATAATAATTAACATCTTTAAATAGATACAACATTGCGTATAATAATAAAATTTAATAAATACCTGCTGGGCAACCAGCTGAGGGTTGATACGCGGTTTACGCGTGGAGGTACCTTTACGGACGTCACACATTAGGCACTTGAATGCTTCGGCTGTGTTACGATAAGTACAAACACTGCAGTCCCAATAGTTTTCTTCCAGAACCTTCGCCTGACGTTTACCGCTTCCGGAATGGTTCATTGTTCATCGGAATTAACTTATGGACAACTTTGTTCCTTCTCAAGTGAGAACCCACCTCTCCATGTAGCGTCCTTTCAGCTTCATGTAAGGTGTTATTTTTTGCTTCCTGGGTCAATAGATAATTTTTGTCTACAGGAGGTATATATCCTCCTATTAAAATTGATAAGCCGATTTACTCGGCTTGTCAGATTATTAAAAATTTATTAAAAGATATCTACAATACTATTTGAGATATCAAATGAACACTGTACAATGTTTCTTTAAGAAATTGTGTTCATTGGAATAACCTACAAGTCGTAGGTAAAAGAGAAAGTCTGGAGTCATAATGTTGTCTTGGTTATACCTGTAAATTATAATACTATTAGAGATTTTAATTATCAAATATATATACATACATACATTTCTAATAGTTTACCTTTTAAATATACATATAATCCTGCTGTCATATGAAAAATTGGTGTAACAATCATTATTTGGAAACCTAAAATAATACATTTGTAATGTAATATTAATGGTAAGCGAAACAGTACAGAGTTTAAGTAAAGTAATAAGATTGTTACCAACAATTTCATGTTTAATTTCAAAGTAAAAAAGTTAAATACATTTCAACTATTGATTTTATATAGGTAAAACCCAAATAAATATAGAACAAATTTAAGATTTCTTTAGAATATTAGAAAAATGAAATTGATTTGTATTCAATCAATTAGATTAGCAATCTATTCAAGTGTACAAAAATAAAATAAATAAAAATTTAACTAGAAAAATATAAGTAGCTGTTAAACTAATCAATAATGAAGGTGTGCTAGAATTTGATATTTATATATGTATAATAAAATATAAAAATAAATTATATCTTGATAAAGCTTAAACAATGAATTTAATTGATTCAGATGTTTATGTATATATGTACATAGATATAGATAATATACACATACATATTTAACAATTAAGTGTAACAATTATTTAAAGTTGCTCCAGTTGTAACCATGAAATTCTAATATTGCAAAAGAAATAATTGTGAAACAGTGGCCAAGCTGCTGCATAATCTTAAAAAGCAAGAGAGCAAGGAACAAAAATTAAGAAAAAAAGTATCCCAATCGTTAATTGTCAATGCACGTCAGAGCTTAAAATAAAAGATGTACCATCAAAATTAATAAGGAAATCTTAGGAGATTGCGAGCAATTGAGTTGTATAATATAGAAGAATCAATATATCAGCTACCTTATCTAAATTAATGAGATTGTGTAAAACTGCTCTGTTGTAGATATAATATGTACAGAAGTGAATAGATAAAATATTACAATAACCCATAAACGACCTTACGAAATTTTCATGTTAATGCAGTAGACTACGAGATAAAATATTAAGTACCATAAATAAGAGTCAAACCTTGTAAAAAATCTCGGAGCTCGTCACACGAAGTTCTCACGGTGATGTAGCGGCGATGCAGCAGCAGCAGCAACCTCTGATTCCGCGAATCTGTGCAGGCGGCGGCATCGTTCACACTATTAGCACACACACACACACACACCACCGACACGTAAGTACGTAACGTACGATGTACACACAGCAGCCACTCTCCGCTCTCGTCGCTATATGCTCTCTGACGGAAGTGTCGATACTTTTCTCTTTTATTATCGGCTGGTAGATTTTTTTTTACGTGTACCTACATAATATATATGTATATATATATATATAACGCGTCCGTTCTTTCTGTTTCGTTCCCCGCCCGGTGACGCGATGGTCGAGTGGAAACGGATTCTTTGATGTGTACATGTGTGCGTGCGTATGTGAGGGTGCAGCATTTTAATAATCCTATACATATACACCGTTTTGCCGTTAAGCCGTTATACGACTATTTACAATACAATGATAAACCAATTAAAAGGTTAAAATTAACGTGGCAAAAAATATCTGTTACATTAATAAAACAACAATTTAACAAAAAAAATGAACTTTTATTATATAATTTAAATAATTTAATTTTAGACAGTATAATACTTAAATGCTGATTTTGCAAAGAAAATATGTAGTTTATAGATTTATACGTTATAATTTAAGTAAAAGAAAGCGTGAAAATAAATTATGCGATTGAAATAAAAATTGTCCAACACCGCGGTATAAATTATTTATTTATTTTAAAATTGCCGCCAATGATCCATGAAAATGACCCCAATCTAAATACCAACTCCGCTTATTCTATCGCATACAATGTGTATATCTATATTTATTATATGTAAACATTCCGATTTCCCAAATGTTATCGTCACTATAGAGGAATTACTTTACTCGTATATATATAGCTTTTAACTTACAAGTCGTGACTTCGTGAGACACCTGAAACCTGACATTCCTTACAACACTCAATAAACTTTTTTCTTGATTATTTCTAAGTACTTTTAATATTATAAGCATAGTCTATAAGTGAAAATTTTTTTACATCTCTGTCGATCGTTGTATGGTTTCATGCGGCACGAATATGGTAATAATATAACTATTCGTTAATTATCAATGTTTTTGTCAATGCATTTGTGCAAGTTATTTAGAAGTTATTAAAAATTATTCAAATATTTTTTGTTTATAATATTAGGTTAACCTTTAAAGGATGGGACTGGTCCCTTTAGGGACATCTATTTAATCCGAGACTCCTCCTAAGATATATATTCGATTTATAAATTAATTACACGTTTTAAAACAGGTCTATTTCCATTGACAATTTACCGTCCTTTGAAGGTTAATAAGTTATTATTGTTGTTTTATTTAGACATTTAATTTATAATTATTTCAAGGTATTTCTTAAGATAAATATAACTGATTTCTATATTTGAGTATATATTTCTTCATATTCGCACAGTTTTCTGAAGTGCATGTATTTAAAATATATTATTATATTACAAGTGAATATTTATCTTCTTAATAAAATAGAGCTGAACACATTTATTATATCAAGTTATTTTTCAATATACCTAATATTTGTTTTGAAATATTCACATTCTCTTTAGTCGCATATGTCATATTCTGCTGATGTATTATTTTATCTTTTATCAGATTTTTATTTAATCTATGTTTAATATTCCACTGTTATTACATTGTGTAATATTGTTTTAACCCTGTAGGAAAGTTCTGCTGGCTCGGAAACTGGTGACAAGCCATGGGATCATGCTTGGAGTACAGAAGAAATGCGAAAACACCGCAAAGAATGGAGTCTTGCGGGTGACGCTGGTCTTTTGAATCACTTGGAACAATTTTCAGAAGTATAACCAAAATTAATTATATTTATTTCTTTTATTACTGTTGTCACTTATTATTTGTTTACTGATGTTTCTAGAATTTAACAAAAAGAGCTAACGAAACTCAAAAGTCACTTGATGCTATGGTATCTGAAATGACAGAGACATCGATAATTGTTGACAATATAATTAATGCTTCATTGGCACTGGCAAATACTCAATTTATAGAAAGCAGAGTACAAGAAGATAATGTAGAAATAGAAAAGCCTGAAGAACCCATTCCAAAGGTATGTTTTTATTTGTTTCGTCTAAAAGTACAATATTAGTACTAATATTTTTATAATAATAGTATAATATTATTTTCTATTCACTTTTAGGATGAGAGTGATAACGACTTAAGTGCCACAGATTTATTATTAGCCAGTGTGTACGAAAGTATTAGTGAAGGTATACGTATAATGGAGGAAAAATATGAAAAAGTTGAAGTTTTAGCAAGTGATAGTGAAGATGACGACAATGCTATGCCAAGGTTAAACAATTTTAAATATTTATAATGATTAGTTTATTTATTTTAAATTACTTATATACTTTACATATAATTTAACGTGTTAACTGCATAATAAAAGATATAATTTGATTTTATTAATAGTGTGATATTGAGGCCAAAAGATCCTTATCGAGATAGGCCATTGCCATATGTTTTTGATTCAGAGGAATGGAAATCTTCTACTAAAGTTGGTTTAGAATCGAGTAGCAGTGAGTCTGATCAAAATGAAGATGAAGATTCGGCAAATGATACTGATGAGAAAAATGTAGGATCTATTTTAAATTCTAACATTCGTACAAATTTAAGGGTCGGCAGACTGTCATCTACATCTAGTGGGTCTAATGATTATAATATAGAAAGTAGCAGTATTAAAGATAACGAAAATAGTAGGCTACATACTAGAAGTCAGGATACTCTTAATTCAGATACTGAACCAACAACTCCATCAAGTGCTTTACCAAAAGTAAAATTTACTTTTTTATTTAAATAGTCAATAAACGTTTTAGTACAATAGCTTGATAAACTATAACTTATCAATGTTATTTATTTTTTATTAGACTCAACATACAAATAATGGACCACCTAGTTTTGCTGAAGAATTAGCTAAAAGACTAGGTAGTGTGTTGCCCTCTCAAAGAAACGTAGTCGTTCAAGATTCAAGCGAACAAGTTGTAAATCGTACTGAAGGTAATATTTTTAAACTTTTAATAATCAAAATATTTATTCAAATTATATTGATTGATCAAATTTATGTATGATTTGTAGATGATATTTTTTCAAAAGACGACGAGCAGGATGTATTTAATAATAAAACAGATAATTTATTTAGTCAAGGGAAAAATCTATTTTCTGATGTACCTTCTACTTCTTGGAAAAACAAACCTGCAAGACCCGTAAATAAAAATATAATTCCTGCAAGTATCGATGTTCCTCCACCTTTAACCACAATTTGTAAGTATGCAAATTTAAGAAAAATAATCCTAACATTTATTTAAATTTTTTGTTTAGGATTTGTAATTGAAATGATAATACATAAATATTTTAATATTTACAGCATCAGCACCAAAATCGACAATTGATGATTTATTCGGCGACGCCGATGATTCCGAGGATTCAGATGACATATTTTCAAGTAAAGCATCAAAAGACATATTCTCAAGTAAAAAAGAAGCGATAAGATCCGAGGTATTAAATAAACCAAATGTCGATCACCTCAAACCTTCCGACGATGTTACGACGAGCACTCCGTTAACCAAAAATGAAAATGTTTTTTCGGACATGTACAACGATCTGTTTTATTCGGATACAAAGCAATCTAAACCATCTGAAATATCTTCGATAACATCCGAGGTTATCAATCTCTCATTTATTTGTTTTAAATATGCAGATAAATCTTCTAACTACAAGGTTTTCATTTTGAATACTAATGGTTAAAATAAACGAATGTATTTCAGCGATCTACCGGGGAGGAAGCTTCATCTTTGATAACATCCGCGACCTCTTCGGAAATGATAAACCAAGTTAGCACAGGACAAATCGAAGGAAACTTGACCGATAACGTGATCTCGGTTTCTTCTGCCAGTGGTAATATCTCGCTACCAAATGCCGACAGCGTAAGCAGCAGTGGTGTTTCAGTCCGCGAAGACTGGCTAGACACTTACGGTTCGAGTTTAGAGTGAGTAAACTTGTCTTTTTTTTTATCTACGTCGTTTATACGTATAAATACAATTACGGAAATTTTTATAAATTCTAAAATAGATAAATTATTACCAATCACTGCTCAATATTTAAATGATCGTTTGTTTGAAACTATATAAAAAAAAAAGAAGTAAAATGAAGAAAACTCTTGTACGTTGCTTACAATCAATATCCGCGTTCGCAAGTATGCGCACGATGTCTCATCGAAGCATTTATAACAATATAGAGCGTATCACTCTGTGATTCATTTTCCTCGTTTGTCGCGCGAATCGTCGGATAGTGTTTGACAATCCAAGACAATTCAATAGATGCAGTTGTGCGTATTTAGTTGAGAATCAAGTAGAACGGCGAATTAACTAAAAATGGGACATCTTTCCCCTTACGATATTAATTTTTTTGTACTCATTCGACTACGCATTTATAGCGAGTTAAAAAATAATAATTTATAAATGCGTGTAAATAAAGGTCTGTGATAATAATAATCGAGGCGTCGTAAATACCTTAATAACGTTTTTTTTATTAAAATATATTTATTAAAATAAAAAAAAAGTGTGTAGGACAAGTTGAGTACAACGGGATTATCGATATCACTTATAATTGTATTATAGAGGTTTGTTAGTGAATTCTTCGCAAATAGGAATCATACAGCATTCTGGATAGGATTTCGATGGGTCTCCTTTGAAACCAACTGTTTTGCCACTGCAACGTGCTTCGGCGCACCTGCAACACACATTTTCACTGCGTTTATAAACTGTTTTTTTTTTTTTACTAAACACATACCTCTAGTTTGTTACTTTTAATCCATGTAACAACGAGACGAGTAATTTATATTCGCGACGTATAGCTACTTCTTGTTTATTTAATATTTGAAATAACAAAATATCAATCGAACATAATGTGAAAATAAGGCGATAGTTATATACATACGGTATGGCGATAATCTTGGAATTATCCTTGTTACATCGGTAGCTGGAGCATTCCTCATTTTTCGCGTTGTTGCAATATTCTTCGCGAAATACCTCGTCCCCTACTGTACAAACAATGTCGAATTATTGGTTAAAATGTTTGGACAATAAAATTGATAATAAGAAAGTGTATACCTGCATCATCCTCCGCGTAAACCGTTATAACGAACAAAGTGATAAAAACCGATAGCAACGCGTACACCTTCATTTTCGAGAAGGGAAATGTGAATACTGAAAGGCTCGTGATATGCGAGAAACGACGGCTCGTTCCTATACGTAACTTTGTGTGTAACGTGCAGGTATATCGAAACTTTTCTCGCTTTATATCTGCTTTCTCGTGCTCTTTATTTCCTTTTACTTTATTTTTACTTTATTTGATATTATTATTATTTTTATTATTTAGTTTCTTAAAAAGTCGTTTTTACGTAATGCGCGCGCGCGCGCGCGAGAGCGCGTTTAAAGGATATACGGGATATCTCGATGTGGCTGGTTTATTCCTCGCTCCGATTTACGTTTCTACGTGTACACTTGGCTTCTTTCACTTTGATTCGATTTTATTATCGAATCAATTCGAAGGTCCTTAAAATGTTGTCATTGTCTCAAAGAACTTTCGATGGAAAATTTTTGTTTACGCGGGTTGATAAATATACAAGTGCATAGGAATTAACAAATGGGCTGTGTTTTTTTTATATTTCAATCGGTGTAATACACTGAGAAAATTAATTATTTGGGATTAAGAATCTTCCTTAACTGTTAAGAAATGTGGATTGAAATACGGCGAAAGGCGCATGACTTAACAATAAAATTTTCTATGACATGATTTGGGAAGGTGCACGTTATATTTAAATTTTTTATACTAAATCATTTACAAGCAAGAATTGTAATTTTGATTCGAGTTTAGTGAATTAATATGATTATATTAAAGAAAATTAATAAGAATAAATAAATTAAGATTAATTTTTCAACATATCTGTAAATAATAATGTATTTGTATTATAATTAATACATCAAATAAGAGTTTTCGTTGCGATTCTAAATTATTTAAAAATGATTTTTTTCTTCAAGTTATATTCTCTAACTATTCAGAATTATGTACTTCATATTATAACATAATAGATATTTTTCTTTTAAAGAAAAAAAGTTTGTAATAATAAAGGAATATTTCTTAACTATTAAGAAATCGACATTTGGTATAAATGATATAAGATTTTACGCTGCGAAATTGATGGTTTCTTTGAATGAAAGGAGTAGTCGAGGGACAGAGTTGACAAATTATTATAAATTATTATATATTTTATAAGAACATTGACTACGTACATATATATATGGGCTATTTCACGTCAAATGGTACGATGAAAATTTTAATTCTTTTATTTTTTTTTATTTATTAACTCCAGACATTACAATATTTTACAATAAAATATGTATCCTATAGAGGTGCACACTGCACCTGTACATAGGAGCCGGAGAACTTAACACTATATCCTAATACTAAATTAACCTAATACTATATTTAAATAAGAGTTTTGCAACTTAATCAATATAACTAGTATACTGTTTAGTGCATCACTCTTTTACATTTTTTTTTTAAACACTTTAAATTTAAATGCTCATATTATTGTTTAATATTATTACTTGTTTCAATTTTTACTGAGTTATTAATACTAATTCTTTATATGTTTGTCTTGATCCAGTTTTTTAATTTTGCTTTTCTTACTTTAATATTATCTATATTTTTAAGTTCGTTTGGTAAGGTATTGTAATGGCTTACTGCTCTTATATAGCTGTTCTTTGAACTGACATTGCTACATCGACGTGGCATTTGGATATTCCTATTTCTTGTTATACTTTTTGAGTTTTTATAAATTTCTTGCAATGTACTATAATGAAAACTAAGGGATTCAAAAATAAAAGTTTGTCAATGTTCATTGGATTTTTATCGCTTATAATTTATTTTTATTAATTATTTAAGTAATCTATTTTGTTGATTTTGTATTATAGATTTGATATTTGTATATGCACCACCCCAAGCTATTATTCCGTAACAGATTATGCTATGGTAAAAAGCATAATACAGTGTTCTGAGAGTATCAGTGGACATGATTTTAGCTATTTTGTGAAAGATAAAAGTTAGATATTTCGTCTTTTTGTATATGTACTCTATGTGCTTATCCCATCTCATGTGACAGTCAAAAATAATTCCTAGATACTTTGTATTTTCCACTCTTTGTAATTTTGTTCCTTTTATGTTTATATGAAAATTTATTGGAATACAATCCTTATGGTTCACAAAAGTTAAATATACTGTTTTATCAATATTAAGTGAAAGTTTGTTAAGTGCTAGCCAATTTGCTATTTTATCAAGATTTGAGTTCATAATTGTTTCTACTTCTTTCCAACTATTGCTTGTTGATATTACTGCAGTATCATCAGCATAAGATAATATTGTATTATCTGGCATTGTTGTCAATAGATCATTCACATATATAATAAATAATAATGGTCCTAAAATTGTGCCCTGGGGTACTCCAGTTGTTATTTTCTCATATACACTATAGGCATCATTTATTTTTAACCCTTTGTTCCCTATTACTTAGATAACTTTTTATCAACTTCTGCGCTTTACCCCTGATTCCGTACCTATATAATTTATCCAACAAAATAGTATGGTTAACAGTATCAAAAGCTTTGGCTAAATCAAGGAAAGTTACTGCTATTGGAGTGTTTGAATCTAGGTTATTGTATATTATGTTACTTATGTAGTTTAATGCATCCTTAGTACTTTTGTTTTTCGTAAAAACCATATTGGTTTTTTGCTAGTATGTTACTGTCATTTAAAAACTTAATTAATCTAGTGAAAATAATTTTTTCGAAAATTTTTGCTAAGTTTGAAATAAGCGAAATAGGTCTATAATTCGTTATTTTATGTTTCTCGCTACTTTGTGAATCGGAATTATTTCTGCTGTTTTTAGTGCACTTGGCCAAGTAGTTTTTTCTATACATAAATTTATGACATGTACTAATGGTAATATTAAAAATCGAGATAGGCATTTTATTGTTTTTGCATTAATATTATCTACTCCTCCATTTTTATTCTTTAAATTTAATATTATATTTTCGATTTCATATGCATATGTGGGTGTAATAAAAATGCTATTTGAATTGAATTGTGGCAATTTTAAATTTTCATTTGTTTCTGTTTGTATTTTATCGCTTAAAGTTTTACCTATATTAGTAAAAAATTGTTCATATTATTAGCAATTCGTGTAGGATCACTTATCTTTTCATTGTTTTCAATTATGTAATTAACCCTGACTTCTTTGTTACTTTTTTTCCCCAGTTTTTCATTTATAATTTGCCATAGATTTTTTGGATTGCTAGAATTTTTTTCTATCTGCTCTTTTCATATAGTTCTTTGGCTTTGTTTATAATTTTATCTAGTACTTTAGTATAATTTCTATAGTACAACTTATTATCTAAGGTAGGATTTTCTTTCCAACATAAATATAAACTTTCTTTAGTTTTACAGGATATCATTATTGCACTTGTAATCCACCTATTTCTAGGATTTAAATTATTCTTATTTTATTTATTTTTATACTGTGTTTAACTATATTTATACAATTTTGTATTTTTTCAATTAGAGAATTTGTTGCTATATTTGGATCCTGTTCATTTAAAATTTCCGTCCAATTTTCATTGTTAGCTATTTTGATTAATTTAGTATAATCAATCATTTTAATAGTATTATTTATCTTTGATTTTCTAATTTTTCCTATAGTCATAATCAAAGGATAGTGATCATTAAAAGGGACAGTTAAAGTAAATGTGTTGTAGTTAATTACTGAAGTTTTTATAAAGATGTTATCAATGCATGTTCCTGTATTGCAGTTATCCAAAGATGGCCTTGTTATGCCCTGAAAACCCGGTACATATCCACTTTCAAGTAAGCTATTAAGTAATTCTTGCCCAATAGCTTCCATCTTTAACAGATCAATATTAAAATCTCCTATGATTAAATGATTTTTGGTTTTTTTTATTTCAAAAATTAACTTCTTTATATTTAGTATAAATTCTGTTTTAGGAATATCATGTGACCTATATACAGCAGAAATTAACATTTCTTTATTATTTTCTATAGAAATTTTGGAATTTATTATTTTTATTTTATTTATCTCAATTATTTCAGTGGTTTCTGTAATGTAGTCCTTCAAATACATAACGACACCATCTGATTTGTTTACTCTACTATCGTTATAAAATATTTTATACCCATTTATTGTAAAAAACTCTTTGTGATCCAAATTCCATGATTCAGTACACACAATGACACTTGGTTTAACTTCTAATCCTTTTAAAAAGACTTGTAATTTATTATAATAGCATTTAAACTTCTGATGTTAATATATAAAATATATTCTTTTCGAAATTTCAAGTTGTCATTCAATGCAGTTAAATCATGTAAATTTGTTTCCTTTTTTATAAAATTATTTTGTAAATCTTCTGTTAAATCTAAAACTTGTGACATTATTATTTATAATTTGGGGATAACGTGCTCGATGAACTGCTTCTGTGTCTTGTTGTTAATTTCGACGATGCTGCTAGAATAGATTGACTTCTTTCCATTGTGCGAGATAAAAAGTTATCTACTTTTCCGATATATTTTGGTACTATTGGCGCAATTTCATATTCTGTCATGTCAATATATTTTTTAATCTTTGTTTTTAAAATTCACATTTAAGTGTATCTACTGCGGTATGTTTAATATCATATTTTGTTTATACTTCTCATTACTGAACTTACAATTATGACAACAATAGTGATTGTTTGAATTACATTCTGTAGTTTTATGAGCACCTGCACATTTTAGACATATTGGATTATTAATGCATTTAGCAGTACTATGTCCAAAACGTCCACACTTATAACAAGGTTTGACCGATATCAAGTCAAAGACTCTGCAGTTTTGATGACCAACGTAAATTTGTTCTTATTGTCTCTGACGTCTTTATGAATTTCTGCTGACACTTCCAATATTGCCGTAGTTAACTTGCTTCGTGGATTAATATACGTGTGTAAAACCACGCCTTTACTTTCACAGCTGTTAAAATTTCTTTTGTTAATGTCTTCTTCTAGTTCTTTATTACTCATTTTTTCAATATTATCTATGCCAATTATTTTTATTTTAGGTTTCATTATTTGCTCTTTTTCTACTGTACATAATTTAGATAATTTTGAGTTTAATATGTTAATTGCATTATTTACACTATCCTCGTTTATACATTTTATTACAACTTCACTATCACCTTTTACTTTGACGTTTCGAGTTTTAATGGTTTTATCTTTAATTAAATAATGAGACGCTCCAAAATTTGAAAACAGGCTGGAAATATCTTCCAGAAGATAGAAAAAAAAATTTTAGGTGTTGAAAATGATTTGCCTAAGAGTTATTCCACCATGAAAAATGGAAATTTTTCAATTTTTTAAAAAATTTTTATTTTCAAAGCTATTTCTCTCAAAATCTATTAATTTCTTTGAAAAAACATTACAAACAACTTTTGTTTAGAATAATCTTTAGAACTTATCGAGCTGGGTTACAATTCTTAATTTTAAAATCTCGAAGAGATAGAACGCCCGGAAATATTGGATATCAAAAAAGGCGACCACGCCATAATCGATTTTGATCTAACACGCTCAAAAATCACATTTTTCGAGAGCTTTCGAATGGCGGTAGTGAGATTATTGGCCAAGACCGCTGGTGTAGGTTATGCCCTAAAATACATGAAATAGTGATTTTATGAGGTTTATGGGGTATAACTTACACCAACGGTCTTGGCCAATAATCTAACCACCGCCATTCGAAAGCTCTCGAAAAATGTGATCTTTTGAGCGGTGTTAGATCAAAATCGATTATGGCGTGGTCGCCTTTTTTTGATATCCAATATTTCCGGGCGTTCTATCTCTTCGAGATTTTAAAATTAAGAATTGTAACCCAGCTCGATAAGTTCTAAAGATTATTCTAAACAAAAGTTGTTTGTAATGTTTTTTCAAAGAAATTAATAGATTTTGAGAGAAATGGCTTTGAAAATAAAAATTTTTTTAAAAAATTGAAAAATTTCCATTTTTCATGGTGGAATAACTCTTAGGCAAATTATTTTCAACACCTAAAATTTTTTTTCTATCTTCTGGAAGATATTTCCAGCCTGTTCTCAAATTTTGAAGCGATTTAAAATTTTCATCGTACCACTTGACGTGAAATAGCACATATATCTGTTAAATTTCCTGAAAATTGCACGGTAATTTTTATCGTTTGTCAAGTCCGTCTCCCGATTACCCAATGACACTCTCAATTTCAATGAAAATAAAAATTAATCGAATAAATCAATTAAATAATTCGTAAATAAATATTTTATATAAAAAAATCTCTGAACGTTCTTTATCCGCGTAGAGAGATATATAGTTAATCGAGAGATACACGAATAATCATGAAATTGAAAAAGTTGAATAATCATCCACTTGGTCGGTCCATCCAGCAACGATCGTCGACGGTAATTATACAACGAGGCATCGATACGAAGGACGAATAAAACGAAGCGCGCGTCCAAGTACACACTGCACACAGAGGACAACCATAAAATGACCGCGACGAAAATTTCGAATCTATTTAAGACCCCTATATCTTGGTGCTCCGTCCCCCGTTCAACCGCAAATGAAGCTCACTTTAGCTCTTGACGCTCGTATATAACGAGCCGCGAACCTCGTTCAACGTAAAAATAGAAAATCATACTCTATAGACATCGAGACCTTTAAATTCCTCCTACTGGATTATCCTCGTTTATTGTCGCTATTCGTATCACTTTTTTTTTTAAAACACTGCAATTTTCACACATTTTTTTTTTGTATTTTCTTTAATTTTGGAAACTTACGCGTGGATATAATTATTCGCCTACGATTGTTTCCATTTCTTTTATTACGATGCAAATGAAACTTGACTTTCTCGTCGTGAATACAATTCCACATTGTTCGAGTATTCTATCCCTTTGTCACATCGTACGGTTACGCTATAACAAGTTCCGTGTTGCAGCGAAAATAAAATGAAATAAAATATTTAAAAAATAAAGAATATTTCGATTCGTTTTGATTCGAACTAGCGCGATAGAGATATATATAGATGGGGTGTAAGCTGGACAAACGAGACCATATAAAAGAATAGTGGCGCGTAGTCGTTTGAATCGTCGCGTTAACTCGATTAAGACAACCGAGATTTCGCAAAGACTGGCTTATTCTACATTTTTTCCCTTTTATACTTTTTTTTTTCTCTCTTCGCAAGTGAAAAAGTATTTACTAAGACATTTGAAGATACTTTTTTCCTTCGCAATGCAAGGCGACAAATAAAATATATCACGAGCGCGGATTATCGATCGAAAATTAAGTATATAATAAAATAAAAAACTAAGTGGATGCATATCAAGTACGCCTGCATATACGCGAAGTAAGTATGATTTTATCGGTATACGTGAAAATACATTTAAAAATTGCTTAAGAGTTATCGACGAGTTATCGAGTAATAAAGCTTCGTCGATCGTACTCGAAGAAAAAGTGTGTCTCTCGAGAACCCTCGAAATCGATGACGAAAATCAGTGACACGATATGATAAAACATGTATATATTATATAGTGTATCAACACCGGTTTTCTTCTATATAAACGTGATCGCGGGACGGTGCATCGTTTAAAAAAAAAAAAGAAAACTATCGTACACTCGTTAATAAAATTGTGGAAAAAAGAGCGTAAAAGTCGCGTTTCTCTCTCTCTTTTTCGTCAACGGCATCAACTGCAGAGGAAACAGTTATTATTCTCAAAGCAACGTTTATTTTTCTTTCTTTAGCGTCGTTCTTGGCTCAGTCACTCACCTCTCTTTCTCACTCGCGAGCACTCCCTTTTCTTATAAATAGATTTTTATATTGTCTCTTCGTTTTTCTTTCTCTTGTTTTCGCTTCCCGGTTTTTCTCTCTCCATGCAGATTTTCGCCCAACCCGATTATATATATACCCTCCTCGACGCGCGTTCGTAATTCATAATTCTTTGAGCTAATGGAATTTCAAATAGCCTCAAAAAACAAAATCATAATTTATACCTATAGGTGTTTACGCTGAGAGAGAGAGAGAGAGAAAGTGGTTGAAAAATATTACTTTGGTGGAAATAGCCTTTCTCTAATTACACCAGTTGCATTTGCAAATTTATATATTTCATACTAAATGTTAAAACAGCACGCGCGAATTTTTTAAACAATCGTGCAACGAACAGTCCAAATAGTTTGAATATCCTCAATATCCGTACATATATATATATATAGGGCTTTGTTACGCCGTTCCGTAAAAATTATCGTTTACGGAAACAGTGATCACCTATATATATACTACTGCAGTTTGAAAAATTTACTTTTCTAAATAAATAATGTCAAAGACTTCGTCGTATATACCTCGAGTACAAAGAAATACGGAAAAGTAAATAAATAAATAAATAAAAGTGCAAGGTTGGAGAGAGATTGGTTAAGGAAATAAAAGGGTTAAATAGAAAAATAGGAAAAGTGACGGAGGCGACAGGTTGTAAAATCCCCACCATATCCGACTATGAGATTTCCCCGGTTTTCTCGTGTCCTCCTCTCCCCCCTCCCTCCCCCCTCGCCCCACCCTCGACTCGGTTGCCCGATGAAACACTCGAGCCTCGAAGCCGCTGCGCGCGCGAGTCCAAGGCGAACGAGAGTTTAGTCGGTAGCGCGACGCGCATTGCGATTATTATCGCCTCCTATGTCTCTGTGTGATATGGTGTATGTTATACTGCGTTTATATACGTGAATTCGCGCCCCACCACTTTATGGTCACTTGGCCATCGTGTACCCGCGCGTGCAAACAAAAGACCGCGTTGTCCGTGTAATTATATATATATATATGTATAGGTATATATACATGGGTATATACACTTGTATATTTATTTATAACGATCTCCGCGTGCAACGATGCTCGATTCGACAGTGAAAGTGATGTGTTTCGGTTAAACGTGTCTCACAGGTATATATATATATATATCATTCCACTATTCGCACTTCCCTTTTTTTTTGTTTTATGATCTTCTTCGTCTCGTCGATCAACCGGTTGTTATTCTACAATTTTAGGGATATTCCACGATTATAGGATATATATTTATACGTATATATGTA
This sequence comes from Theocolax elegans, assembly GCA_026168455.1. Classification (NCBI taxonomy): domain Eukaryota; kingdom Metazoa; phylum Arthropoda; class Insecta; order Hymenoptera; family Cerocephalidae; genus Theocolax; species Theocolax elegans. The sequence goes on from CM047428.1 coordinate 56,747,876, forward strand.
CTTTTGTTTTTCGATATTTGTGCATAGTAACAACTACGTTTCTGCAGCTGTTAATTAAACTGCTGGATCGAACACTGTTGAACGAACGTTCGCCGCATTGTTATAAAGAGGACAGCGGCGATAGATAAACCGTGAAAAATATTGCGATAAAGTCGAAGAAAAGATAAAATCAAATAATCGTTGCTCTGCTGTACGTATATTTATATTTATTTTATCAGGACTTTATTTTATAATGTTGCTATACTGTTGACAGTTCACAACCCTATAATGCTCTTGATCAATCGATCGCATGGAATAAATTATATACTTTAAGTGCATCACTTTAAAATTGTTCGTTACATTTTTCGTTTGTTTTTTTTTATTTTAAAAGTGGAACTCACGTTGAAAATGAAATACCCGTTGGTAACTAAAGCTGCATCGATTAAAATGTTCGCAAAGAATACGTATGTACAGGTATATCGAAATGTAAAAATCTAAAAATTCGCGCACGCGATAGTTGGCTGAGAGCAGCTCTTCGCGCGGTATTTTAAACTTCTTTAAATTTAGTTTCCTTTATGATTTTACGAAAATTTAAAGAGAATCTTTCGAGTGCACCGGGTGAATTCTCTAAAGAGGGTATACCGCATCAATTCGATTGTACATAATAATGTTGTTGGTCCGTTACTGTCAATCGGTTCCCGAGATGCTCAATTTCAAATAACTCTAGTTTCTCCGTGTGCAAGAAGGCGGATCCGATTTCACTAATTCAAGACTCGAAAACGAGTTTTTGTTGCGGTTTCTTCGTGAGCGTGATGCGCTTGCACGTCTCCCGTGTGTGTGTGTGTGTTGTGTGTGTTTTGTGTGTAATACGACGACGCACGGAACGAAAAAGTCGCGCACGCGAATCCGAGATAAACTAAGCTCGGGTTGTGTACGAGATATTAGTGCGAGTTTATTCCGCGGTTAGGCATACTCGATCGAACGCGTAACGTTACACGAGTGCGCACCAGGTAGAGATCTATATGTTGTAGCTGCTCGGACGATTAGTCAAACAGTCGGTATCGCCTCGCGCTTCCTATGTCTCTTTTTATTCAAACAATCATTTTTTATTTATCTTTTATATATCTTGAGAGGTATACCCAATTGTTGATCAATTAAGGTAAATCTGTACGTTCATAGAATAATTTTATGTTAAAAAAGCTAATAATTGTATATATTTAGACGGATATAGAAAGTATAAGTATTAAACTTCCTTTTAGCCATCTCAGAAAAATAAAATAGGTGCTATTTTTAAAGTAAGCAACAATCTAAGAAAAAAAGGCGGGAAGTACCAATTTCTGATCAGTAAATTTTCGGTACATATACCACTTTCTATTTAAGTCTACTAAACAATTATTGATTGTTTAACCTTCAAATTGTACGTAGCAACGTTTAGATTTATCTAAATCTTATTATTTTATTGAAATAATAGACTGATCAGAAATTGGTTCATGATCAACAATTGGGTATGTGACGGTACACTTTTAAATAATAATGGGACGTTTTCAAAATAAAATTTATCGGGCTTTGCAAACCAATATGCTTTATTAAGCGAGGTTTTTACTCTTCGTCCACTATGGTTGGTGGAAGTCCCAGAGTAAACCTTTAAAATTTAAAAATTGGCGTTTCGACCACAGCACTCTAGCTTTGGTCTCCTCAGTAAGGAGCTAGAGGCCTTCCTTAGACGCCCGTCGCAGATGGAAAGCGACGACATATGAAAGAACTGCGGCTATATATATGCCTTGTTATCAACTGTTTCTCTAGCGGGTAGAGAGAACAGTCCTGACCTCCTGGTGGTAAGAACTCCCACCAACCAAGAGCGCGACGTATTTTCACCCGAAGTCGCGAGTTTTAAGAAAAACGAAAATTAAAAACGAAGAGTAAAAACCTCGCTTAATAAAGCATATTGGTTCGCAAAGCCCGATAAATTTTATTTTGAAAATAACCTGTAGCGAACGTTAAAATTTTCGTTTTTCTTAATAATGGGACGTGTCGTAGAGTATGTTCGTAGTGCCCTGCGTTAATTTAATCGCGAATTCGATTGTGGCCTGGCTCGGTTTAAAAATTCGCGGCCGCGCGATCTGGCTCTCTGCCTATTTCGTTATATTTATTTTTTTTGTTTTCTTTTTTGACGTTACGGTTTCGTGGGCCGTGAAAATATTACGACTTTGACTTCTTTTACGAGTCGCGTGGGTGGATTGTTTTGGTCCATCGGTCGAAGGTTTACCTTTGTTGCGATTTTGCGCGTATCGTATAATTTATTTGATATATATATATATATATATATATATATATATAGAAATTTTAAAGTCCTCTAATTTTCAAATTATTCGGCGACACCAAATATATGCATATTTCGAATATTATATATACATTGGAAACTATAAGGCGAGAGCGCGCGCGCCGCGGCAAGGAGAAATGGAAATGTGTAAAAGTGATTCACGTGTTTGTATACGCGTAATCACCATTCATAAATGTCTATATGTATATATATGTATATATATATTTATTATTCATGAGAAGTGTCACGGTGAACGACACGCTTCATCGTACACCTCGCACTTTCGAAATAGAAATCAATTCTTATTATTTCGAGTAATGAGCGACCGTAGGTGTCAAAAGAAAGTGGTAGATTAATCGTTTGCAACAGGTACTTCACTCGTAACTTCATTTATATTTATTTAAAACAATATAACAAGAATAACGACAACAACAACAACAATAATACTTTTCTTAAATAAATATATGTGATAATGGAGAAATAAGAGTCACACAGCGCGATTAACAAACTGGTGGAGGACAACATTCCGGATACGGTTTTTCAAATTCCTCGAGGTTGTAGCTCAATTTGTTCGCGCAACGCGAATACGGACACCTACAAAATTGATAAAGGAGAAATAACGTCGGAATGTGAAATAGATAAAAAATATATATATGTATATAAAATGATTCTTACGTTGTCGCTAACACTCGCTTTCGGTCTTGACTGCATTTGAATAATGCACATTCCCGTCTAAACGGGCTGTACCTTGGAAACTTGCAATACTCCTCTCGCAGCTCGTCTTCCTTAGTATCTGTCGTATGAATAATGAAAAAGAGAAAATTAACCGCTTAGAGACTATTCCAGTGAGTCATCCGACTCTCAGAATCCGCGCTATTCTACTCTTTGCTTATGGCGTAATTTTTTAAAATATCCATTACTTCTAAATGATCTCTATATATAGTAACTCCATATTCGTCAACGATCGTGTTGTTATTATTTTCTTTTTAACATTTGATAGAGTTAATTTATCTATTGTAAATTTTGGAGAGTGATATTTAAGATTATTTTAATTAGTCTGATACATTGTTTCCATCGTTTATCAAAATTTAAATTTAAATTTATTTAAATGTTATATTAGCACTTATAGTGATCCATAATTTGTACACGTAATAGATCGCGTCCAATATATAACCTATATGAATGTTTTGACCGATCCAAAAGTACATTCAACTCTTTATCGAACAAATTGAAAAATTGGACACACACCGCGGATCCTTAAATATACATATATGTACATAGAATTATCAAATGATGAATATATATACCTATATTTATATTCACGGTTTCTGAACTAACAACCGCGAAAGCACCGAGGACGCATAAAATCACGCAAAACTTCATTGTCTTGAATAAGAGAAAAAAAAAAAGAAAAGTACGTATTGATACGAATACTTTGAGATATACCGTTTAACATTCGATCGTGAAATATTCTTACCTCCTTATATCCCTGTTCTCCCACTTTTCGAATCGATGATTCTATATACTAAAAAAAACTGATTCACGCGAGAATCGATAATGCTAGATTGAAAAAAAGGAAATATGAAGAAAAAGATAGATCGAGGTATCGTAGGTTTATCTGCAGTTAATTTTTAGTTTCGTTTGGCTCTACGTGTATTTTATCTACCAATAATTATATACCTTTTCTTTCGAACGTGTATATAGGTGGTATTGGATTTTTTTTATCGATCGTTGATCAAAAAAGAAAAAGGGAATGTAATCTACGAGACCAAATGCAGCTGACTGTGTGTGTTTGTTTTCTTCCTTTTAAATTCAAGGCTGACTTTGGTTATTCATAATATATGCTGATCACATAATACATCTGTTTTCGTAGTAAAATCTCGCGGTACGCACAGGTGTGATACGCGTGCAACGTGACACAATTGTTACTAAATCACGTATAGCGATTTATCGTTCCACGCATAATTTAGAGAATTCGGTTCTCTTATATCTCTCTTTCATTTTGACTATTCAACTTTCGAGAAAAACCCGACAATATTTAACTTTTTTGATTGTCTAAGGAAGGAGGCGGTTGAAAGTAAACACGATATATACGGGTAGATTTATATTGTTTTTTTTGTTTGTTTTATTTTGAACAAATAAACTTATCGCTAAATATAATTATGTCTAAAACGGTATAAAAAAAGAAAGTTGACTAATCTATTAAAATGTTATTAGTCTCAGTGTCTAATACGTCAGTCAGTTTTGTTTTGATCCGATGCGGGTGGCATTGTCTCGCCGTTCAATCGGTCTCGTATTTTGTACAGCTGAAAAATATAAAATTATTTTTATAATAAGTGCAACGTATAGATCGTCTTTTAAATTTGTTCGTGTAAATGTGTACAATTGCGTTTCAACATTTGTTTTCATCCTTCGTTTCTAGCAACATTCAAATTTACGGTAATGATATTCTAATTGTACAATAAATCATAGTACTTTTTCCTCGTACAGATGAAAGTCATCGGTGAATTTAAATGTTTAACCTCTCGATATTATCGAGTACACACCTCGTTGAAGAAAAACAAAACTGTTTGATTTAAAAACAAAAAAAAACGCAAGATTCTCGCAATTGCACATATTTTATACCAAAAGAAATTAGGTTGATCATTTTAAATAATGTACATTAATAAATAATGTAATATTTTTCGATGAGCATAGCAATAAAGTATACATGTTGATATACTCACTTTACACCATCCAAGACTAAACCATGCGAATGCTGGATACATTGATAATCAGCGCAAACTTTGCTTTCGCGTCTCGCTTGCACAGCTCTTTCTTCGCACGTTGCGAGATCCCATTTCGGCGTGGTGTATTCTATGAACACAAGAAATTGCAACCGTAAATGATAAATGCTCTATTTTCCTTTGGGACACAAAAAAAACATTTAGGTAAAAAAAAATGTTTTTGCGACTGTATGTGTAAATTAAAAATACAATCGTATGTCGATAGTTTTGATCTTATTGAAATTGATTAAAAATGTTGTTAATTAATTTATTTTATTTGGAGATCGATGCGTTGGATCGACACGCGTAGGTAATTTTCAAATGCTCTGATGATACAACAAATGCGTTATTGATTATTGAATACACGTATAAGAAAATATTAGTCAATCGTGGTAAATGTGTAATTTGCAAAAAGGGGCATGTCGGACTCAGAAAATGGTCATTTTTAATATTTTTTTATAAATAAAAGAATAAACATTTTAAAAAAATCCTTAACACCATACCCTTAGGCTTGTTTTAAACAGTATACTCTAAATTTTTCAAATTTTTAAAAATGTAATTTAATTCTGATTTTTGCGTTGAAAATTCATGTCTTTTTCGATAAATATAATTACCGACCGAAAATTATTTATTCAATTATTATTAACAAATTTATTTTTTCTTAAAAATCAAAACGCCATACCCTTATTTTGTTTTAAACTATCCATATGAATTTTGTTAAAATTTTTAATTCAATATTTCGAGCATAATTGTTATGTTTAAAGGTGTAGATCCCTGTAATTTGGGTCCGAGATCCCGTTAAAACAATTTAATTATATCTTACAATTCAAATTCAAATCCAAATTCAGTCTTCATGTCAAATTGAAATCGCTCTAAAAATAGGTGAAAAAGTGTATAAACTGAATATGAACTTAAAAAAGTAAAAATAACAAAGATATTTGAACATTTCGAATGCATCTTAACCCTTTCAGACCCAATGTACATTGTATCACACACAGATGAAAAATTTTAAATTAATGTAAATTATTAAAAAAAAAAATAAAGAAATATTTCATTAGTATTTTTAGATTAATAAGATAATGTATTATACCAAATCAAAATTTAAAAAACAATCGTGGTGATAAAAATATAAATAAAAATATATAAAAAATTTATTGAGGTAGAAAAGGGTTAAAGTAGTTTTCTTGAACGCGGGAAAGATAATGAGATACGAACCTGCCGGTTGTGCCGTGGCCGCACAGAGGACAATAGCGAATAGGCAAAAGACAACCAAGTACTTCATCTTAACTGGTAGAGCTATAGCTGAAAGACTGATTTTGATTTTTGATCCATGTCGTTCTTCTTATATATACATTTTACCACCTGCATCTCCCTACTTTTCGTTTTTTCGATCCCCGTGGTAAGACCGATAAGCGATTGATACACGGCCCACAGGTATACAAGCAGTGGGAATTTCCGGACAGGATCGACTAGACCGTATTTATAAATATTCATCCGCGTTTTGAGATAAATCGATCGACGCAAACAGGTTTCTCGGATTGTCCGATCAAGGATTAGGGACTCGCGTCTAAGGTTAATTTTAATCGACTTATTTTCATTCGCACGTGTCGATTATTTTTCTATATCCGCGCGTAAACGCGTAAAATATTTGTTTGTTTATTTTTTTTTTTACACTTCGATGTGACGTACTATTTTAAATAATTTACATTTGTAATGAGACAAAAGATGTATATGAACGATTAATTTACTGTAGATTTATAGCCTTATAATATAAAAAAGTAGGTCGAAATCTGCAACCGGGAAAAGTTGAAAATTCTATGAAAATATATCAATAGGGATAAATTAGTAATCAAAACATAACGTAGATTTTATTTTTAGAATTACACGTTAAGGTAATTATTATTCTATGTTTATACAAATGTTAGACCAAAATACACTTTCCCCGTATTGCTATATCGGAATATTGTGTCCGTGTCGTCATTGTTTATTTAATTAAGATTTAATTAATTATATTATGTAGCGAATGTACTTATATCATTTATAATAACATTTAATAACATTTTTACTGTTAACAAAATAATTTTACTTTATTGATGGTTCTAAAGAGTTGTCATTACCATACTTTACTGCTATACGTTTTAATCGAGGTGCCAGATAAAATTTGCATTATGCACATAAACGATATTATCGGCTAATTCTCTTGTGTAATATTGTTTGAACAATTATTCGGGATAATATTTTGAATAACTCGATAATCTCTTAAGTCTGCGCGTGAGTGTCTTGGTATACGTATCTCCCGCATATAAATTATACATAAATCTATTCCAAAGGCATCCAGTTATGACTGATAAGATATCTTCCTATTTATTTATGCGCACGACTTTTGAACGTCCTCTTGTAAAATTGAATGTACAAGAATCCCGTCGAGATGTAATAATTTGTATTGTTGAACAGCACTAACACATCATTTGTATTGTATTATAGAATACTAATTATAATAAAGTCTAGTGAGAAAAATATTATGTTAAAAATTACTACATTGTTATAGTAACGTTTGGGGTATTATGGTTTATCATAATTTGTATACTGTGTATTAATAGCAAAAATTAAATATTATTCATAGTAATTTTTATTAGAGTTTATAACAAAGATTACTATAATAAATAAAAATAATAAATAAAAAGTGTGATGTTCCAATTATATCCCTATATACTTTACTCTAACACTGCAGTAATTTTTAATATAATACCATTTTTCGCAGTGAATTCATTTGAACTAAGTGCATTAAATAAAAAACAATTTATAAGGAAATTCTCGGATGGAAATGAAGGATATACGATAAATCGAAGATTTTTTAATTAAATTTATTACTTTTTTTTAACAATTTTGATACACAGATATTTTTTTTTTTCGAATTTCGCATCGTATGTATTTATGTAGAATTATTGAACGAGCTCGCAAGTTCGGCAACAGTCAGGATAAGGTTTGGTTAAATCCTCTTCGACGAGTCTCGTATTTCCTCCGCAACTGACAACTCCGCAACTGAATGAACGAAACATTAGGTTTAAAGGTATTACAATGGTTTTTCAACGATTGAACAAAATATATCGAGTGACGTACCTGACCCATTGAATGAGATTGTCGTATACGTTGTAAGAATGACAATATTTTATCGAGTGGGACGCTCGTTTAGCGTAATTTTCACATTCCGCCAGCGTCGTTTTTTCCGGACAATACTCGAGAGCGAGAGCGCGATTATGTCGTCTACCAGACGCACCGACGGATTCTCCTAAGAATTTTAATTATATACATATATAAAATATTAATGGATCGAAATTTAATATCGTTATACGTTGAAAGCGTAAAGTGTTTACCTCGAATCGCGGAAACAGTTGCGGCCAACAAACACAAAACGATCAAGTGTTTCATTTTAATTTCGGTACCCCTCGATCGACAGCCACAGCTCTCGTACAAAGTGAAAATGACAAAATGCTCGAATTTCGTTGTACTAACGATCTTTATAAATACGTGACACGTTTTTTTCCTGGTGACATTTCCGCGCGAGATATTCTCCGGGGTATAAGATAATCAATCGGCCTTAGCACAATTTGGAATCGCGCTAACGACTTATCGTCATAGGTCATTTGCATATTAAATATTGGGAGAAACTGATGAATTATCGTCAACAGCTGTTACGATCTCAGGATCGTACGGATAGATATCGACCTTTCGACCGATTTATTTTTATTATTCGCTACATTTTTTTTTTTTCTTCTCGATGGTTATATATATATATATATATATGGTTTAGGATAATTAATGAATATAAATGCATATACATTTAAACGTAAGTTAGATTTATTCGCTAGAGTTTTCCAACAAAATTGATCATTTCAGATTTTCTTTCTTCTATGTATATTCGGAATTCTATTATAAAAATAATTGTCTATCTTGTGTGTACGTAGTAATCTTCGCACTAGTAAATAGATAAATAACTGTGTAAAACATAAACAATTCGAGCGTGGTTGTGGTTTCTGAGATTTTTTTGTACAAATTTACAGAACACCGGAATATACAGCCGGTTTCGACGGGTCGATCAATTCGCAGCCGGCACAGCATGCGGGATACGGTTTGCTCAAATCCTCCTTCGTCAGCCGTGCGTTATCGCCGCACGATACTTTTCCGCAACTAAAAATATTTAAGATATAAACTTGGTTTATTATTGCGTCATATATTCACTATTGTAAAGATTTGTATTACATTTTTTTTTTTTTTTTTGGAAAAAGTGTTTAAGATAATTGAAATAAATTATTTGTTCGACAGCGCAATAAATAATTGTATATAGTAGCATTCGAAATTCGAGTATATTGAATTAAAAGAAATGTTTAACGTTCGATAGACGATTAACGGGATGTCTGCACCTTTCAACCAAACAATTATATTTAAAATATTGAATTAAAAATCTGAATAATATTCATATAAGGATATAGTTTAAAACACGAGGAAGGTCTTGACGTTTTGATTTTGTAAAGAAAAAATCATTTTTTAAATAATAATTGAGTAGACAATGTTTTTGTGGGTAATTTATTATTAGTCAAAAAAATGTATATATTTTCAAACGAAAAATCGTAATCAAATTACGGATTTAAAAATCTGAAAAAATTTTGAATATACCGTTTAAAGCATGCCTATAAGAGCCTGACGTTCAGGGTTTTTTTAAAAAAAAATTTATTTATTTGTTTATATGAGTAAAATACAAGTAAAAGATATAACCATTTTGTGAGTGGGACATCCCCTTAACTTGTATAAATTACACACACTGAGAAAAAAGTTATAATAAAAATTACAATGTTGTCTATTAATGCAAGGACAGATTGACGCAATCCAAAAATTGACCATAGCGTATAATAAATTTAACTGAAGTTGTAGTAAATATTACCATAATTGTAGTAAAAATGAATAACTCTCTAGTAAATTTTATTATACACTATGGTAAATTTTTGGATTGTGTCAGTCTGTCTCCGCATTACTAGACAACATTGTAATTTTCACTTCAACTTTTTTCTCAGTGCATGGTCAAAAGTATAAATTTATATTCTGTAGACAGGATTGAGAGTAAGGATATGTGTAAAATAATGTAGGTGGACGTACCTATGCCATTGGATCGTGGTATCGTCAGCGATGAATCGATGACAATAATTGAGCTTCTGCGATTGTTCGGTCGCGTAGGCCAAGCATTGTTCAGGTGTCGAATTTGGTGGGCAGTTCTCCAACGCTGCTGCCCGCTTGAAACGCGTCTCCTCCTTTGGTGTCGCTGTAACGATCAAACTCTATTCGTTAATAAAATCCTCCTCCGGTCGATCTTTCGAATTTAAAATAATACATGTATATATATATATGGGTATGGTTTAGTACCTTCGATAGCGAGGACGACGCAGGCAACTGCCACAACTACGAGGGTAAACTTCATCTTGTAATTCCGGTGGTCAAGCACAAGACTGAGGAAAAGATTTCGATGCTCAATATTTATACCGTTTATCCCCACCACGTGGTTAAAGAAAATAATTATTTTGAATCTATCGATACATTATTTTTTTTTTGTTTTCAAATATACATTTACAAGTGAAATCAATTGGATAAACTGGTTTCTCTGTGCGCTTAAGACGACAGTTTGAACATCTTCCTCATTGGATAATCTAACATTAATATATACTATATACGCGCTAATTTATTGTTTGACGATTTTCTTTATTATATGACTTTATTTTACTTCTTTATACGCGAATGGCAAATTAAATTATAAATTAGATTTCACGTATTGTATTTTATTTTTATTGTCATTCTCGGAGAACGAAATTATTTTAATAACGTTAATGCAATAATAAACTCCGTTAACCTATACGTGTATGTATATATATATATATAGCATCCGCGAGTCGGATTTTATAAAAAAAATGTAGTGAAATTCTACGTAACGCGCAGAGATTAAACACATTGGCGAACGCGCGCGTTCGAAATATATGAAGAAATCGCTCAAGGAAAACATTCTCAAATCGTCTCGATCGCTCGTAATGAGATTCGTCATTTCGCAACGAGATTCCCAAGATTCTTGAAGAAAAAAAAACGTATATAAATGAGTAAATAATAAACCGACCACCTTGGAATAGATGAGCAAAAATGTAAGATTTAGTTAAAATTCTTGGATTATTCGGTGCGATGTATGTATGTATAATATATATATATGTGTGTGTGTAGGTATATTACGCATAGCCAGACGCGCGGCGGATTTAAAAATTGCGAAGAGAAGGCGATCGCGCGCGGCGCGAGTCATCGGGACCGGCGGCAACGCCTCTTTACAAAGATAGTTGCGTTTCAGCTGACCGAACGCTCGCGCCTTTCACCTGGAAAATTCGTGACCGCGAATCGCGGAGCTCCGCGTTTTTCCACCTGCGCTCCTACAACGAGATCTACCAAAGGAGCGGAGGTTTTTTTGCCGCTAGTTCGTGCGTTTGGCTAGCCGTATAGGAATCGCTTGAGCTCCGATCGAGTTCAACTATTGACATAGTTGGCTATTTACTCTACTAGACAGGAGTAGTTTCCTTTATTTATCATTATTTCCCGGTATTCAATACTATTTCGGGTGAACGATTATTTCGTTGGGAAAGTTGTTATATAGCTGTAACCGAAATCGATTGTTCTCCATTAGATTCTGATTTGAGTAACCGAGCTCCACCTATTGGGGGTTACATTTTACAAATAGGTATATATATATATATACATTGATAGATATACATTGTTCTCGAACAATAATACAGATCGTCAGAATAAAGAAAATACTAAAAATTAATATTATTGAAAAAGTATATAGGATTTCAAATTTTACAATTCATTAGTTAAGGGGACAATCCTGGGTTAAAATTGGAATGAAGATATTCAATTTTAACAATTAATAATTTTTTTTATCACAACTGAAAACATTTCTTAATTTTTTAAACAAATTATTTTATTATTAACTTTTAATTTAAATTTTTTGACCAATTTATATGTAACAAAACTATATTAATTAATTATTTTAAAGTTGGTGTTAAAATTTCAGTCTATTCGATGAAGTGGTTCCTGAGATATCCTGTGGTAAGTCCATTATGGAAAAAAATCAGAGTACGGAGTCTCATAATTAATTAAAATAGTTATGTGACATATAAATTCAAAAAATTTAAAATAAAAGTTAATAATAATATAATTTGTTTAAAAAATTAAAAAATGTTTTCACTTGTGATAAAAAAAATTATTAATTGTTAAAATTAAATATCTTTTTTCCAATTTTAACCCAGGATTGTCCCCTTAAATATCAATATAGGATTTATTCATTTTTAAGGTATTCTATAGTTTATTGGTCTCTCCAGATTCATGAGAACGAATTAATTTTTATGTACCAGGCAGATTGTTAGGTAGAATATCGTATACATTAATGTTACCAGACAAAAAGAAGAAGATACTATAAAATTTTCGATCGATAGATCATGTGAATCACTTAATAAATATTCCACAGAGATAAATTTATTTAATATTTGTGTATCTCTATTTAAGAGGCATTTAAAAAATGTTTTGAATGTTGGCTAACGATACAGTGTTATCTATTATATTGTACTTTTTTTTTAATAAAAGGGTATCTCCCATGATTTAAGTAAATAAATAAATAATTGTATTAAATATAGTACAACTTAACATGTATAGTAATATTAAATATAACATTTATCCCAGTGGAGTAACTGAGTTACTTTCTCTTGCAGTTCGGAAATCCAGCCGGCGTTCACCTCGAGTCAACGCAGATCCGCGTCCATCTTCCGGGAGCCAGTGACCAGCGACAGCCTGTTGAGCGGAATCGCGGAGCCTCGGCAGCAATCCCACCAGGATGCTACCGGAGGATCCGAAGACGTCTTTCTACCTCCGCCCTCCCAAGACTCTACGGGTGGATCTAAATCGAAGGTGCGTCCAATTTCACGATATGCATTGAGAAAAAGTTTAGACTAAAAATGACAATAGTGTTTAGTAAACAAATCACAGACTAACAAACTGAGTAAAGTTAGTATAGTTGCAGGAAAAATTGCTATAAATTATAATAAAATTTACTATACAATTATTGTAATGCTTACTATAACTTTACTAAATTTTAATATGTAAATTATAGTAATTTTTCTTAATTTGTCAGTCTGTGATTTATTTATCAGAAACTATTCTAATTTTTACTAAACATTTTGTAATTTTTAGTACAATATTTCTCTCCGTGTAATGTTTTAACTATAACCAAGACTATAAATTTATTATTATCAACGAGTTTAGATAGCGTTCTTGTTCGACGACTCGGACTCCGGTGACGATTTGTTCGCGAGCCCGAGTAGCACCCAACGCACGCCCTCGAAACTCCCCACCGAGAAAAAGAAGAAGAACTTGTTCGACGAGGAGGACGACCTCTTCGGACCGCAAGATTCGCCGGAGGTCGATTTGTTCGGTGCGAGTGCACCCCTCGAGAAACCGAAGAGCAACCCCGTCAACAGCCTCTTCGGCGAGAGCTCGAAAACGGCTCTGGGAAATAAAGGAAAGGGCCTCTTCGAGGACACGACCGACCTCTTCTCCTCCGGCTCGAGTTCCTCGAACATCCTCGAGAGGAACATAGACTCCTCGGGGAGTTTGTTCAATGAATCGAAGAAAAACCCAAGCAAGCCCAAGCCATCCAAACTCTCGATTTTCGACGACAGTGACGAAGACGATTTGTTCGGTGGATCGAAACCGAAGATGGAGCCAAAGTCGGAGCCGAAGTTGGAGCGGAAGCCGGAGCCGAAGCCGGAGCCGGAGCCGGAGCTCGAGACAGATCGGAGCAAGACCAACATCGACGAGAAAGATGAGAAGAACAGTTTGTTTGACAAGGACAACGCCGGTGAGGACGAGGACGACGACGACGACGATGATCTCTTTGGTGACAAGAAGAAGAAGAAGAAGAAGGAGGAGGAGAAAGTCGAGCGGGTAGACCAAGTAAAACCTGAACCGATGAGCATCCCTCAGGCTAAACAAAAGTTGGAGAAAGAACAGGTCGACGGAGCCGTGAGTTCGAAGAAAGCGCCACCTAAGACTTTAAAGATCCCAAAACCAGAGGATCAGCAGGGCGTGAAAAAACCCGTTGTTTCGGACAAGATAAAAGCGTTGATGGGGATCGTGGGGAACGCGAAGCAGTACTCGCCAACCGACACGCCGCCACTTTGGAGGAAAAACAACGAGGACAAGAGCGTCGAAGACGAGCAAGTTGCCGATTTGGGAAGCGAGACTAGCGAAGCTAGTTTACCTAGTGTCGGATCTTCGCCACACACTTCCGGTCAGTTTATTTCTTAAATTTTATACCTTTCTACCTTTACTTATTGCACATTCAACTCAACTAACTGAATGACTTTATTATTTTTTTTTATGGTTAGGTACGAACTCGCGGGCACGAGATTCGCCATCGTTGAAATCCGAAAACATCGAAGTAGCGGTCAGCTTTGACGAACCTGCCCAAGTCGAGACGTTGACCTCCATAGCATCCTCGAAGGTATGAATTCTCACGATTTCGTATTGCACGTATACGTACTACGGACAACATAATAACTTAATGAATCTCAAATTTTCAGAGCCGAGCGAAAATTCCTACGAAACGACGACCTCAAAGTCGTCAAGCTCGTCACTCGGCGCTGCGACACAGTGGTATCGATTTCGACATAGTCGACGCGTCGTCCGACCAACCGAACGGCGATCGAGCAGTACCAACTAAACCTACACCCGAATCGGGACACACTGACGATCGATCCGAGTTCAGCGCGTCGCGGAACACGACGACGAATCTCCTCTCGCCTTCGACCGACGAGGAAGATTTGTTCGACGTTCCACCGGATTTACCGGAAGATCCAGCAGTGAAGGAAGAGTCGTTGTTCGGTAGAGCACCGATTTTGTCACCGGTCGAAACGCACGTCGAGCCCGAGACTGAAGTTAACGAGGGCAACGGTTCTAAAATCGAGGAGGAGGGAAAGAAAGAAGATGGAAAATCTGACTCGTGGGATCCTTTGAGAGATAAAACCTACGATCCACTCAACGATCCGAGTCAATTGTTTGCTTTTGTTACCAAGACTCCTTCACCGGATAAAAGTACTTAACTTTTTACATTTTTTTTTTACTTTTCTAACTTTACTACTGTTTTACTGCTGCGCATATATATATTCTAACATATCCTTTTGTTCGAGTTATCTTTTTCAATGTTTCTTCGTTTTAATCCTGCTTTATTTTTTCTATGATTATAAAACAGGTTTGTTGGTGGAAGACGACGAAAGCCTCTTCTCAAATTCTTCGAAACCATTGGAATCCAAAAGTATACCGCCATTAGATTTATTCGGTGAGGATGAAGATACGATTGGTAACGATCTTTTTTCCAGTAGTACGAAAAAATTACTCAAAGATACAAAAATCGATCCATTCGAAAAACCAATCGTCGCTGATGACGAGGACGACGACGATTTATTCGGCACTGCCGCGAAAAAAATTAACAAAAAGGAAACCGAGGAGAAGCCACCGATAATTGATAAGGTTCCTGAAACAACGATAAAAAAAACTGCCAGTAAGGGTATCTTCGATGACGAAGAAGATATATTTGTAAGTAGTAAAAAAACGATAGCCAAAAAGAAAACTACATCGCTCTTCGACGACGACGACGACGATGTCGATGACGATGATATTTTTGGTACGTCAAAATCATTGAGCAAAGCTGTTGCGGACACTGATAGGCCTGTGGTAAAGAAAGCTGTTACGAGGGACTTAAAAAAGACTGCCGAAACAATTGTTAAAGATCCGTTAACTTTACTTCAAGATGATTAAATTTATTTTTTCAAGTTGATATTTACAAAACTATGATTTTTATGGCTGCAGTAAAATTATAATACAAGCAAGAATATCTTAAATTTAAATTCCATCTGGTACATCGTTACCATTACAGGTTAATTTCACTTTCTTCGCCCTAATGCGTACTTTTCTTTGTTGTTAAACTCTTTTCCAGTATCATATTTTCGTAAATATCACCTGTATATTTTGAGAGATTAAATTCTGTATTCGATAAACTATTCAGATAATATAATTTTGTAGGTATAATTTCTGCATGCAATTATTAATTTCTTTTGTAAGATTAATCATCTTTTATATGATCAATTATTGGCAATATTGTTATGCAGGAGATGTATAAGCTTTATTTTATCTTTATGTTTTATAGCGAATAACTTTTTGTTTATATAAATACAATTATTGCCTTGTGTATATAATATTTATTGATAAGGTTGAATAAAATAAAATTAATGTATTAAATCGTAGCTTTTTAGAAAAGTATTTTTTGTCAAATGCAATTTGCTGATATTTGTACAAAGATTAAGATACTTGAAAAATTGTAAGATAAATGTACAAAAAAATGATATTATTTTATTTTTGGTGAAATAGACTTATTGCATCTCCTAAATTTACAAACACTGTGAGAATATTTTGCGATTCTTATATGTTTTATATTTAGTTCAATAGACAAACAGCGCTGGGCGCAACTTTTTTTCATTAATATATAACAATTAAATTGTATTTCTTCTAATACCTGTTCATTACGTACACGATTGTTTTAAAACTATTAATATCGTGTACCGATTTCGTCAAAAAACGAAGAAAATTCAAATAAAAATAAAAAAATCGGCGTTTACATGTGCGTAATAAATTGTTATTGCTTGCAAATATAAGTGTAAATATCATTCAACATTTGCTTTGCTTTTGCCATTTATATACAAAAATGACAAATTATATTTTAATATTAAAAATTGGTTTATCATAATTATCGATAAAATATTTATTGACAACACTGAAAATTTGCTAGCTGAAAGTAGAATACGATAACTTGAATAAAATTTACCATGTAAACTGTCCTTATGTAATTAAAGATTTAAAAGAGTGTGATGTATGTGATAAATAATGTTGCTGTATCATTTCATGCAATGTATAAATAAATAGTTAAAATTGATTGTAAAATAAATGTGAATACGATAAATTATGCGTACTCAATTAAATTAAAGAATTAATAAAATATCGAAAAAAATATTATAAAGTATTAATTAATATTTTTATCGGTCTTACAGTCAATTATATGGGCAATCAGATTGCCCCTACTTATAATCACCCCCGAATAATCTATAATTGCCCATATAATTGACTGTAAGACCGATAAAAATATTAATTAATTTAGTTATACTACAGTCGACATAAGTAATATTTTATTAATTATAAAGTATCGTAAATTAAATTGATTTCTAAGGAAGAGAAAAAGATGAACGACTTTTTTTTGTTTTATTTAAATTTAATTATGAGTAAAATATTATTGGAAGTATTTCTCTCATGTTTGATCTATGTGCCTTAGTTTTTGGTAATTATTACACGTTGATGTCATTGATGAGCGATGGTTTTTTTAGACGTGAGCCTTTGTTGAATCAAGATATAAAAAAATCGGTGGCAAATATTTAGGGTGTCGAAAATAAATAGATAGGAGATGCTTTGATAAAAGCTTTCAAATGGATCACAATGTTTATTAAAATTTGTTCAACAAGTCTCAACAATGGTCTCAACAATGACAATGTTTGATAACAATAACGCGTATAGTAATCTATAATTTTTTTTATACAAAACAAGAATTAGCATAAATACAATAATTATATATGTGTCAGGACTGCTTGTCCACGATCTTGACATTTTGCGAGTATTAGAAAAATACTTTTCTTTTCATATATAATTGATTAACCCTTTGAGTCGCTAATCTACACGTGTACTAATAATGCGAATGTAATATTTTCGTTTTTTGTAACTCTAGTTGCTATTCTGCCAGTCATACGGTGGATTTATACGATACATTGATAATTCACGTGGCTAATAAGAAAATTGATATTTGTTACCATTTCGATGTGCATAGATTCAGGATTTTGTTTAGAATGATTAAAATACATACAAGTAAAAAAAAAGAACTATATGGACAATGTAAATAGTACGTGGGTATAAATTCGATAGGCGCTTGTGTATTTGTTTTAGAAAAAAGTGCAGTGTTACATTACTTATTTTTATTATATATACGAGGGTCTTATAGCGTAATTTGACATTAGTTAGGAAAGTTTACACGGTACGTAGACTATTATGCACACCACAATGATATAAAAATGCAACGTTTGAAGTTTGCTTCACGCAGTGGAATATTAAAGTGAATAAATATTTCTAACGATTGTCTTTTCAAATTTTCATAAAAAATGTACGAAAAGTGTGGAGTACGAAGGGTATAAATTGAGTTGAACTTTCATTTTCATTTTCATCCAGTCAAATTTGTATATACCCGCCGAAGAACTCCTTTTGGGAAGATTCCGTAAACATTTTAGCGTGATACACAAAGTTCAACGTTGCAAAATACATTTGTACGGTATTGCTTTATTCGAATGTGCAAAAAAGTATAAAAAGTGAAAGCAGTGTAAACGACCCAAAAGGCTAAAATAGAATAGATAGAAGAAGAGAAAGATGAAAAGAAAGGTAGAGTGGAAGAGAGGAGGCAAAAGCCAAGATCTAGCCGAAGGGACGTCGACGACAAGTTCCATTGGCCCGATCGGGGAAGATCGGTCATTGAGGCGGATTGAAGTAGTCCCAGTGGTGATGGTGGGTGACAGGTCCTGGGGGTGCAGATGCAGACGAGAATCAACCCGACGACCAGAATGAGAAGGGCGCACATCGCCAGCTCGACCCTGCGTAACTTCTCCTCCTCGTCGGTGGTCACGTCGCCCGGCGATAATCTAGAAACTACAGAATCGACAAAATTCCTGAGTGATCGAGTGCCAGCTACTCGGAGGGCCCGGAATAGTTGCTCGGCTAGCTCGGCGATCCCAGGCTCGCGTGCTGGCGGATCGGCGAGCGCGAAGAACTCGGCTGGGATTCGGGATGTGTATTGTTGATGTGAAGTGTTGGTGGGTGAGGGATTGCCGTTCGGGTTGATGGGGTTGGTGGTGTTGGTGGGAGGTGGCGAGCGACTCGGCGAGTACGATATAAGAGCACGTTGGGGTCGAGTGCCGGTCGTCGTCACGAGTTTCGTGTTGGGCTCTGGTTCTGCCGCGCTGTCGGGTGTCACCGAGATCACGGGTGGCAAGGACTTTACCGGAGAGGCGGTTTGCCGGACGGCCCCAGGATGGCTCCGACTCGGCGAGGCCGAGCGCGAGCGTGACCTCGATCGACTGATCGGTAGTCGGTCCTCCGGCTTATCCTCCTCCGACTTGTCTGGTTCTCGGTGGTCCTCTTCCGGTTGAACCACCGGTGGAGAACTCGATGGCTCCTCGGAGCCCTGAAACCAAACGAATCGTTTACTCACTCGAATTCGAACGAACGCACGGAGAGAACAAATCGACCGAAAAATCAATACCAATTTTAATAGAACGTTAAATTTATATAGCAGTCCTTATTTTTCGAATGCTAGTGTTTATATTTTTAGTACCGACTGTAATGTAGAATTCATTTTCGATGTCACTCTGACCTTGGATTCGAAAAATCAGTTCCAAGCAACGAAAAAGTCTATCTTGAGTATTCAAAATATTTATCCTACGGTTGGCATCGATTTTTCAAACGATCTCTTCTCTCCGTGCGCGCGTATATCTAACTAATAGTCGACTAATCGACTTACCTCGGCGACGATCATCTCCGTGGTTTGCGCTGGGGTGACCGAGTCCGTCGACGTCAAGGTCAAATCGGTCATGGATGACGAAACCGGAAAAACGGTACGGCCCATCTCGACCGTAGCCTCCTGCTCGGAGGGAGGCTGTTGGACGATCAGCAGGGGTGAGCTCTCCCTGGTGAAGGGTCTTCTCTCGGGGGAGACGTCGATTCTCTCGTTGCTGGTGGCGGTGCACGCATCCTCCATCGCGGATTGAGGCCTCGACACCGGCTGTGACGACGCGACCGCTTCTGCAAAATACGCGTCGAACCGTCGAATTACCACCAAATGACGAATAAAAGACCGTGGTGTCGTTGTCTACGGATAAACGGTAAAAATACCCAATTGATTTCTTATGGCGATCAGCTCCTGAAGTAACGAGGGATGTATGCCACCTTCGGACTCGGTCTTGTTCGAGAGCTCGGTCGCCGAGACGACGATCGCGTCGATCTCGGATGCCGCGACTTTGTACGCCTCGAGCTGCGAGACGGTGAGACGGTCGACTTTGAGATCTCCGACTTCCAAGGTGGCTATCCGGAGCGGCTCCTCGCTCGAGAATATCGCCGAACGGAGGGCGTCCAGTTGAGAGAGGTCGATCCTTCGAGATTCTACCGGTGGTGACGATTCGCGCTCGCTTCGTTCTACGTCAAAGTAATGTACACGGAGAGAAAAATTTTAGTTAATTTTACTAAACTTTCATTAATACGGTAACAGACTCCTAAAATGCAAAAAAACTACTGAACTTTGAGTAAAAATTAGTAGACTTCTCATTAAATAAAATTTAATTAAAAATTGAGTAATTTTTTTAAATTTCGTCAGTCTGTTACCGCGTTAGTGAAAGTTTAGTCAAATTTACAAGAATTATCGAAAAATTTACTGAAACTTTGCCCTCCGCGTAAGGAGTGCTTATACAATGAAAAAAAGGTAAGTTGACCTACCCGTATCAAGAGCTTGCATTCTCTCGTCCCTTTGCGGCAGAGTACTCGGGAGAGGTGGAATCGGTGGGGTCGAGCTCGAGAGACTCTTGTAGCTTCCACCCGAAGGACTGGGTATGCGTTCGGTGCTTATCAGGACTTGAGTCGACCCGGACCTCGATGGGGATACGATGAGTTTGGCCGTCGTGATCTCCTCCTCGATCACCAGATCGTCCGGGAGTGGATCCGTTTGCGTCGAGGCCACCGTTTCCGAGAAGTCCGGGGTTATCTCGCGCGGCAAACTTACGCGACTTTCCGGTTGATTCCGGCTCTCTCGCTTGTGACGGGGTGGTCGCGGCGGTGCCGGCAACGGACGGCCTTGCATTTTGCTCATAACTTGACCGCTTCGCAGCTCGCGGTGGAACTCTTCCTCGTTCCCGATCGAGTACTCGGCATCGATGAAAGGCATCGACTCGTTCGATTTTCTGCAAAGTAAACAGTTATGGTATATAGTCGCGCTATTTTATTTTTCACCTCGATATTGTACTTGTATAAATAAAATTGATTAGAGACGAACCTTATGATATCAGATTTGGCAGGCCTGAGGGTACTGTAAGCCCGTTGGGGTCTCTTGGGTCCGTTCTTAGCCGGTCTGGGGGCGGTAGCGAACTTGCCGTGCTTCTTCCTCCTCGGAGGTGGCGGTCTCGGTGGTTTGTCCCGCTTCTCGATCACGGCGTAGCCCGGAAGACTCGGCTCTCTCGAAGACGAGTCTCTGGGAATTACCGGTAGCTCCTCGTCGCCGTAGCCAAAGTCACCCGGAAGCGAATCCGCGCCGTGTGAGGTGCGATCGTCCTCCGGAGCCAACGACGCGGTACGCGATTGCGATCGAGTGCGCTTAGGCGGAACGGGTGGCGGTCCGCTCGACACCGGCTCGACGTAATCGTGCACCACGATCCGGCGGATCGGAATTTCCGCCTCCTTCGTCTCGTCTTCTTCTCGGGACGGTGGTGGGGGTGTCGGAGGTGGCGTCACCGGTAACCTTTCGTGGGAGTGGTCGATCTCCCCGAATCCGTTGCACAAAGCACTGTCGACCGTCCGTATGCTGCGTCAACAATATTTAAGTGTGATAAAAGTTAGAACTTGAATAGAGCTAGGAACTTTCGTATACACCGAGAAAAAGTTTAGATTAAAAATGACAAAAGTGTATAGTAAACAAATCACAGACTGACAAATTGGGGAAATTACTATAGTTTCCAGTAAAAATTACTGTAAATTATAATAAAATTTACTATATAATTCTTGTAATATTTACTATAACTTTTCTAAATTTTAATATGTAAATTATAGTAATTAAGACAAAAAATTTTGTAATTTTTAATACAATATTTCTCTCCGTGTAGAAGATATGTATTTCTACAAGGAATAAGGATTACCTCAAACTCGAGGATTGATCTCTGCGCAATCTCTTCCTACGACGAGGGACGGGTGGCACTACCGCCGAGAGTTGATCGGTATCGATCGGCGTTAAAATGATGTTTCGCTCCTCCTCGGGGAGCCTCGTCTGACTCTGACTGCCGAGGGAGCTCTTAGATTTCCTCCGGACAGGTTTGACGACGACGATGTCGTCGAGTGGCTCGCTTCCAAGATCGTCCTTGGCCGGGAGGATCGAGGACTCGGTCTGATAGACGATCCGATGGCTGGAGAGACTGCCGGCGCGCTCGAAACGTGGCTGGTTGAACGACTCCTCGCTGCGACGCGGAAAGCCGCGTTCTCGTTTCGGCTTGTCGAACGACTCCACCGACTCGTCTCGGCGCTTACGGTGAGACCTCGTGCGTTTCGGTCGTTGGGGCGGCACCTCGTCCGCCAACTGCGTTCGTCCTAGGCCTCGGCCTCAGAGCGTCCCTGACAATTTAAACCATTCGATCGAATTTCAAATCGAGTTCGAAAAAAAACGTCAGTCGGAAACGCTTTTTAAATACTTCGCGGAGCTTACCTTATCTCGCTCGTGATGTGATACCTCATGTTTTCCTGGCTAATGCCCTTTTCTCGTAGGAAAAATTCATCCGAATCGATCTCCTCGATCACGCCTCTGCGACGTCGTTCGCAAGAGCTACCGCTCGATTGTTGGATTTCTCGGTCGGATCTCATCGACGATTCCTCCTCGTCCGACAGCTCTACCGAATGAGTACGGTTGTTACGGAAATCCCGTGGATCAACCGGAGGGAACGAACCGTCGTACAATTCTCTGGGGTGGTATGTAGCGTCATCTTCAGCCTAATTATACAATGGATTAGAAAGCTGTACAAACTAGGGTCGGAAAATGGATTGTTTGGAAGGTTGATAAGTCGTGTACACGAACCTCGGGATCGATGTACGATCCATCGTCTTCCTCGACGAGTCGGACCTTTTTCTTCGGTTCCTCGGGTGCGATGCGGCTCATCAGCTGTTCGTCGTAGAGTCGCGGATCCTTAACCGGTTCTTTATCCGCTGCAACCTCGATGTCCTTCTGGGGTACATACATGTTAAAATCTTAGAGGTTTTGTCATTTGTTCAACATTTCATTGATTATTTTTTTGTATATTATTTTAAATCTCATTGATTTTTTATTTATTCATTTAATAAATAGAAATTGATAAGTGTTACGGAATATATCAATGCGACAGTCACTTCTTCGGAGAGTTCAAGTTTAATATTTTAAACGTGCGATCGTTTATAGACGTCGATGATTCGTCACGAGTCAAGAAGAAGATAGACGGTAGCAAGGAATATTCGTAAGGTTTTAGCATATATGTACCACCTTCGGAAGAATATTTTCTCCGTAAGAGAGCTCCTGCTCCGGTTCCTGCTCTCCCTCCGGCTCGTCTTCGTCCTCTGCATCGTAGGTCCTCCTCTCGGTGTTCTCCCAAGGGAGCTTTTCCTCCTCCTCCTCGGAGGTCTGGGGCTTCAGCGAGAGTCTCGGCATCTCCAGAGATGGGTGTCTCCAAGGTTTCGATCTCTCGACCGAAGGTACCTCCGTGTCGTCGTGGAAATCACGAGTGGTCTCCCCGAATCTCTGGGCCCACCGTGCGCTCAAAGACAACGAGCCTTTTTTCGCTCTTGGAAATGTCGAAGACTCGGCTGACTGCGATCGTGACTCTTTCGGCGAGGAAGTCACTGAAATCCCCCTTACTTTTGGTTTTTCGGTCGAAGAGCTTGGGTCGAGGATACGTTGAGAAGTCGAATATGTTGCGTCGCGAACTCGCGTTCGATTCCGCGTTCGACGTTTGGCTTTGCTCTCGCGACTGCGATCGAACGTTTAACCATATATTCCTCGTAAACAAACGTATTCGCTACAATTTTTCGAAAAAAAAAAAAAATAATAGTGTTTACCTGGGAAGCTCGCTGCGATGCCGATCTGCGTGGACGTGTCAATGACTTGGGTAGCTGGATGTTGGGCTTCTTGATGTGAAACTTGGATTTGTCGGGGAAATTGAATTTAGGACGTTCGGGCAAGTGGAATTTTGATTTGTCGGGTAGGTGAAATTTCGATTTTTCGGGTAAGTGGAACTTGGATTTATCGGGGAAGGAGAATCTTGGGCGTTCGGGTAGCGCCATCCGGAATCGCTCCATTCTACTGGCTTTTTGATTACCCCGAGGTGAGGATGGTGGCTTCGATGTTACTTCCGTCGTTACCTCAGTTTTTACTTTCGTTTGCTTCGAACGAGCGTGCGGCATCGCGAAATTCGGCTTCTGAATTCTCTTGAGCCGCGAGCGAATCTTCCCTGCCTGAGATTTGAGTCTTTGTTGGAAACCTCGATTTCCACCACCCGTATCCTCGTCTTCCACCTTCGTTGTATCCACCTGCTGATGTTAAAAATCGTGCTCTCGTATTTCATCGAAATATTTAATGGAACGTGACAATTAATTAGGATTCACGATTTTCGTTATTCATCTGCAGTTTGGTAACTCTCGACGATAATAATTACGGACGTAACAAAATAAACAAATCTACACTGAGAAAAAAGTTGTAGAGTAAAATGACAACACTGATGTCTAGTAATAAAATAACAGACTGTCAAAATACAACAAATTACTATACTAATATATAATTTCATGTATTGCCATTTTTTCTACAACTTTTTTCTGACAGTTTACACGCACGTGGTTGTTGATTACATCCTTTTTAAATTTATAAAAACGAGGGAATAATAAATTGAACATTTTTCTACAATTTAATTTTGTATATTCTTCGAAGTACCGTAACTCGCACGTGCAGATAATTTGACGAGTCGAGATGAATGTTCGTTATATATTAATATTCAACTGCAATTAAAAGCGAAGATAACTGGGGCTGGTTTATATTAAACCGAGTATTGGAGATGAAAATCTATCCGAGTGTTTCGTGCTCTCATTTGAAATCGCGATAGTATTCGAGTTGGCATCTTATTCTAAGTATAGTTTCGCTATGCTCGGAACGAAATGTAATAAAACTGCACCGAGATTTGGCTACCGGTACCACGTGTCATCTACACGGTAAAGCACCATTTACTTATTACAACATTTTACTAAACCGCTATTATACTTTTATTGTTGGTTATGTACATTATACTATATATACATAAAATCAGCGTTAAATATTTATTTATTTATTTATTTATTTATTTATTTAACCAGAGTTACATAGAAATTTTCTAGAATTTCTCTAATAAGAGAATTTCTATAATATTATTATACAATAATATTACTAATATATTATTATTTATATAATATTACTACAATAAATAAAAATACTATCGTTAAATCAATAAATAATTATTTAGCTGAACATTAGAAAACATTATAAGTACAATCGATACAAAAAAATCATCGAAATTGGTTTAATTAAATATTGGTCTATACTCGTACGAACGAGATAATGTATAATTTATAGATTAAACGATCAATCGCGCCAATTATATTTCCGAATGAATTTACTCAAATCAGAGGTGATAAAATCAGTTATGCAAATTATCGTGAAATGTAAATATGTAGTCAAGTGTTTAATCTTTTGTCAGTGTAGAACGTGTTATCGATACCTCGCGATGGAAATAAAAGCTTCGTGAAAGTCATTGGTATTAGAGTTACGAGGCGTTCAGAGGCGACGAAATATATACCCCGTTTGCAAAATGACAATGAAGAGTTTGTGCTGGGTTATGCTTCTACTGGTTGTGCTGATCGACGCAGCGTACAGTGAGTTCGAACAATCATTCTATAATTGTATCCGAATGGTTTGATTTTTTTTTTTTCAATTTTAATTTTGGATTCTTTTTATTTTATATTTTAACGGGATGTCGGACCCAAGTTACAGGGATGATCTATATACCTTTCAACATAAGAATTATCTTGGAAATAATTATTTAAAAATCTGAAAAAATTCATAAGGTTAGTTCAAAACAAAAGCCAGAGTATGGCGTTTTGGTTTTTAAGAAAAAATAAATTTTGTTATTAATAAATAAATAAACAATTTAGGGTCGGTAATTATTGATCAGGATTAACCCTAGTAGAATTTTGAGTATAATTGAAACGGTTTTTAAGCCAGAAAGTGACGAATTAGCATAAAATGCTCAAAATATGATCCTAATATGATCAAATTACAAATTTTGTCTAACCTTCCCAGTCAGCACACAACGTCTTGAAGACGTTTCTAGACGTTTTTAAAACGCTTAAAACGCTTAATAACGTTTTAAAAACGTCTCCGAGACGGACAGTGCTACCTGGGTTAAAATGCTCAATTACTACTAGGGTAAATTATAAATTTAAAAATCTGAAAAAAATTTGAATATATACTGTTTAAACCATGCCTAAGGGCATGGCGATAATGGTTTTTTTTTTCAAAAATGTATTTTTTTGTTTATAAAAAATATTAAAAATGACCATTTTCCGAGTCCGACATCCCCTTAAAGCAACGTAAAACCGTCTCAACTTGGATCGTCTCCCGTGATGAAAAATAATAGTGTTTCTCTCGTTGCCTCTTAGGTTGGGTGATCGTTGGATCCTGCACCGCGGAAATGCAGAAAGCTTGCGACGACAAATGCAAGGGCCAACGCATACAAGAGTGCACTCGGTACTTTAGCGGAAAGGGATCGACGTACAACTGTCGGTGCGATTAGAGTTAGAAAATTTAAGATTATTCTGTATAAGATATATGACAATTTAATAAACTTGATTTTTTTTTTGTATTTTATAATTACATACAACTGACACGTATTTTCACTCGATCGAACTGCCAATCGCGAAACCCGAGTTTAAAGATTGAAAGATAATCGTTATAAAAATGAGAGATGAAAACTTACTTGAACCTGGGTGGTAGTGGTGATGCGAATAACCTCGATCGTCGAGTCTGTAACGGTATTTCCGGTACCGAGGAACCTTTCCTCCAATCTATCCTGTAGTTGCTGGGGTGTTTCGAGCTCGTCGGTAGAATTGTCGACGGTTTGATCACCGAGATTACGTCCGTCCATCGCATTGTCCTCGATCCTGCCGTCGAGGGGTAGAACAACGTCACCCTCGAGGACGAGCGCTCGCTGCTCGAATCGGTATCGGTCGTCGATACTGTCGTCGCTGTCCGCGACGGGTATCACGTCCGTGTCGGTGATTTTGACCACTGGAGCGATCAGTCGGACCGAGGCTGTGCGTTCCGACACCGTCATACGCATCGCGGGTGTACCGATCGGCTCGTACTCGTGATCCCTGTCGATCGAAAAAACAAAACCACTTTATCACGTTACCCTTGCTCCTCCTCTACCTACCTACCTAACAATCGTCTATAAAGGAATGAATGCCAGGATTTTGGTTCTGGATTTGACTCCTCTCTGATCATTAACGAAATCGACGTATCTCTGTTTGGCTGGTTTATAGTAAAAAAAAAACTCCACGCATTTCCATTACGTATAGCGTTCGGTTAATCGGTATACCTCTCCTCGGGATTCACGGACTTTGTTTCTTTCGACTTTTTGCACGAATGTACATCGCGTCGACGATTAAGCGCGTACAAAAAATACTCTATCTCGAATGCGAATGACACAAAGTGCTCCGAGCGAGAAATTATCGTGGGCTCGGAAAAAAAAAGTGTTGTTAATTAGTACGCAGTTTTATCGCGCGCGCGTATGCGAGTAACCAGAGCTCCTAATATTTCTTACGACTCGATTGGCTGTGCCTTGTCCACCTAAAAAAAAACTCTATAGGAATATTACCTTTAAATTAAATGCAATAATATTGCTCGTTCGAGTTGAAAATTTTTCGCAAATTTGACGCTAGGTTATTAACGGACGTTTAAACAATACGTAACTCTACCTCGCAATCACGGGTACGTAATATTTAAAGGAGAGATACGTGATTCGTGTTAAAAACTAAAAATATGCGCGAGACATTATTCAATCGGTCTTAAAATTGAATTCGACCTAAATCTCGAGGAAAAGAAAATACACACAATGTTTGTTTTTTTTAAAGAAATCTCCGAAGACGCGTGTGTGACCGTCAATATATACATTTAATACTCTGAGTCAGTGAAACATCATTTAAAATAAAGATACGTACAAATTTAATTGAAAATAATTATATGATTTGAATGGCTATACGACGAATTTGTGTGTTTTAACGAATAATTATTAAATGGTAAATATATATACAGGTGTAGAAGAAAAATCACAGATTGTAAGTAGTGCGTCGGTGTAAAAGATTGCACTGGTGTAAAAGAGAAAGATAAACGATCGACGCGCAAGAGAGAAGAGAAAGAGAAAGAGAAAGAGAGAGTGGACCGTCACCGGGCCACCACCAGTCAACTAGACACCGGCCCGGTTCTATCTATAGCCATCACCGAGCGAACCTTAAATAGCCAGCGGCGTGTACAACACCGGCAAACTTTACCTCATCGCCAAATGCAATTCGCGACCATATAAAAAAAACCCCGTGCAGTATGCGCGCGCGAGCGATAAAAAAAAGGACAAGGTAAGAGAGCGGACCCAATTATTGGCCGTGAACCTCGTACGTTTCGTTAGCGAGGTTAAATATAGAACAGGTGCAACGAAACCTCGATGTTCTTCTCCCGTCTCTTCACTCTCTCTCTCTCTCGTCATTTTCGCTCTTTTTTTTCAACACTTTTGAAATCTCCGAAGCGACGAGATTTTTTTCTTTTTCTTTTTCCTCGACGGTGTCGTGTGACGGATTTTGTAACCCGTTTGAAAATACATTCTTCTTTCGCTCGAAAAGTATATAGTACTTGCAACGAATTTCGTATTACGTTCGGCTCTATCGAATCCCGTCGAGTGTAATCAAGGTGCTTTTTGGTAATATTGATATATAGACACACACATATTTACCGCGTGAAAAACAAATAGACGTGTGTATATATATATGTACCGTTTCGTTGAACGCTCGAAATAATACGTGTTTCATTCGATTGGCGGTTTTTGAGTTTGTCTATTATTAGCAACGAATATTTAAACTCGCTCACTTCGAATTCAATTGGTCCTTTTGTTACGATAACATTTGTTGTTCGTTCATTTTTAAACGAACGAACAATCACCGAGTTAAAAATAATAATACTTCGACGACCGATGGTACGGTACGAACAACTCGACTGAAAATCTAAATATTAACTTGAAATTGTTATTGTCACTGGTCGAGGGGGCGAAAATAAAAACGGAACGACTAATACGATCAGTGGATTTTGAGCAGCGGTAGCTGTAGTGCAAAACCCGTTTGATAAAAAAGAAAGAAAGAAAGAAAGAAAAATAAAAAGAAAAAGGGATGAGAAAGACCGGTGGATAATAACGAACGTATAGGGAAAGACCAAGAGCGTGATGTATTATCTTACTGTTTCCTTCCCTCGAGGTAATCGTTAATAACATCGACGATCGAGCATAAACAATTCATAGCGTCGAGGATTGCAGGCACTGGTGGACCGAGTGTATCGAATGGGTGCACTCACATCCCACTGATGGGAATCGCGAGATATACACGTTACGTAATCGCGCGCGTGTCTATACGCGAGTTTGAGACGGAGATAAAAAAAAAAATAAGTGAGAGGCGCAAGGAGTTGCGGAGGATAGGCTTACCGAAACCTGACTTTCCGCGTCGACATCCTTCGCCACCGTTCGAGGACGCAGCCCCCACCAACCCTTGCAGCAAGGGGTGCCGGAAGGAGACGCTCACTCTTCGCGGCGAGTCCTCCGGTCGATAATCCCCCGACCGAAGGGATAGGAGAGGGGAGTCCACGGAGGGTGGATGGGTGGATGGGTAGGGTGAGAAGGGTAGTAGTGGGTGGTGAAACTCACCCGCATGCGACCGGTTCCCTCCTGCCGGCCGGCGGCGTCTGGACCATCCTCGCTAGAGCGCTGCGCTCCGGCAGCAACGAGTCGCTCTTGTAGTACTGGCACGCGCATCGCACCTCGAGGCTGGAGGAGGTCGAGGAGGCGCGCGAAACGCTTCGCGTGCTCCGACGTCGTTCGGCGGCCATCCCCACCGGTTATTTCGAGGGACGCACTGGAAATTCGTCGGTTTCTATTTTACATCCATTTTCAGACTTTCATCGCTTTTCTTATATTCACCGCTTTTTTTTTCTTTTTCATTTCCCCTGTCACCGCGGCGCTCGTCTATATATTTCCACGATATTTGACAAATCGAACGTTCCGAGCAATTGTCGTATTATTAGTTTCGTTTTATTTTAGGTGCGTTTACCTCGTAAACAGTATTTCGGTACACGGTCGCCTCTACCGCTCTTTGAATTTTCGCGGTGTCGGTCACGCAGTGTCCTGCGCGATATTTATCTTTGACCTTTCGATGCAACGAGATGTACATATATATATATACCAAAATTCGTGTTCAGAAAGTCATCGATTAAATTTTATGATATAAATTTTATTATAATAAAATGTCACAATTCAATCGAAATAAATTGTTTGTACGAAAAATTGGATAAAAAGTTAATGGAAATCGAAATGTAATTACAGTAGAGGCGTAAGACACGTTTTATTAACTGTTTAGAAAAGAAAATCGTGCGTTACCAATACACGGAGAGAAATGTTGTATTAAAAATTACAATAATTTCTAGTAAATAAATCACAGACTGACAAACTAAGAAAAATTACAATATTTTATACATTAAAAATAACAATAATTTATACATTAAAATTTAGAAAAATTATAGTAAATATTACAAGAATTATAATAAATTTTATTACAATCTATAGCAATTTTTACTAAAAACTATAGTAATTGCCCTAATTTGTCAGTCTGTGATTCATTTACTAGAAACTATTATCATTTTTAATCGAAACTTTTTTTCAGTGTATATTCGTTCCGAGTTCGCTAAATCGAAATGATTGATTATTAGAACTCTCGTATTAGGTTTACCTGATCACAAATTACAAATTGTACACAAATAAATATAAAATAAAAAGGTTTTACTTGGTTCAACTCATCTCAAGGACGGGTATATTTTCCTTGGGTATGCACGAGCGATAAGGATCCACCGTCGATGCGTCCCATCGTCCTAAAATAAAAGAATAAACGACACTGTACAAGAAGCACTGTTCACTCGAAGGAAAAACCCTTCGAATCAATCGCACTCGCACTCTCACACACGCACGCACGCACGCAAGCCCACACGCATAAGGACAGGCACTCGTGGGTAGCCTCGAAAACCTCGTCAAGGTCGTCGGATTGAGGCGGTAGAACCGATCGGCTACGCGTCTTGGATGACTCTGCGCACCGTTGTACAAAGGGGGGTACATCGACAAACGTTCATTACCAGTCGACCGAAATTTTGGCTTCTTGGCTTGCTCGCATCATTGGTACAACCTCCCGAAAAACCAAGTAGTGGGGGCTTTTCAAGTTTATCGTACCTTATAGTACATTGTAACTTAATTTCTATTGACTAAACGGTCTCCTCACGAGATGCTCCTCATTTTACAGAAAGAGAAAACCTGCCTCGAACGGATCGATTGACAGCTCGCATTTACACAAATCGATGTACATATATAATATATAAAACACCTACTCGATCTCTTAGCAATGCTAATTTCACTTATATTGTCGACATTTACTGTTTCTCGAAGATATATTGCGTATATACTTGTAAATCAACTCGATTTATTGTTTATCTCTTCGAGTTTAATCGTATTAAGAAAATTCGTGAAAAAAAAAATATCGAAAATTTTGTAGAATCGTGTACGCGTGTCGATAACGCGAAGGATACATAGGGATATAGTCGAAAAATCGTCGTTAGAAAAGATGATGCGGGAGATCGTGCATCAGCCTACATAGGAGAGACGAGAACGAGGCCAGTCGCGTCTTTCGCTCGCTCGCGTGGACTTTTCAAGTTTAAAAGCCCCTACTACACCGTATACCATCGAACTCGCGCGCCGCATTAATCATCCGCGGGCGGCGCTCTACTTTTTGTTTATAAATAAAAGCGCGCACCGACTCTCAAGCGCGTGGGAGCACCGACTCGTTCTCTCTTTTTTTTTTCTTTTTTTTAATGATCTAATTATCTACTTGAAACTGTTAGGCCTTTTTTTCTTTATTGTCGCGCGTCTCATTGAATAATCCAACTTTTCAAATGTCCCGCGCAGGAAATTACATTCAATATTTTTACTCTTCTGCTCGAAATTATCTTGCGTATGGAAAAACTTTCGATCAAACTTTTCGAGGGATGAAAAGTTTAGCAACTACTTGTTTTATGCAAAAATGTGTCAAATCGCGCGAAAACGTGCCAACTCGCCCGTCGAACTTTACCAAAGTATATTACCAAATGCCCTCGTTCTAGCGTTTAAGGAGGTTCGAGCGCCAAAATCAAAACGATGCCAGGGAACTCCAAGAAATTTTACTTTATACCTAACTTAATCCGATACTAAAATACTCGTTTAATTTAGTATCACCGTTAGTAAAACCTTATAATCAAACATTTGAAAACGTTATATTTTTGATAATAAATTAACTTCGCATACATTGATATATTAATCACCCAATAACCTAGAACGTTTGATAAACTGTTGTCTAATTAGATTTTGCTGTTTTTAAAGGATCGAGGAAATTTCGAAGTAGAAAAAGTCAACACAGTAATTTATTCGTCATGAAAAGAGCATCAAGTTTTATTCATAACACAGAGTCTATAATCCAACATTTCGGATTGTTTCCGAGCGATGCTTCGAAGGATCGGGCGATCGATTGTTCCATGGTGACTCCTAATTTTGCAACCCCGAACATCCTTAACTATTAAAGTTTTATTTATTTATTTATTTTCTTTTTATCTCATTTATCGTCATCTGTATAAAATTATTTTACAATCCGCAGTGCAAAATCGATAGTTACCATCGAACATTTTTATCATCGCCACTCCGTATCAACAAATTAATTATTTTTTTTTTGCTTCTATCTCATTTCTCTTTCTCTCTCTCTCTCTCTCTCTCCCGTAGGTTCTTAAAATTTGTTTCACTTAGTATAGCGTTTACAATATGGATAAAACCACTGGGCGTTTTTTTTTCTCTTTTTTTTTTCAACTCATACAAGTTTCAGCGCAATATTTTTTTTTCAGTATACTCGCTCGCTCTCGTAGTGGACGAGAGCGTGGCTCGACTCGCAAAATACTTAACCGTAGAAAATCGCGTTTTATTCTTGGTTGATCAACAATTTTTTTTTTCACTCTACTCATATTTTCACTCGCATCGAGCACATTCGACTCAAAAATAAAAGCTTCTGTGTATACGTGTGGTACGTGTGTGTGTGTGTGTGTGTATGTGTGTAGCGCGCGTACAATCGCGCAATAATAACGAAACGGATTATAATAAAGATGCATCATCGCACGTTCAGCGCATTACATATCCGTCTGCCGAATGTTATAAATTAATAATTATACACGTTCTCGTCGTTTCCCGGAGCAGACGATTAGTTTCTTTAATTTATATAAAGCATTTTTCATTTTTTTTCCCTTTCCTTCCTTTTTTACCCGGTTGTTTGTAAATGTTATAATTATTATTATAAATGTAAATATCGTTTATTGTATAATCCCCATAATTGTATTTAATTTCATTAGTTTGCATCAATCACAGACAATAAAAGCATATTATAATGTCAACATTTTTTTACAGACTTTATTTATTTATTTATTTATTTTCTTATTTATTCATTCATTTATTATTATTATTTCTTTTTTTTTTAAATCCTTGACTCATTTAGCAGAATGGGCGCATCTTTGGTATCGTGAAACGTAAGTAACGCAATTTCGAGATATGTAATATCGAGATCGAAACGTAAAGTGTAAATTGCATTTAAATTATTATTATTATGTAAATGTAAAAATTGAAACAAAACGACCTTTCAAAAAAAGTACACGTTTAATTTTTAAAAATAATATAACTCATAAGGAGAGGTCACGACCTTTGGATCACGGATCTGATTCAATCTTTGGGACTTTTTTTATAACATAGAAATATGAAAAAAGCTTGAATTTTAGAATTCCATGGGCATTTTTTACCGAAGTTATACGTAATTAAAGGAGAATGTTAAAAAATAGATGCTTTACATTAATCGCTTATAACTCCTAAACGACTAAATAAAGATAATCGAATTAAAATATAAAAGAAAGTTTGGATCGTGTGGTTTGGATTTTAAAAAATAAATGCACAAATCCGTTTATTAGATCGAGAATTATAAAAGAAATAAGAAATACATGAAATTTTAGCTTAAAATAGAATTATTAATTTTGTATCTAAAAATTGCTTAATTTCTTATTTTTGCTATAACTTTCGATCTAATAAACGAATTTGGGCTTCTTTTTTTTTAAATCTAAACCACTCGATCCAAACTTTTTTTTGAACTGTGGTTCGAGTATTTCTATTTCTTTTTTCTTTTTTGGCGTCTGTGCGGTAATGACATTTAACGCACAACCGGTAAACCATAAGGAGACAGTCTTGATTCTCGAGTATCTATTCAGTCGTTTAGAAATTATAATCAATTAAAGTAAAGCATCTATTTTTTAATATTTTTCTTTAATTACGTATAAATTCGATAAAAATGCCCTGGAATTTTAAAATTCTGACTTTCTACATATATTTTTATTACAAAATAAGAGTTTGGATAGGGTGTGTGATCCAAAGGCCGTGATCACTCATTGTCAATTCGTCTTAAAGAACGTGCAACAATGTGAATACCGAAGCAAATTAGACGGTTTCATTAATACTTTGGGTAAACATGATTGCGCGAAAAGATCTCTCTCTCTCTCTCTCTCTCTCTCTCTCTCTCTCTCTCTCTCTCTCGCTCTCTCTCTCTTATTTTGTTTATTTACACGAATATTATATCTTTGACTAGATCGAATGAAATAATTAACATTTGCAAATAAAGAATTAGCGCGTCTCCTATATGTGAACGTCAATTTAAACGTTTTTAAATTTTAACGAGGAAGATTCCGTAACGGGTAAAAAAATTTAAAAAAAAAAAGAACGTATGACTAGAATGTTTTTATACTATCTTATACACATGCATTACGTTTCTTAGTTCGGGATTGTAACAAATAATTGAATAATTTTGAAATAAAGGTTTACCAACGATGATTGTTAGAATATGTTGCTTCCGTGAGGAGGTACGAAACCGCTCGCAACTTTCGAGTAGATTGTAATGAAACGCATTACGATACACTTGTTCGCGCGTGTGTCAACTTTGAAATCCATCGTGCGAGTCGTTTAGTCTCAAAGAAGACGTTGATAAAATTTTTCTTTTTTTTTTTTTTAAATAGTAGATTGTTAAATTTAATCAGACAGTTATAGTAAACTGATACTCACTGACAATTTGAAAAAGGCATTGTTAAATTTCGAGAATAGATATATAATATATATATATATATATATATAGATTGCGTAGACCTAACCAAACAACCCGCGGATACTCGTACAAAATGGAATAAATATACTACGATTTAACGAATGAATTTCGAGTTGTACTTGTACACACGTTTTCTAGTCAATACTAAAACATTAAATTCACACGTTGGACAAAAAAAATGAAAAGAAAAAAAAAGGAGACTAAACCGTACATTGATAAAAGAAAACACGTGATTCATTCACAAGAGGAAATCGGAGTAAAATTGTTTATGATTTATATAATTTTAGGAATCGATTTCCTCTTTAATCGATACACCCTTTCTCGATAAGAGACGTATGTGTGTATGTATGTATAGTATATAGATCATTTTGAACGTAAAATTAACGATATAGAATACAGGTAAATTCACTTCTTAAGGCTAATTTTGTTTTCTTTTAAAGAAAAACTCTTAGATTCATAATCGGCAACTGTTGCCCTTGTTTTTTTTTTGTTTAATATATTACATTTTTTTTTCCAGTTACAATATTTTTTTTTATGTTCACTTTAATTACCTAGTTTCATAAAATCAGTGAAGTTATAGCGCATAAGAGTTATCAACTCCGACGAACGTATCTTAATTGAGTATTTCACAACATTTTTTTTCCCCCATTTTTCCCTTATACCTGCGGGTATAATCTTCGATAAAGCGTACGCACACATACGCGTATTTATATTATATAATTATGCATACATGTACGTAATCCATATCCGTTTATTGTAAACTTGTCATTTTCCTTTTATTCGTCTTTCCCTAACTAGGTGTCTCTAATGTTGTTCAAAGGTTAGCATAAAAACTTTACAATTATTTTACACGGCGAATCACTTCGCAACGGAATACTCATTACTTTTTCTTCTTCTTCTTCTTCTTCTTCTTCATCGTCATATTTATAACGTCGGTAGTTTTATCAAATTTAACTATACTCTTTTTCTTCCCACATTTTTCTTTATCTTTATATTTAGGTATCGGTACAGAAAATATACATTATGTGTTTGTTTGTTTTTTTTTTTTTCGTGTTATTAAATTAAAAAATGTAGATTCAAAGGTTTTACTCTCGTTAAGAGTAACGATATCTACCGCTATATGTATATATTTATATATATATATATATATCTTTGAGTAACGAAAGGGTTTTGTTTTCTTTTGTTCAAGAAGAAGGAAACAGTGTTGGTTTTTTGCGCGATTCGGCAAGACACAAACGTTTGTTTAACTCGTTTTCTGGAAAAATTCTATAGATAATCAGCTAAATAGTAGCTTTTAAATAAATAAAAGGAGGCTCCGATCAAAGTGTCCTCGTGAAATACCCAATTATATCATCATCTGATATATGTATATATAACTTCTGTATACTTGATTCCTTTTACAAAGGAAAGGCATATCTACTGCAAATTCTTAAGAGATACAAGTATATATATATACATGTGTGTGTGTGTGTGTGTGTTTGTGTGTATTTATATATATATATATAGATTTATATATATATATTTATAGCTCCTGATTGAATACGTTATATTTCAGGTATAGTAGTTTTATTCATATTTACACAGTAAATATAATAGAGGCGATTTAGTGAAAAATATTTTACCGCGACGAAGAAAAAAGTGCGAGGCGTAGGTATATTTATTATTTTTATGGTCAATGTAACCGTACACTGATCGTCTTTAATATCGAACGCGATGCACTTTTTTTTTCATTTGTTTAAAAAGAATAATTGAAAGTTATCGTTATTTGCATACATTTAATTCATTAGAACCGTATTGGAGTGCGTATGGAGTGTGAATTTTTGTATAGTCCCGATTGTTTGATGCGTGATACGGACAAGAAATAATGTAAAGTATAAGAGTGTATCTCGATAGGTATATATATCGACGTCGCAAGCGTCGGAATTCGGGAGAGTATAGAAAACGAAAAGAAAAAAAAAAAGTAATAGCGTAAAAATACCGGATGATGTACGATCGCCCAAGAATTTGCAGTAGCTCGATCGCAGCGAACGAATGAATGTATATATATAAATATATATATGTATATGTATAAAATAACGATAAATAAAATAAAAAATGAAAAAAGTATGACCGGCGTGGTCGAACGTCGATCGAGGTTGTGGGGAGTCCTGTGTGTTTTTCCTCAGTGCCGTAAGCTCGCGACCTTGTTGTTGTAGTTGTAGCTGGCGCCACCACCGCAGTAGTCGTAATCGTAGTCGCGACCGGCCGAGCCGTAGTGGTGCGACTGCTTAGGCGTCGAGCGATGCTGTTGTTGTTGCTGCTGCTCCCTGCGATCGGGAAATATAATTAGATAACTCCGTTGGTAATCGTTTATTAAAAAATCGTTGGCAACGTGTGTACAGGGTATGCGAAAAGGGACGAACCAGTGCTGATCGGCAAAGTCGACCGAAGCCGGCAAACGCCGGGGTCAGGCCAAGTCGTTACTGTCGGGAAAGTGATCGCGCGCGTCCAAGCAGCTCGCAAGCTCCAACACCAGATGATGTAAACTCGGATGCTCGAGGACCTCGGCTTCGGGTAAAGGTGGATGGCACCTCGGCCTCTGCTGTCTACCTCGGAACGATCGGTGTAGGTGCAACACCACGTCGCAAAACACGTAGCGCACCAGCAACAATCGTAGGAAGTCATCACCGAAGAACTGCATCACGCTCGATTCTGCACATTTTTTACCAAAAAATCTCAACGTCGAACAAACTTATCCTACGTATACACTGCAGCTATAGCAGCATAAATAACCCCACATTAAAACACCCTCGTACACTCGAAAATCCTATAATACCTATATAGGTATATACGCGCGACGCCTCCAAAAACCATCGAACCAAAAAGAAAAAAGAACAAGGAAAGAGGAAAAAGGAAAAGAAATTTCCCTTCGCGAGCAACAGTGGGAAAAGGTCAGCTCGACAAAGCTTTTCGCGACAACAAACAAACTCCCCCTCGCTACCCCTCTCTGCCCCTCCCTCCCCCCCCCCCGAGCGACAGATTTTTTACCTCCCACGCGTGCCCGCATTTCGGGTAGTGCTATTTTTAAAAGTCGCCCCGACATAGAGCGCGAAACGCTCGATTGGTCAATACTCGAACGCTCTAAGAAACGAATCGATATATAGGCGCGCACGTGCGCTCGGATTCGGTGGTATAAAAACAATGCACTAACTCTACCCCCCTCGGCTCCTCGGCTCCTCGGCCCCTTTTCCGCCCTCGTACTCCCTTTCCTATCTACAATTTAATTAATGGTGGGGGGGTGTCGATAAAAACGCCGTGAATTTTTCCTTTTTTTTTATACCTTCCTCCTATACCCGTTCGACGAGTTTGAAAAAAAAGGGTTACTCTCACTCTCTCTCTCTCTCTCTCTCTCTCTCTCTCGCTCTCTCTCGCTCTGTCTCTCACTTTTTTTGTTATATACGTTTCCAAGTATCGGAAAGCGATGGAACGAATTTAGGTGTAGTTTGAATTTTGGGATGGAGTTTTTCGTTGCCGAGTATACTGTCTGCTTTAGAAAAGTATCGGTAATACATAAAATATTTTTCTAAATTACGTATTACACTTACGGAACGAGTGTTCTTGTAAAAAAAAGGCGCAATAAAAAATATTAGAAATTTGAAAAAAAAAAATATAGTAATCCCAAACATTATTTATTTCTATATATTTTAATAATTACCATTTAATTATTCGAATCTTGGTACAATAAGATTGTGGCAAATCGGAGGAACGAAATGACGATTATAGAATAACGTAACGAAATGAAAAACCGTTGAGGGCGCATCGGCTGATTTGTCGGAAATCGGGTTTTCGAATATCGATAAGGGTCGAGAGCGCGGATCGCGCAATAGTAAACGTTATACGTCTCGTACACGTTGAAATCCTCGTAAACCGTAAGATTCTTGTCTTTTTAATTACGAGGACACCCGTGTGAAGAATCTACGTGTGGTATAGCAGAGAGATGATGCTAAATTTGCATAGGCGAGAGGAGGGTACGTCTGCTCGAACGCGACAGCACGGTGACTCGCGATCGCTCGTCCTTTCGAAGGTGACGCGTCTACGTAACGTAACGTAACATTGCACACAAACAAACACAGACACATGTATATAGGTATATTTGAAGCAAGTATTTTTAAACGCGTTCCGCACCATTTCATCGCGTTTGTGTAACGTTCAACAGAACCAATCTATCGACCATTAAAGTATTGAAAAAAAAAGAAAAAAAAAATTGCGACGATTGACGCTTTTGTTGAATTTTATCTATTTCTCGAACAATCCGAATAGTTTGGGATTTGCGCGAAGGAATATCCTTCTATCGTGAGATGGAAATCCGCATAATGGAAAAAGGGTGAGAGATGGGGGTGGGGGGGTAGGAAGAGAGAGAGAGAGAGTATACGTGTACGTATGAATTACCGCATCGTGATCTGAGGACGAGCCGGCTGGCCTCGATGAGGAATTGCTCGACGTAGCGCTGGCATCGCTCCCAGTGGTGAATCGGTAGGGTGGCGACGTTGCATATCAGACAGAAGGCTGCGAGGGGCGAGTGCAGGAAGAGGGTGAACAAGCTGCCCGCGTGCCTCAAGTCCCTCAGACCGGCGGGTGCGTCCTGGGGTGACATCAGCACGACCAACGGCTGGCCAAAGTACCGGGGTATTTGCTGAAAGACGAAGCTGTTGTCCGAGTCGACGACGACGAAGAGAGGCTTCCGGGTGAACGGGTAAAGGTCTCCTGGGTAGAGGCAGTGCGGCTCTTTTCCACCCGGGACCCGCTGCTTACCGTGCTCGGGCTCCCGCTTCGACGACGTCGTCACACCTCCGAGATCGTAGCCCACTGAAACCGCATGAGAGTTGCATCAGTGCGCACCGAATTCTGATCTCTTGGATGCTTATTGACGCATTTCATTGTTCTCGCGTAATGTACTATAATACTCCACGTCTTATCCCCGTTTATATATACAGAGATCAAAGTTAAGTTAAGTAACGATCGCGGGAACCCAAAATCTTTTACTATAATTTATAGTATACGAACTCTTGGCTAAAATTGACAATGAATTCAGTTATTTTTTCGGGATACCGCGATAGTGAAATTTAAGCAAAATTTACAGAAACCTCGGTACGATAAACTAAAATTTTTCTTTCCGCGGTAATAATTAATAATAATAATAATTTAGGACTGTCTCGAGGATGCCCGTAATGGTTTCGAACGACCGACCGAGAAATGAAAACATATGGGCTATTTCACGTCAAGTGGTACAATGAAAATTTTAAATCGCTCCAAAATTTGAAAACAACAGAAGATAGAAAAAAATTTTTAGGTGTTAAAAATAATTTGCCTAAGAGTTATTCCACCATGAAAAATGGAAATTTTTCAATTTTTTAGAAAAATTTCTATTTTCAAAGCCATTTATCTCAAAATCTATTGATTTTTTTGAAAAAACATTATAAACAACTTTTGTTCAAAATAATCTTTAGAACTTATCTACCTGGGTTACAATTCTTAATTTTAAAATCTCGAAGAAATATAACGCCCGGAAATATTGAATATCAAAAAAAGGCGACCACGCCACAATCGATTTTGATCTAACACCGCTCAAAAGATCACATTTTTCGCGAGCTTTCGAATGGCGGTGGTTAGATTATTGGCCAAGACCGTTGGTGTAAGTTATACCCCATAAACCTCATAAAATCACTAATTTTCATGTATTTTAGGGCATAACTTACACCAGCGGTCTTGACCAATAATCTAACCACCGCCATTCGAAAGCTCTCAAAAAATGTGATCTTTTGAGCGGTGTTCAATTTCGATTGTGGCGTGGTCGCCTTTTTTTGATATTCAATATTTCCAAGTGCCCTATCTCTTCGAGATTTTAAAATTAAGAATTGTAACCCAGGTAGTTAAGTTCTAAGGATTATTTTGAACAAAAGTTGTTTTTAATGTTTTTTCAAAAAAATCAATAGATTTTGAGATAAATGCCCTAAAATACATGAAAATGAGTGATTTTATGAGGTTTATGGGGTATAACTTACACCAACGGTCTTGGCCAATAATCTAACCACCGCCATTCGAAAGCTCGCGAAAAATGTGATCTTTTGAGCGGTGTTAGATCAAAATCGATTGTGGCGTGGTCGCCTTTTTTTGATATTCAATATTTCCGGGCGTTATATTTCTTCGAGATTTTAAAATTAAGAATTGTAACCCAGGTAGATAAGTTCTAAAGATTATTTTGAACAAAAGTTGTTTATAATGTTTTTTCAAAAAAATCAATAGATTTTGAGATAAATGGCTTTGAAAATAGAAATTTTTCTAAAAAATTGAAAAATTTCCATTTTTCATGGTGGAATAACTCTTAGGCAAATTATTTTTAACACCTAAAAATTTTTTTCTATCTTCTGAAAGATATTTCCAGCCTGAATTCAAATTTTGGAGCGATTTAAAATTTTCATCGTACCACTTGACGTGAAATAGCCCATATATATATAGTATGTGTATGTATACGTGTGCGCAAATCCGATTT
Organism: Theocolax elegans; assembly: GCA_026168455.1. Lineage (NCBI taxonomy): Eukaryota > Metazoa > Arthropoda > Insecta > Hymenoptera > Cerocephalidae > Theocolax > Theocolax elegans. The sequence continues at coordinate 56,789,988 of CM047428.1, forward strand.
GCGGAGGAGTAAACCACTGACTCGACGTTTCGTCGTCTTGACCCTGCGGTCGGCCTGAGTAATAATCGTGTCAAGGGAGTGCGTGGCGAAAAGGTGGAAGCCCCTTTGACAAATATGCGAGCCGCGAATCCACGAATCATCGATATTATCCAGGCCGATTTGGCAATGCACGAGCCGCAGATTCCAGAGCGGAGCCAGTATACCTCTTGCATACCACACTTACCCCCACCCACCCGTATATCCACATATATATCGCGTATAGGCGAACACACACACACACACACACACACACACACACACACACACACACACACATATATACACGACGATTTTTTAAACTTTTCCCGGACTCGTCAACTACACTGAGAAAAGAGATTCTTCGAGTCAAAGAATATTTCTTAAATGTGGATTAGAATACAGGCGAAAGGCAGATGTGTTAACTATTATGAATTCAGTGACTTGAATTTTTGGTGAAAAACGATTATATTATTTTGTCTTAATTACAACGTTCTTTATTCGTACGTAATATATGAAATATTATTAATACAATGCATATGGTAAGGATAATCTTTTCACGCGCCGCTAGAGGGAGAATCGACAACTTTTTGAACTTGATAATAAATTTGATGCATTAATGATATAAGTATATGTCTACCTAACTCTCATACATTAACTTGTAATTAAATATATTTACTATAACTTGACTAAATCAATGTATTCAGTATGATATATAATTATATACCTTCGTTAATAACAATCTTAATTTTACAAAATAGTTTAAAATTTATATCTATTAGTAAAAAACATTAGGTTCCATTTGATTACTTTCTTATTAAGGAAATTTCATAATAGTTAAGAAATTGACATTTGCCGCAAAGTAAAGATTTTAAAATATTATGGCAAATACAACCATTTCTTTGAAGCAAAGAATTACTTTTCTCAGTGTAATTGTTTATCTACACGTGTCGTCCGGGTGCTCGAGAAAAATTCTGTTCTATCGAACGTTGTACAGAAAATTCTTTCTCGAATAATAAATGCCCGAGTATAGTTCATTTATATTTTGTATGTATACGCGATCTGTAGTAAAAAAATGTTTGATAAACTTGCAAAATAAACGGGTCATGCAAAAATGATTGGAAAACTTTTGCAAACAATGGTGCGTTCAAAGTGTCTAATGCGTTCCCGGTATGGAGAGCGATAAATTATCTTATTTTTATCCATTAACGTGAAATTTCGTAACTGCGTTACCATACACCTTGAGCACCACCGAACGAAAACTACTTATACTCATTCGTATATACGAACAAATCGACGTAAAAATTTTAATCGGTCGCGGGAACATTAAGATAAAGTAATATTTAAAAAACTATCGGTCGACACTTATCTCTAAAGTATTAAATGCATTGAAAAATATCTAAAAATAAATTATACAGTTATACCAATGGTTCGTGTAATTTAGAAAAAAAAGAAAGAAAGAACGAGCACAGAGGCAGAGCATTGCCCGTTTAATATGCAGCTTAAACTCGCGGATTAAAAGGAAAAGAAAAGAGAAAAACAAGAGCAGAGCGCTCGACTACGAAGCGAGAAAGAATAATAAGAAAAAGAAAAGAGCCTGAGGCGAAAACTCACTTTCCTCGGGTCGCTTGACCGTGGAGAAGCACCCGTCGGCCGAGAGGTAGAGTAGAAGGGCCCCGTTGGCGGGTAGCTCCTTGAACCCGCTCGCGAGGAACACCTGGACCTGGCTGTACGTCGGCTTGTACAGGAGATACTTGTGCGGATTGTCGCGTCTCGGCGCTCCATTTTCGGCTGGGTAGGGACCCGGTCGGAAGGGTACGCGGCCAGCCGGTGAAGCGTCGTGCAAGTGATTCGGGTCGTCTCTCGGCTCCCGCTCCAGCGTCTGCAGCATCCTGAACATGTCGATCGACAGCTCGCTGAATTTCACCTGGAATCACCGAATTATCGTTACTTCTCCGGGTTATCCCTCGTATACAACGGTTTACGGATCTTTTTCGTGCACCTATGTAGTTGGTCAACGAAATATCGTATATATAATCTACTTTTAAGGAGATGTAAACCCATTAAAACAAAATCAGTATTTATTTTTTCTCAAGCAAACAGTATACTTTATCGAAAAAAAACGCTCTGTAACGGTGTCGTATATACATATGAATTTTTTCAAATTTTTTTATCAATAAATCAACGAGATTTTTGAGCAGCCGTGGAGCATTGTTTTTAGCTATATATTACCGACCAAAAAATGGTTATTCCGATATAATTCATTTTAAATTAATTATTTTGAAAAAATTGCTCTGTAACGGTATTCTATTTGCTTTCAACATTATCTGTAAATTTTTTCAGATTTTTAATTCCATTAGTTTTTTAAATTTTTGGGATGTTAGATGTAGGTTCCTGTAATTTGGGTATCACATCGCCTTAATAGAAATTTTATAATAGAAATAGAAGGAGGGTGTCTACAACGACAAGGGTATTTTGTAAAGACGTAGGTACCTGATCGGCACAGTTACCGACGATGAGAATCTCCTGGAGAGATAGGCACATGGGTGTGGACCGCTCGATCGGGGGCGAGGTGAGCGGTCCGAGTCTGTGAGTGAGGACAACCGGGGTATTCGTTTCGGCGTGTAACACCCCGACAGCCGACTCTGCCTTGACGAACGCCTTGATCTCGTCCAGGACCAGGCTCCACTCGACCTGATCGTCCGGCTCGTACGTACTGCTGTAATCGGCTATTTGGGCGTCCAGTTCTTGGACGAGCTCGCGCACCAGCTTCATCTTGTTCAGCAGCAGGCACACCACTATAAATCTCGCGTAGTACCTGCCGACCGATCAACCACCCATTCAACATTCAACTTACTCCTTCTACACTCAGAAAAATTTGCTAGTATAAATTACTATTTTAATGCGGTAAAAGGAGGACAGACTTACACAATTATACACGGAGAAAAATTTCTGATAATTTTTACCCTGTAAGAATAGTAAAAATGAAACAAACTGTCTTTTCTGGAAAAATTACCCGGTTTTCGGTTAAAAATTACAAGAACTTAGGATAAATTTTACTATGCAGCAGGGTAATTTTTTCCAGAAAAGGCAGTTCGTCCCATGATTACTAACCTTACAGGGTAAAAATTATCAGAAATTTTTCTCCGTGTAAAAATTACTATTAATAATGGCAATTTTTACCATTATTAATAGTAATTTTTATAATTGTCTAAGTATGTCCTCCCTTTACCATTAAAATAGTAAATTTTACTAAAAAATTTTTCTTAGTGTACAGTGATACACTCGGTAATTCGAACCTGAGCTTCTTCACCATCAGCTCGCTACGATCCTCTTTGGCCGCGCGACTGTAGTACGCTCTCCCTCGTATCGCCGCGTAAAACGAGTAAGCTTCGTGGAGGTAGCTCGTCTCGCTCGTCCTCAAGTAGTAGTGGTAGTACAGCTGCCCGATCTTGCTCGCGATCTCGCCGATCTGCCATCGCTTCAGCCCGTATTTACTGTCCAGGATGGCCCTGAAAATTTCACGATTATATTTATTCATTCCACCAAACGCATCTCCATCAACATTTCGGATTCGCGTATCAGGAAATCCACGAAAAATCTTCCAAATCCGTTCCCTAAAATCGAAAATTAGTTTGTTTGAGGCACACCTTCCGAACCTTACTTTTCTTCATCTACGGTATACATATAACGTGTGAAACGAATTTTCAACTTGAAAGAAAGGGTCATTATACACTTTTTCTTTTTAATTTGATGTTTCAAATCAAAAATCAAAAAATGCAATTTTTTTTCAAAAACTTGGATACTTATACAACAATTATATTAAAAAAATAATCTTTGAACTAATCTTTTTCTAAATAGTTTTTAATGTAATAATACAGTAATTTCATTCTTTGCCATCAGAATCCAATAAATTGTGTAAATTAATTATGATATAAAATATAATAGATACGAAATACTTAACCATAACAAAGACGTATAACATGTAAAATTGTAAATAATTTTAAAGTAGGATGATTGGATTGTTGTGATCAATGATAAATGGTATTTTGGAGTAATTGTTGTAATTAAAAAAGATAAGTATAATAATCAACTCTATTGTCGACTGCCATAAATTTCAGTTACAGTTCAAAATATTTCGGTCTAACAGTCAAAATTAAACACTTATTTCCAGATATATAAAAATTTTTCTCTATGATTAATTAAAAAGTGTACTTTATTAACACCTTCACGAGTGGAGTAAAATTGCATTTTATTCCTTCGATCACTTTATTCCCCGTAGACTCACTTTACTCCCCGTAAACCCATTTTATTCATTGTAGACACATTTTATTTATCGAAGACACGTTTTATTCATCATAGACTTACTTTTTTGTTTTTAACACTTAGTTTCAACTTTTTCTACAAATATAAAATTAAATTTATTATATTAAAGTAAAACATATCAAAAAATTTTACAATATTGAAAAAATTTAGAAATTAAAAAAAATTGTTATTGAAAAAAGTGACTTTTCAAATGATCAGGGTGAAAACTTTTATATGCAATTCGGAAGCAAAAGGCGATTATTTGGATGAATAACTGTCAAAAGCGAAAGCGAGGAAGCAACAACTTTCATTCCAGGAATAAATGCCTATTTTACTTCCTAAGTGCATAAATAACTATTATTCTATTTATTGTAGTAATTTTTTAGGTATTGGGTTTTTTGTATATATTTGGGAATAAATGTTTAATTTTTACTGTAAAACCGAAATAATTGGAATAGTAATTGAAAAATATAGTTTATAAAAATTAATATTTTACACCGAAATAAAAAACACTTTTTTTGTCCTAAAACCACGATATTCCAAGTTCAAATTGTATTCCTAGAACCAAGTGCATTATCTTAATGAAATAAATTTTAATTTGAGTTTAAATAATAATAATCTTTCAAAAATAAAATGCGAAAAGTTCTTTTGAAAACTAATTTTTATTACGATTGTATATGAGTTACATATAAGCTTTTTTAGAAAAAAATTAATTTCTCGGTTTTTTTATTTTAAACTTCAAACTTAAAAAATAGTGTGTCACAGGCCTTTTTTCATGTTCAAATTTCGTTTCACACATTATATGTACTGCATAGATGAAAAAAAGTGAGGTCCGAAAGGTATGCCTCAAACAAAATTTTTCTCGATTTTAGGGAACACGATTTTGGAAGATTTCATGTGGATATCCTCATATATCCAAATATTCTCCTCCGATTTATCCTCATCTGCACAAACTATCCTCCGTCCTTTACTTTTTTTCATTCAATTGTCAAAATTCACGATTAGGCCGAATTCGACTCGAGTCTGGTGAAATTTGTCACGAAAACTGCGGAGACGAAACAATGAATTATCGATACGAAATATATTTTTTCCTCATGATGCATATCGTTTAAATTAGATAATTTAAATAGTACACGTGGGTAACACGTAATTCAAAGATATACAGGAAGTCCAGCATAAAAATTGTATCTTTAAACCGAGTAATCCGTGCAGCTCTCGTGTTTCAGTTATTGAAAATCGATCAAAGTAAAATAGCAACTGTTCGATATATACATTATGTAAAAGTAAATATAAAATCACCGAGTGTCTTAACCGTAATGCGTCATTGTTTTATAAAAATTATGATATATCCGCACACCTTGCGCATATTACTGACAGCAGCGAATGATAAATCTACAAGTTTTATTAATTATATGTACCTGTATACAATAAACTACACTTGTTTGAAAAATAATATTAGTAAAATACTATACATTTAGTAAAAAAAAAGCGTTGTATAGTCTTCGATTCTCTCGAATGACGAATGATAAAATAAACACGAATAAAATCCGTACATCGTATATATAGTTGATTAACGTCGAATTAGCTATCCACGTGCGATGACGTCGAAAAGGAAAAAAGAAAAAAAAAATTCGAAAACTCGAGTATAGGGGTGACATAAAAGCGAGGGGAAACCTATGGACGACGGAGAATCAATCTTCGAAATCTTAGACAGGAAGTAACGCGTGTCTTATAGAGGGTCGCGTGGGCGTAAAGGGGAATATAAAGGAGAATGACGATTTTTTTTCCGATCGATGTACGTATACGCTCGCGCGTGTCCGTTGTGTGTCGGTGTGTGCACGTATAAACACGCTTAAAAAATGATCGTGTTACTTCCTCCGCGTTTTCAATGTATTTGAACAACCGTTTATAGACATATATATATATATATATATTTAGAGTAAGTATCGTGTATTATCAATCGATACGTGTGAATTCCTCCAAATGAAAATTATTAATATATATTTTTGTGTATAATCATCGATTCGTGGAATTAAACATTTAATGGTTTTACTCACGCCATCTGGATGAAACTGACGAATGCGATGTACCGCTCGAGAACGTTTAAAAATCAATTATGAATTAATTATTCTATCGATCTTTTTTAAGAATATTTCGTATCGCAACGCCACCGATGTTTCGTATTTTCATTTTAATATACAATTCATTTGTCAAGTTTATTTAAAATTCTTACCTATATATACAGCCGTTTTGAATTTAATCAATTCGATATCAATGTGCAATCACCTTGATAACAAGCATAATCTTTATTTTTTTATAAATAACGAAAATTATTGTTTAAAAATAATTTCGAACAAATCCAATTGTACTTTATTAAATTTTTTATTCAACACCGATATTTTCTTACAGCATCGGTCTACTAGGTATTTCCACACGCTTTCAACTGTACTTGAAAGTATTGTCGAAATTTTTTATTTAATATTGCAAACGTGATTTTAGAATAGATAAAGGTAGATCCCTGTAATTTAGTTTCACCATTCTCTTAACTCTGATAGATTTATAAGTACGAATATGTATACATATATAAAAAATGTGATGCAAACTTATTGTACAATTAATAATTTTTAACGGTTAACCATAACGAAATCGCACGTATATACAATCAGAATTTATTTAATAATTCTATATTATTATGGACGAGAGAGGATGTTATAATTTGCAATTAATAATTTATTGCGGTGAAATCAGAAGACGATGAAATTCAGCACGAATATATATGTAGCCTAGAACCGAGCGTTCGTAACGATAAGGTGCAACAAAATTGATATACTGTGTACCACGATTTTACAAGAAAATTTACATATTTAAATGGTAATTAAATGCACACTACCAAAATTTAATCTAATGGTATATCGCATTTGCAGAAAAGAAGGTTGGATAATTGATTCGAACGAAATAAAAGCACCGATAATTAACGATCTAACATCGTATCAATCGGATCACCGATAAATAAAAAGTAACGAAAAAAAAAAACCCGAAAAAGAATCTCCCGGAAAAGGCATTCGATTCTCGTATTCCGATCACACATTGCCCTCGCGTAAAACTCATGACCCCCCCACCTCGGTTCTCTCATCCTTATCCTCTTCCCCTTTTTCTTCTTCTTCTTCTTCCTCTTCGTCTTCCTCTTCTACTTTCAGTTCTTCCTCGTTTTTTGCGGAGGCGTACGAGAGTCTCGAGACACACCGAGAGGGAAAAAGAGGGAGACGCGCTGCTCCAAATCTCGAGGGGCAAGTCGCCGGACACTGGTGGAAAAAAATGAGGCAGTGTCTTTCTTGTTTCCCTCTTGTTTGGATGCGCGGGCTAATTATTTCTTCGCAACCGAGATATTTTTCTCCCGAGATATATTTCCCTTTACATCGAATTCAAATCGCGTTCCATCTTTGAGTACGACGATGATTTATCTCAAAATTCGAACTCGGCGATTAAAACGCGGTTGTATCGAATAAATACCTGAGCCGTCTCTTTTACGTACATTTGATTTGTTTAATTAAGAATCCACGAGAACACAACACTGTTCGAGAGAAAAAGTATACGTAATTTTATATACGGATCAAATGATGTAAAGGGAAAAAAAAGATATAATTTCCTGCAGGCGCGTCGCGTTGCAACCGAATACGAAACTCGAAAAGTTGTAACCTCGGTAGGAAAATGCTCGTAAGTTCGTCGGGGGAACCAAAAAAAAAAGTAGAATCGAAAGCTCAGCTGTATTCTCGTAAAACGGTGATAACGAAAGTGGTGTATATAAACCCACTTCTTCTCGAAATTAGCATATTTATGTTAAACATTTGGCGAATTGGGCAGAGTCCAAAAAGTTAAACTCACTTGTACCATCCGATTTCGAAGATGGTCCCTATCGTTTAAATTTTTTTTATTTTCTCCTCTTTGAGAAACGATGTGTAGACGATCAACCGAACCGAATGCAACCTTCCGCGTATACCGCGTGTACCCCGTCTATTTCTCGTTTATTTTTCTTTTTTTGTTATCGAGTTTCGTTAATCTGCACGATTTTCGTGCAAACCAAGTCGATTAGTAAGTTACAACGTAAACACGAAACCCGTCATTCACCGTCGATTGTTACATGTACGTGCATACAACTCGGACGGGGGCGCACGCTTGAGGACTTTTACCGGACCCACCGTGTGCGGCTGGGAAGCTTATACTTTCAATCCTCAAATTATTCTTAATTGCTTCCTTTCTACTTATTTTCTTTCTTTCTTTCATTTTTTCTTTTTAATTACGGTAATACACAGTCGTTTTCGTTTCGTTCGTTTTTTTTTCTTTTTGCCTCTCTCTCTCTCTCTTAAATATACTTATTACTGCGGGTTCGATAATAACTTCGACTGTGCATTATAAACGTATATATACCTTTGAATAAATAGTCAATCACTTTGGTCGCGTTGTCCTCGGTTAATTTGAAATATTGAAACCAAAGATTACGATGAATAATCGAGTAAAATGGGAAAACAACCGAATGATATATAACAAATTAAATAAATCGATCGATGTGCGTGTGTATGTGTATAGACGTGCATACCTAATCAACCTGGGCTATATATTTAAGTGGTTGATAAAATAAAGCCGCAAAAATGGTCAATTTAACGGGAGAATCATATGCCGTTTAAAAAATCTAAACTTACCGTAACATCGGGTATTATTTTAATGGGATACATATATACATATACATATACGGTAAATCTATACATGATCGCACCGTAATTAGCGTAATAAGAAAACGCAAGTTTAAACGGTAGAGATTTTGATAAGCCGAGAAATCGAGGTATCCCCCGCATCCGAGTGTAACTTACACGTATACTTACGCGCTTCGTCGTCGCGAGCGAGAAACGTGTCCGTATAATACGTGTGCCCGTGCGTACGCGTGTGCGGGGAAGAGGGGGCTATACGAGTGTACGTATAGACACCCACACGCGCGCGCAGACGCACACGCAATAACTTTTGAGGAATTTGTTAAGTCATCTGTTTGTCGCTACTACGCGGGCAGGCAACACGGGAAAAATGTCAATTCTCGTGTAGTCGATATTTTGAAAGTAAAAAGAGAAAGAGAGAAAGATACATGTGCGCAACGAGACTGGTACGAGATTCCCCGTGGAGAAGGAGGTGGAGGAGGTGGAGGAGGAGGTGGAGGAGGAGGTGGAGGCAGAAATGCAAAGAAGGTTGGATCTTCGGGAGAATCCCGGAAGAGAGGCCTAAAATCGATGAGTCAGGTGAACGTCCCGATGCCGCTTCGGGAAAACACGAGCACGCGAGCCCCACGCCTAAAAGAAGGAAGAAGCAGCCCCCAATGAGAGGGGTGGGGCGGGGTGGAGAGCTTGGTTAGACACGGGGTTGGGAGAGAGAGAGAGAGAGAGAGAGAGACACGCGCGCTTCACGCAGGCACGCAGGCACGCAGGCACGCTAGATCGTGGCACACACGGAGAGGAGGAGGAGGACAAGGGAGAGCGAGCCGAGGGTTGGGGCGACGGGGCGACGGGTGACTCACCGGTGCTGCTGCTGGAACTTCCAGAGCTTGGTGTAGATGTCGAAGGTCCTGCCGAAATAGGCCTGCCACTGCTTGTGCCCGTACTGGGGCAAGTCTCTCAGCCCGTTGAACAGCTGCCTGCTCTTCTCGAGCAAGTGGCAGAACTCGACGACGACTTTCCGCTCGTGCTCGTCCATCCCGGCCATCATGACCATCTTGACACCGAGGGCCAACCGAACCGAACCGTACCGAAGGACTTAGCCCCACATAGAGATCACGGGGACGGGGGTTACGAGGCACCCTGAGCCCTGAGGACCTATAAGGTGGCGACGATCGTGCGAGATGACGCGTACCCCGGTCGAGGGTGGACGACGTCGATCGTGTCCCCCTGGCCACTGACTAAGGGTTACAAGCTCTCTCTCTCACCCTGAGGCTGCGCGGCGACGCGACGCTGGCGACGCTCTCGCCACCATCGACCATTACCTCGATCACCCGACCGATCGATATTACCCGTCGTCGCCTCGTCGACCGCGAGCGTGCCGGTCGATGGTCGTACAGGGGGTTGCTGCCCGACCGAACGACGTCCCACCCCACACCCTCGCGCGCCTGCAGATGGAGTCCCGCTCGCTCCCCCTTTCCTACTACCAATCGATCTGCGCATTTGTGCGGACCACCCTATGTACTCTTCCGAAACAGCACTGATGACTATGACCCAACGATAATTACCAAAATTCACGAATTACGGGATGTTTCGACGAACGATTCACGACAACGACGTAAGGTGGCGGTACCGTACAAAATATATAGGAGCTGCAGCCCCCAAGTGCAGAGAATACTTTGCTTTGTACGGAGCCGCGTGGGAGGGAAAGCCCGTTTTTCCCGCACGTGCTCACCGACCGACGAAGATTAATTAACTAGATAGCGCCCTGACCATGGAAATCAGTTTCACCAAAATAATCCCGAAATAACGATCGCTCTCGCGACTCTCGCGCATAGATTTATGCACGCATACCTACTTTTAATTTTGGAAAATAATCGACCGCTCGCGTATACACGTGAACTCTAGCGAGGATCATAAATTTCTCGTAACATTTCAGTTATTCGCAACGATAATCCTCTCCGTTCTTTTTTTTGCAAACCAAAAAGTGACCTTTTATTTTAATTGTAAAAAAAACTCAAGTTGTACAAAAGTAATAATATAGAATTTGATTTATTATTTTCGCTAAGTTATAACCGAATAAAAAGTAAAATAACGATAAATACACAATTCTGTTGGATGTGAATAACGACAATATGTTGGATGGAGTGGAACGTTCAAACTGCAAAGGCGAGATGACAAGTAGCCCAGTAAAAAGATGGGCAAATAAATTTCATTGGATGTTGAAAGTGTAAAGATTGGCATAGCGTTATATATATTTATATATATGGTATAAATAGGTTTTGGTTAAGAGTAATAGTGGCATAGAGCTAGTTGTATAAATGTGTAAAGGCACCTATGGTGAAATTGGAAGGGGTTTGGTTACGGGGGCAGTTCGTATCGGCTGTCGCCTCATCTACAAGTCAATCAGGTTCGCGTGCCACGCGTCCGTGAAGGCAGCTGCGCACGTTCTCTCTCCCGTACCCTGTTTCTCCTTCTCTTTTCCTTTCCTCGGTCTCTGGAGAAAGAGGTGGAGGGTTGGTGCTCGGTGGGTTGCATACCTCCGCTCATTAGTGACTTTACAACTTTGCGAAAATTTCTCTATATACATACACCTCGCGTTTGCTTTTCGGCGATCGTGCAAAAACGTCGACGGTCCTATATATACCGCGATCGTTATACATTACATTTTTAACTCGGTTTCGGGGAAACTTGATTTTTACTCGGGAAACACTACGTTTCCTGGATAATTGCTCAAGAATTTTGGACTCCGTTAACACCTTTTCTCGCGTACTAGCTGTATATCATTATATGTATAGCGGTACACCGCTTACGTGATTAATTTTCATTATCTCAAAAATATAATCGTATGGACGATAAGTGACTTTTCTTTTTCCTGCGTTTCCCAATCGTTTCCATCGTTGGGAATAGTATCTATCGGCGCGGTTAAACCATACTACTAATAATAAAAAAAAATAGTGATGTGAATTAAGATCGTTGAATAAAGGAAGAGAGCGGGAAAGTTGTTACGATTGTCCGATCGAATAGGTATCCTCGTGTAACGCGATAATTCACCATCAGATCGGTATCTAGCCGAGACGTACCGTAATCGAAAGTTATTATTTCGAGTCTTTGGCGGTGGGTGGCTCTCGCTCTCGTATGCAAGTAGACGCGGGTACGAGGTACGAAGGGTTGCCCCGACTTTGCGCATATATGAATGTTTAAGAGGATCTCCGTCTTTCTCTGGGTACCGCTCGGTGGGGGGAAGGGCGCATGCCCGTTTCGACCAAGTGCGAGAGATCGCCGCCGGGAGATAATCCTCCACGGCCCCTATCGGCCATTGGTATCGGTATGTAATGCGTGTGTACTAGATCCCGCGTGTGTACACGAATCGAAACGATCGTACGACCTCCCCTCCCCATCCATCCTCCCCACCCACCCACGCGTCCTACTCTCCACCAGCGAGGCAGCAGTACCCCCTGCTCGATAATGGCCTCGAGGGCCTCTATCTGCAACAATAATTCAGATCGCTCGCGACGATATCCTTTCCCGATGACGCACACGCGTTCAACAACCATCAGGTGAGATCGGTTCGCGTATTTTTTTCCCTCGCTTTCCACACTCTCTTCTCCTTAGCCCCGTCTTCCTTGTTCAAGAGATCAAGCGAAATTCCATGCAAGTCAACAAAGTGACAACGAAAATTAGCACAACCGTACCATGCGCACGTGTACCAATAACGGAAACGATCGACTCGTATATGTATGCGAAAAGACTCGAGGGTCTCGAAGGACTCATCCCCTCTCTATACCCGTGAGTCAGCCGAATTGCCGATGTATAGAGACCGATCAATGGGGATAGCGTGTATATATCGTATTCGAATGTACACGGCGTACTTGCTAGGTATATATATATAGGTGTACACGGTATCAGTTGCACCGGACAACGCGCGCGCGCCCCCTCACATCTATGCTATGTATGTATATACGTTTGGACGATCGTATCGGCTCGTTAACCGATATTAATAGCGGGGCGCGGTTCTATCGGGATTTACACACGTGTCGACGCGCTTGTGTGCCCTAATTCTGGCAAATTAAATCACGCGATGTCAGGGCCACGTTGAAATTTTCATGTTTACCTTTTACCAATACCAAGACTGTATACTATTGTTTTCCCGTATATACCTCGCCATCAACTCTCTCGTTCTCTTTTACCATTATCGATGCAATACCGTTCAATCGTAATACATGTTTACTCTCTAATATTTCCTTCGAAATTAGTTATTCCGCTTATCTTTCTTTTCAATTATTTAAAATATCATTTTCGTACGCTTTTCTGTACCCAATAGGTATATAGGTATATACGTAAATTTACATATACATCAATTTTTTCAGAATTTAAATTAACTGTTGCAATTGAATTTTCAAGGTACAGTATACATATATATATATATATATATATACGCAATTTCTCCCCTCGAACAACGGTTTCTTTCGATTCATTCGCATTTTATTCAAATTTTTATTTGAAACTGTAAACATCATTTTACATCGAAAAGGGTATTAGCTATATCTGTAGTTATCAATTCATTTAGTGAAATAAACTAACAAAGGAAACGCATGATTGAACCACTAAATATCGATAAATCTAGTAAGAAAAAACCGAAGGGAAAAAAGTAGAAAAATCGTCAACGAGTTTAAAAGTACTCGAAAACACGTGCAAGTGAATTATCGCTAAAGAGCTCGAAGGATTCATGTACTGCCATTAGGATAGAACCGAAAATCGCGTGCAAAAGAACATAAGGATGTGCTCGAATTCTACAGAGAGAGAGAGAGAGAGAGAGAGAGAGAGAGAGAGAGAGAGAGAGAGAGGGAACTCGCAGTCAATCTGCTCGGTAAAGATGCTTAGGTTCGAAAGTTTATAAGGCTGCCAGAAAGACATGTGAACAAACTCACTTAATGCTCTCTTGCAAACCTGTTGAATACGGTGCTTTCGTGACAAACGGTGATTGCATTATTATTCCACCGATAAATCCTATTTTATTTCGTATTTCGTATTTCGTGCTTTCTATTTCGATCCTTGTTTATACACCCATATTGTCGTAGACGTCTATGCTTCCAAATGTGTTTATCGTACTTGCAAATTCTAAATTGGTAAATAATTTAACTATACCCATATACCGCGAACTTTACTACTAGATATATTTTTTAGAACAACGAACGAGTACTTTTCAGAGTATACAAGAATGAGCGAATTTCACCTACTCCGTTTACTTCGAGTCCGTGAGGATATTGCACGACAGTGGATGCGATGAGAGTTTGGTCAGACTTTCCCTTCGGTAAATCTCGTCTCTACAATCAGAAAAGTATTGTAGGAAAAATTCTTATAATCTTATCAAAAATTACTATGTCGCATGTAGCAACGGCGAGACATACTTTTAATATTTTAAAAATTATTATGTTACATAGCAAAATGTCTAAATTTGACATTTCACAATGTTACGTAGTAAAATTTATTTTTTTCAATTACAAAAGTTATTATTTTGGCTTTATACAGTATTAAAATTTGGTTTTGCATAATAAATATTCAAATTAAATATAAAACATAATAATGTTAAATGTAAAGAAATACACATACGTAATACTATTATTACAAATTTTATTCATTAACGGGATGTCGGACCCAAGTTGAAGAGATCTACACCTTTCAACATAGGAGTTATATTGGAAATATTGAATTAAAAATCTGAAAAAATTCATATCGGTAATTTAAAACAAAAACGAGGGTATGACGTTTTGATTTTTAAAGAAAAAATCATTTTTTTAGTAATAATTGAATAAACAATTTTTGGTCGGTAATAATTGATCTAAAAAGGCATACATTTTCAACGCAAAAATCAGAAATAAACTACAAATTTAAAAATCTGAAAAATATTGAGTGTACTGTTTAAAACATGCCTAAAAGCATGGCGCGTTCACAATTTTTTTAAAATTTATTCTTTTGTTTATAAAAAAATATTAAAAATTACTATTTTCTGAGTTCGATATCCCATTAATTTACAGCAATGCTTTAGTTATGTAAGAATAACCATTGTTCGTAACAATCATTAGTAAAATTATTTACATTATCTTCATACAAATTGTCCCAAGTGTGAAATCGTTTTTATTACAAATTTTAAATGTTTCCAAATGAGTATTATAAAAACAATCTTTAATTTTTTTTGTTTATGGAAACATAATTTGAATTTTCAAATATTATTTCCCAGACTATTTGGAATAACGGGCCTGAAGAGGTACTAATTACGAAAAAACTTATTTCCGGATTTCCCTTATTTGATACATATGCACAAGATAATGTATTCACTAAATGCTTACTCTTACGCAATCGCGACATGCACTTTTTTGGTTAATACCTGTGATACTTCAAGTGCGTATTCGTTGCTATGGTAAATCAATCCAAAGCGTATTATTGATTATAATAATTTTTACTATGTTATATATATATATATATATATATATATTCAAAATTATTATCAGAGAGTTACATTATTAAAAATATTTACTATTTTACAAAATAAATCTTACATTATATATTCAAATAAAAAATACATAAATTTTTTTAAAAAATTAATATGTATATTTCCAATATTTATATTACGTTTTGTAATACATTTTATAATTAGTTGATATAAAAATTTAAAAGAATATATTAATAACTAATATAATAAGTTCATTATAAAAATCGGTTTAAAACATATAAGTGTTACCAATATAATGCATTACAGTAATTTTTGCTAAATTTCTAATAAATTTTTTTCTCAGTGTACCAATGTAGAGTAGAATCAAACGTTCTCTTAAGACAATATCGAATGGTTAAATAATAAGTACTCTTGTCAGTCAAAAGCGAAAAGAAGATTGAGAGACAAATTGTAGCGGTTGATCATTGGACAAGTGCAGTATATAAGTAGAAGGTTTCTACGGGTCCATCGGTGAATTCACACTCCCGTAAACCGAAGCGAGGGCAAATTTTGATATTTCCTCCCTCGCCATTAGCCAACTGCGGGACGTCGATAGGGCAATACCGTGGCGCGGGGGAGTACGGACGGGGAAGCATGCGGAAGAGCCAGTAACCGGGCACGCGCGTTGCAGCTTATTTTCCAATGCCGAATTGAGCATCAAACGAGGTTTACTGTCCACCAAGGTACATTGCGCAACAAAATTGAGAACTATGACGTTGTGTGTGAGATAGAGAAAGAGAGAGAGAGAGAAGTACAGCAAGGGATCGAAAAGTGAGAAAAAAAGTCAGAGTCATCGAAAATAGTTAATTGACCGTCGGAGAAACGAAAAAAGAGAGAGGTATCGAGATAGAGAAAGAGAAGTATAAGAAATTCCCACGTCGCAAGGAAATTTGGTCGACGACGGAAAGATAAATCGATAAATAGTATCTCGCCGTCAATGAGCCAGGACATTACGAGCTCGGATAGATAGCCGAAGCGCATCTCTTCCATTGACTAACGATTCTTCCGCGAGATTTAACTTCCGGGATGAGGGAGGATAGGAAAAGGTGCTCGCTCATGCGTGCGCTACTCGGCCTTCCGATATCTCATCTCTACAATTAACTATCTATATATACGTCTATACCCAGTGTACCTATACACAGGCTCGTTCGATTTCCGTGGGACGACGCCGTTTAATGGCCGTTGCCTCGAACCTTTCCGACCGACTCCTTCACAATTATATTTTATACGTGATACACTACCGATTATTCGAACCTTTTACATTTTCACTCGTTTACGTCTTTTCGGTCGATCTGCAGTATCTTTACGTAAATTATCACACGAATTGCCATTGATAAGGGTACAGAGAGTAAGAAAAAGTTGGAGAGACCAATGAAAACTACTTGAAGTTACGCGCAACAATTTATTAGATATCATAACCATTTCATTATTTAAACAAGCAAGTTGTATGTATTATGAAAATTTAGAAATTTAAAAGAACTTTACCTCTCTCTTCTCGTTCAATACTTACCGAAAGAAAGTTGATTGACGTAAATTTTTCGTACCTCTAGATATATTATAATACGCAAATAATAAAATTAATATTACTTTTTTATCAAGTTAAATAAAATAAATTAAACCATAAACAACAATATTTTAAGAGATGTATAAGGGTTTAATCGATATCTCCAAATCAATGTTTGAATGATAATTTGACATTCCTAGTTCTACAAAAACATCCTATACATCCTATATAAAAATTATCTTTTACTACTTGAATCAAATTTTTCTACGGAATAATGTCATTATTCTTGTACCTGAATCAGGGCCTTTTTAACTGCACGAATCCAAATATTTTAGACACGTACAGTATATAACTGAAGATTTTTAAAGAAAACTACGATCGACCGTTGACTATACTGAAAAAAAGTAAAATGGTTGAGCGTATACCTATACGCGTTCCGATCCAAAAACATTAAGGAGGATAGGTGAGCCTCAAAAATCCATCAAGAGCATCAAATTCCAGAAAGTGAGCGAGAGGGTGGACGGGGGGACGGGGTACGGGGGTAGGTGGGTGGTCGAGGGATCGGGGGTGAGTGGAGTGGGGTGGGCGAGAGGGAGAAGGGTAGAGGAGGGGACCGTGAGAGGGTGAAGAGATCCACCCTACGGATGATCCCGCCTCTAAGGAGCATCCACACACCCCCGCGCGATGGCGGCTCAACGAGCCCCCACTACCCCAAAGGTCGTCCCGCTCGCGCGCAGGCTCCGATCAGGCAGCCAATCGTCGGGACGCCGACTGATAAGCGGCTAGCGTCTGCCGGTCCACGCGCGTACTCGACTCGTAGTCGCTCGCGATGTCGCGGACCCGCGACTAAAATTTTCTACATCTCGCGCCCGCGACCCCCTCTTTCCTATCCTCTATCTATATCTCTCTCTTTCTCTCTTTCACTGTCTCTCTTTCTCTCTCACTTCACTGTCTCTCTCTCTCTCTCTATCTCTCTCTCTTTCTCTTTGTCTCGCCGTACCTCTCGGTGTCTGGCTGTTGCGATCTCTCGCTCTCCCGATATTCATTTTTTACGACAATTTTATTAAGTGTGTGTGAGTGGAAACACGCGGAAATCACGGACGACGAAGCTTACCCGTGCTGACGGTGAGTTCAATTTTTATCGGAAATAATCACGTCCTTTGTTTTATAGTTGAGATTTCGCTTTGATTGTTTCGTCTCCCGACGAGATCTACTTTATCGACGACTCCACTTTTTAAGTACTGGGTGTACGACTGCTTCTCTTCCAGAATATATTGTATCAAGGTGTCTCAATTAACGATGATATACCTTTACGCTTTTGCTCTTTTTCATCACCCTGACATTGCCCTAGCTATATATATATTAAGTATACAAAAACTAAATGTCTATTATTAACTTTGAAAATAGGAAAGAGTCAACCGTATTGTTCATTTCAGAACCTTTTAAATTATAAATGACGTTGATAAAGTAGGTTTCTCGTCGGTATACCAATCACCTGTAAAAATGTGCCTTATGCTTATTTACCTAATTTACAGACGTATTATACAGTAATTTTAATAAAATATTTAAGAAATTTTTAATCTTTACGCGTTGGAAACGCGGTGAGGAAAAAAGAAAAGACGCGCGTTTCAGCAACAATGATAATGTATTAAAAGACATGGATTTTCGGACAATGTCATTGAGGATGGTGTAATAATCGCGAAAAGTAGAGGAATATTTTTGAAAGATATCGTGTGCATTGTACACCGGTTCTATGCAAGACATACAGGAAAGTTCGTAATTTTTGAAAATGAATCGGTCGTACTGTTAGATTTAGCGCGCACGTACGTGATATACGATCATTAATATAAACACTGATGTACGAAGCGGCCATGCCAATGTATAAATCATTCGTATACGTCTAGAACGGATGATTAGTGTTGCTATACCGCACGGTGTGAAAATTTCAATCTCAACTTTGGATTTTCCTATCACGATATTTTACCGTCCATATATAAATTATTCTATAACGCAATTTCTTAGATTTATAATATACGTTTGTCTAACATTATTATAATGTTTGTCATTGAAAATTCAATAGTAGAATGCGGAGATTATATACGTATAGCGACTGTGTTATCTATTTTTACGAACACCGAATGAAATCTGGATGCTCCGTGTTCGGGTACGATTATTCGCAAGGTATATAATCTGTCTAATTTAGAAATTGATGGGAAATAAAAATTCTTTTCTACACGCGTCTTCGAAGAAAAAGTAACGCGGCGACACGGACGAGTAGAAGAATCGGACCTAACCGACCGACGAGCGCATGCAAATTGCAAAATAACCGGCAATAAACGGGTAGAGCGTTACGGATAATTTGGCACGTGGTTTGTCGCAATGAAAGACCCGTGTAAAGCTTCAAAACCGTCTCTTTCAATATCTTTACGCGAACGCTCCATTTTTCGATTGGACACATTTACTTTTAGTTTTCGAGGTACGAAACGTTTCTATACTATACTATATCTGACGACATGCAAAACTAACGCCCAGTTTATTTATTTATTTATTTATTTATTTATTAGCGTATAATTAATTTCTCATAACAAAGAGATTAAATTTCCAATGGGAAAATGCATTGCATTCTATATGGAAAATCATTACGACCAATAAATAAATAAAGAGTTGACAGGTACAATTGAACTTTTAAAATTATTGATGTATTTTATACGTTTCCACGTAATATTAATATTACAATTATTTATCAAATGTAAGTAGATTTTTCGAAAGTTGCGCGACAATAACCAATTGTGAAAAGCAAAACCAATATTGCCGTTTTGAATTTTCCATTAGTATAAACTGCAGAAAAGTATTTATAATTCTGTCGTGTTTGAATATTTGAGTGTATCGTTATGACACAATTATATATATATATGTAATATATAATATTCAGAATTTTCAATTATGCACAAATATGACTAAATTAAAAAAAAAATTATATTCTCTTAAACGTATACGTCATATTGTTTTCACTTCGTATAATAAAGAAAAAATCCGTGCGTTAAGACATATTCATTATATATAAATAACATATGCTTCAAATTGTTTTATCTTTTTTATTTTTCAAGCGTTTACGATTCGCGCGCATATACCTGAATTCCACGGAGGAAAAAAGGATAGAAACTTCCGTTTTCAAAAATCGCGAAAAAATGCAGCGCGCGCAAAGGGTCAAACGCTCGGCTTCCCATGCGTGTAGAAAAAAAGAGCGTAATGGCCGCGAAAAAAGCAAGTCTCGCGTAAAAGAGCGAGACAAGAGTCAAGCACCGTTACCACGTGCACCACCTATGGCTCTTTTTTTTTTTTTTATTTTCCTATACATACACGCGGGTGAAAAGGAGGGTGTTTTTTTTAGTGTACCTTGGTAAAAACGATGCCAAACTTATGATGTATACGGATTTTTCATTTCTCGGGAATCAATATTGACTATTAAGTGTTTGAAACATTTAAGGTATATATATATATAATAATCATAAAAAGGAATATTACGGGAGGTGTCCGCGTTGAATTTATACTAATACTTTTGACCATTTCTGATGTATTCTGCACCGCGCTCGTTATGATAATTTATTGTTATTGCCGTGTGAACGAGGGTGACTTTTTCTTGTATCATTTTTATATCTTTATACTTATTTGTATTTTCTATTCACATATCGTACATACATATATACGATTTCATTAATATTTCTTGTCGCGAAGATTTAAATAACGTATATACGAATTTTCAATCGTATATAGATTCAAGTTTAAATTGTAAATGTATTTATAAGAAAATGTGGGACGATAATATTGATGAATTTTAGGGTTTGGTGTTACGTAGTATCGGAAAAGTTTCAAAAGTGAAATACGTTGAAGAAAATGGGATAAAGGACGGTGTATGTGTGTGTGTATATATATATATATATATAGGGAAAAAGCCAGTAAAATTACATAACGTCGCTATTTCAATTTCCTATCCAAGATCCGAGATAATCGTCTTCGATTATTGCTTCACTCAATTTTCCCGGCGTAGCTCACTCGAGAGCTTTACCGTTTGTCTTTTTCCCTCTCTTTTACGATCGTTCAACTTGGATATTTTTTCTTTCTTTCGTTTTTATACCATTCGAAAATGTCGGTCTTCATCTCTACTTCTCGAATCCTGTAATTTCATTTGTATATACTATATACATATACATAGCGTGAAATGTTAATAAAGCGAGCAAACAGTTGAAACAGTTAATTTTGGTATATCCGTTAACAGTTGTATGTATAAGTGGAAGAATATTTCATTAGTAAGATAAAATATCTCGAATCGCGATCGAAAATATTTTTTTCTCTTGCGTCTAGTACACGTGTATATATATATATAAAGCACCTGACATTAGAACGACAACTTTTTTACGGAACGTTTGTTCACTTGTTCACTCAAGCGTTTTTCCGAAAACTCGCGCGAACGAAGGAGAGAGATCACCCGATTAACGAATCACATATCGAGACCCTCGAGGAAAGGTCAAGTTCTCTCAGGTCGGGGGTAAAAAATAAAGGGAATCGTGTATATACGTGATAAACGATGTTCGAAATCCACGAAAGAAAAAAGAAAAAAAAAGAAGAGAAAACACGTGGAAAAGAAAGAAAGAAAGATAAAGAAACGAAGAATCGGTCC
This sequence comes from Theocolax elegans, assembly GCA_026168455.1. Lineage (NCBI taxonomy): Eukaryota > Metazoa > Arthropoda > Insecta > Hymenoptera > Cerocephalidae > Theocolax > Theocolax elegans. The sequence goes on from CM047428.1 coordinate 56,811,677, forward strand.
TTGGATACAAAAGCACGACGTCCACTTTGAATAAGCGGCTCGGCGCGGCAGAGAAGCGGGAGGGAAGGAGGGGGGCGGGGGGGTTTCCGGCGAGCGTTAACAGAGTAACAGAGTGATGTAATGAGGCCCGGAAGCAGGCAATTTGCTGACCGCGACGGCGACTGCGTCGGCGGGCGCACCAGTCGCAACCTGCAACCGAGAGCCACGTTTCACGCGTGGCTTTTCTAGACGCCCGAGATTTTCTTCTGATAAACCAGTTTATTTATATTTTTTTTTACCCGCATCTACTTCCTCTCTCTATCTCTATCTCTCTACCGTCACCGATGAACATCGCGAGTTTTATATACCTCAGTATGTTTACATTCGATGTCCATTTATTTTCGTGTGATTGTGTGTGTGTATGTGATAGATCGTAGATGTTGGATTGGGATCGGTGGGAAATGACGAGAGACCGTTAGTGACATCCAAGTGGAAGTGTGATATATTTACCGAATGTGTGTGCAGTTCTTCTCGAGTTTACGTGCTCTTGCAATACGGTTATAATTTTGCGATAAAATTCGTTTATTTTCGTCCACTTGACTCGTTCGTCGATTGACCAATATCATCATAATCATTGCTTGCGGCTCTAAATGTTACACTCAAGGGGTTTACAATTGCTCGAAGAAAAAATATTTTCGCTTACGGATAACCACGTATTTTCTAACATAGCCATGCATATATACATTCATGTTTAAACAATACCGCGGTATCGATATATATACGTATATAATTATTTTTCTCCCTACATCATATACAAACGTTTTTCACGTGACAATGTAAATAATTCCATTCAATTATAAAACTGATGTTTCAATTGAATATATTTTATAATAGTTAGTTGCACGTGCATAAAATTCTTTTGATTATCTGCACAAAGTCCACCTGAATCGTACAAAAGTATCAAGTTTTTGAAGTTGTTTACGAACGCGTTAATTACTCGTAAAGAACATGGTTAAGGCTATTCACATTAGGTAACGTTGTTGTTTTTTTTATCCTCGATAAAGTGTACCGTATTCGTGTACGACAACGATCCCAAATGATTACCAGTCGCAAATGTGTGCCGACGTTTCTCTTTTCTCTAAACGGTTTTATTTTATTTAATTCATCAATTATAACCTTTGGATCAATTTTAATGGGAAATGTAATTGGTGCGAAAAGTTTAATAATATCGGATTAACGATAAACACCTACGATTTTTTATTTCTATCGGGTTTTAACGAGTAACTATAATTAATGCAGATTAAGTAATTTACAAGTATCCTATACCTGAAAATAATGTAAATTAATAAGTTACACGGGTATATATATATATATATAAATATTAAATTTTACATTTTTAAATCGTATACCAAAAATTTGAAATCGTTTTGGAATCGATCGATCGATTTAGGATCCGATTGTAACGAAGGTTCAAAAATGTGTAGGATCTAAACTCTATTTTGTTCAATAGAGTGGGATAGCTATACAGGCGCGTGTTTCTTTCCGAACGAGGTTGTGGTTCGATCTCGCGTGTGCTACGCTAGCTCTAATAATACAATTACCCGCGTTCAAATGCACGCGCGCGTACGAGACCGATCTACGAGGATCGAGCGTGCTACGGAGACGATGATAAATTTTGGCTGACGATAGTTGTTTTTTTTTCTCTTTACCAATGGGATCACTCATCGGCAAGGATTTTTCATTCGTTTATACACGGAGAATATGTTATCCGTAAAAATTTCAGAGGGGATGTCGGATTCAGAAAATGGTCATTTTTAATATTTTTTTTTATAAAGGAAAGAATACATTTTTGAAAAAATTGTGAACGCCCTTGGGCATGTTTTAAATAGTACACTCAATTTTTTTTAGATTTTTAAATCTGTAATTTAATTATGATTTTTGCGTTGAAAATTCATGTCTTTTTAGACGAACAATTACCGACCGAAAATTGTTTATTCAATTATTATTTAAAAAATGATTTTTTCTTAAAAAATGAAAACGATTAAAAAATGATTTTTAATTCAACATTTCCAAGATAATTCATATGTTGAAAGGTGTAGATTCCTGTAACTTGGTTCCGACATCCCGTTAAGAGTAAAATAAATATTCAGTTTGGGATTTTTGACAGTGCTGTCCGTGTAATTGTCAAGGAATGTGTTACACTTGCGAAAAATATAACAGTGGCATGTAGCTATAATTATCGTATTAAAGACGATAACTGATAAACACGACAACGTATTTTTATTTGCTCTTGAAATATATATTGATGTGCAAAATGGGTTATTGGGTTATAAAATGAGAGGATCATCGCAGGCGCCCTTTTAAAGCTAAGGAAAGTTAGATATATTTTTAAATATATCAAACATTGAAAAAACAAAGAATTTCTGGAAAACAAATATTGTTGGAAGAACGTAGTAATTTTTACCGGACTCTCTTGTACAATTTTCCAGTTTTCCTTACGCATAGCGCGATTACAATCCGTTTCTGTAACGCTTAGTGATAATTTTCTCGGTGTACAATGTGCTTGATCTGAGATTAAGATATTTCTTAAATAGAGCAGAGGATTAAACACAGTTTAAAAAAATGAAGTTGAAAAGTTCTTCATATTCTATTGGGGTGGGGTCTGATTTGTCGAAGGTTCATTCAAAATATGTGCGATATTTCGAATTTTAAAAATTAGAATAACATTTTTGTTATTTCGAACCGAGAAAATAGAATGATCATTATTTCGAAAGTAATAAAATCGTCAGATATTTAGTTATTAGGTGGAATATTTCGAATTCCAAATAGTAGATCAATAATTTTCTACATTATTGTCTGTTATCAAGGTGTTGATAGACAAATATTATAATAGTATATTATGACACTGTTGTGGGAGATGGTTTTCTACCTCTCTCGCGGTTGTTCGCACGAGCGAAGCGAGTGAGAACATCGAGAAAGGTAAAAAAACATCTTCCACAATAGTTTCATACCATATTTTATAACATTAGAACCTCAAAATCTGAAATGAAAGTGGGATTTTAAGGTTAAAATGTTATATAAATTATTTCTCTACACTATAAAGTTCGAATATTCGGAACAAATATATAAAAACTAAAGTTAAGTGAACTTTCTATTTCTCTTGATTCTAAATAATATAAATATGCATTTCTAATTTTTGAAATTCGAAACAGTGCACAAATTTTGAACGAGCTTTCGACAAATCGAACCCCACCCCTGTATTGTTGGAGATCCATGTTTATTATTAATAAAAACGATAATAATATAATCGCACGATGAATTAATTGGCGTTTAACGATGATCAATCGCCACGTAAGATCGATCGAGTATACAGGATTCTCGGTTCCGAAGGGAATAAAAAGTCGGATTGTTTATAGGATAAAAAGTATAAAGAGGGAATAAGGAGGAAAATGAGTATTGTGGGTGTTGCAGGGTCAGTTTGGTGATGTACGACAGCGCCAGCTGTTCGTACGCAGGTGCGCTCGATCTGAAGGGACCGACCAGCGCGGGGTCCGGTACGACAAGCGGGACGAACGCCGGCGCCTCCGGCGGCGGTTCCGCGTCGAGCGGCGTCGTCGCGGGCGTCGGCGTCAAGCAGGAGAACTGGCCGTATCGAGGACTCAGCTGCGGGAGCACGTTTCAGCAGCTCAAGCAAAGCGTCGAGAAGGCCAAGCAAGCACTGGCCGATCGAGGTGGTTACCTGGCTGGAGCTTTTTCGCCCCCACCGAGAGCCAACCCCTCGACCATTTCGCCCACTACAGCCATCACCGGTAAGTTTATTCCTACTTTTCTTACCTTCGATTATCGGTTTACTTTACTTAATTTTACTAGGTAGCTGTACACGTTACGATACACTGAGAAAAATGAAATAATAAAAATTACTATATTTTATACAGTAATGGTGGGAAATACTTCGACTATCGTAATTTTTTCTATATTTTGTAGTAAATTTTTGTTATAATTTTTATAAAAATTACTATGTACATAGGAAAAATTGCTACAAAATATAGGAAAAATTACGATAGTCGAAGTATGTCCCAGCATTACTATAAAATACAGTAATTTTTATTATTTCATTTTTCTCAGTGTACGTTGGATATACAAATCGATTATAATCGCTATCGTCACCTCGCGTCGCGTAACGAGCTTCAATCTTATTAATTCTTCCGAGTAATATTAGAAAAGAGAATATAACGAAAATGACCGTAATACATGTGCTTACGGTAAGAGTATAGATGTAGATCTTAAAATTTCCCTTTCGCCAGCGGAGTAACTTACCCGCGAGGAATCAAAGAAAAACCGATATGTACATATATATAATCGTAAAAAGGCGAAAGAGAGGAGAAGAGAAAAGAAGAAAAAAAGAAACGACAGGGCGCAATAATTTGTCAGGGAGAGTAGTTGCCTGGAGGTAGTCGTCGATACTGCAGTATCCGAGTGGCGCTCGCCTCGATGTCGCCGATTTCCGATTGTTTCTTTTTTTTTTTTTAAAGCCCGTTGGTGCTGCTCCTCCGAAGCGAGGAGAATGGCCGTAGGATGGGTAGGAGGAGGAGGTGGAGGTGGAGGACATTAATTACTCGCCGTAGCAGCGTGTAAATCACGTTATCGGTCAGTTCGACCGCCGGGACTGGTGCCGGTGCCGTTGCCGCCGTTGAGTCTCGCTATCGCGCGCATAAACTCGAGCCCTCCTACCTCCCAGACGTCCTTACGTAAGGGAATACGTCGAACGAGGAAGAAACATTTTTCCGATTTTCCGATTGCTCCTGAATCTTTTATTTATCTTGCGCGGTGATCTAATTGCAGTCCATCAATCTACATACTATAGGATAATCATCTTATTTCTTTGGTATACGAAAAATATGTACGATCCTGATATGCCATACTTATCGATTTGATTCGTTTAAAGATTAACGGGGGTACTAATTAACTAAAATATAAAATTAATAAAAATAAAAAAAAATATGATTTTACGTATACTTGACGGAGGTGGATGGTGTATATATATATAGTATAAACATTTTGAACAACCGGTAGAGCGGAGTTTCCATCGGGAGGATATATTTTTGAGGGAGATGAAACCCTCGTGAAATGGACGGTAACATGGGAGTGATTCCCTTTGTCCTGCAACGTAAAATGGACCTCGATGAATAAACCATTGAACCGCTGAGCCAGAAAAACAATCTTTCCCGCCGGGGGTCAACGTCGCGTATCGATAACTCGAAAACACACTATCTTCCGATCTTTTGTTGCTCTTTTTACCTTGTTCATTTTATTATTATTTTTTTTCCGTTTTTAGGTACAGTTCAACTCGGTTTCGCAGTTATTAAATAACAACGTTTATTATACCATATACGAATTATCTATACACCGAATCTTTTTAACTGCAAATCGTTACACCGATTTTTTTTTTTGCGGATCGACGGCTCATTTTCCGTACGCGTAAATCGATATAACTGCGCGTTAATACCATTTACGCGGAGAGGCGTATACACGCGTTCCGTTTTGTACGAAATCGCGATTCGCGTCTTCCGTATACGAGTTTTCAAGTATTTTCGTGTACACGCGTTATATATAATAAGGGACGACGAGTAATCGAATTGTTTAAAACGGTGGATGTTATTTTGGTTCGAGTGATTGTAAGCGGACGAGGGAGACGCAGCTTATCCGTTATTAAAATGTACGATTAAATATGAATGAAATTTATAAGGAGGTATAGGACGAGGGAACAGTACTGCGAAATAATAAATGTTATCGAGTATTACGTCGGGAAATGTGGAATAAACCGCACGAGACATCGATATCCATTGGAAATATATCAGGGAAAAAAGGGGAAATCTAAGCGTATATAAGAGGAATGTCGCTTACCCGTGTGTGGAGGCAAGTTACAACAGAGGACCGTGGGGGGGGGGGGGGGGGGAGGAGGAGGAGGAGGCAGAGGGGTAGAGGGAGGATTTTCGCGCTTATACGGGAGATAACCGATAAAACGGCAAGATGGTGGGTTCGGGGGAGAGCCGCGTCGGTCGTGTCGATGATGGCGGCGGCGGCTGCGAAGGTGGGTTTACCCGAGGGCGAGAGCGAGAGAGAGAGAGAGAGAGAAAGAGAGAGAGCCGGGGGATTTAGCCTCTCTCGCTCCCTCCGGTATCCATGGAGACAGACCCAGCCCCGCCACCACCCTCGAACCGGAGAGAGATCCCGGATATGCTCCCTTCGCAGTATCCTCCCTCCTTCCTTTCCGGCTTCGGGGACGCCGAGGGGGTTTGCGTTCCCGCTCTCTCTCTCTCTCTCTCTCTCTCTCTCTCTCTCTCCGGCTCTCCCGGTCTCCCTATCTCGCCCTCTGGGAGGGAGGATGTGCACCTAGTTAGACCGAGGCTACGACCCCCTTTTCACCCGGTATCGCACACTCTTACTCCCGGAGGCTTTAAATTCGCCGGGCGAGCTACGTTTATATTGATCCAGAGGGGGGCTCTCTCTTGCCTCTGCCTCTGCCTCTGCCTCTTCCTCCGACTCTGCTGATGCTGCTGCTGCTGCTGCTGCTGCTGCTTCTCTTAACCTTCGTACGTCGTATCCTCTTCTCTTCTTTTTTTCCCAAGGGCTAGCAGCAAACACCGGTGTTCCTTAATCTCGCGTTTTTAAGTACTATTTCCCATCCGAAAGTACCGAGTGTTCGATTTTCCATTTTCATTCTCAATGGAAACGTACCATTTTTCCCAAATACGTTCGAAATTTCCTAAAAAAAACAAATACACGATTTTATATTACACGAACGACTATTCTATACATTTTACGATCGACTTTTCCGAGCAATGTGTATATATATATATATATATATAGGTGTCGAAAAGACATATATTTACATACTTTGGTAAAACTCGCGTAATAAAATACGAATCTCAACAGATATAAGTCAAGTTTTATTTTATATATACTGACTGTACGCGCGGATATAGCAGTTTCCTCGTGTCGATTAATTGCGAGCTATTAATCGTTAATTGATATTTGCACCACGTGTTATTGTAAATAATCCATTAGCTTCAATATTATACAATAACATGTTGTAATTAAAATTTTACAGGATCAATTACAACGCACGATAAATAACGGTGTGTATACATTACATAAAAGTGGTAAACCGAACGTAAGGTATAGACCAGTTTATTCTCGTAATCGATGTTTGTCAAGTGCAAACAAACTCCCCTAATAGCTACATCAACGCTAAAAGACCCGACTTTACCATTTTGACATCGACTAATGACGTTTTATCGTTTGTCTTGAAAAAACCAATCCAATCCTTTATAACACCAATATTTCTATATTTTTTTTTATAAATTTTGTCAATTTTTTTTTTTTTTTAGGAAAGTGAAGAGAAAAAAAATGTACACGAAAATAAGTGAGTTTCTCTTTATCGTAAAAATTGGATAGTCACTTTAATTGATAGACCGTTCGGATATATAAAGAGAGAAAGAGAGAGAGAGAGTTGACGATCCCCTTGGCAAGTCCATAAACGCTCGTGAAACGATTCGACTCGGTCGCGGTGACTGAGAAAAATAGACGGTTTAATAGCGCACGTCGTGATTCTCGGGAGTCTCTTTCGAAACAATGTACTCCCTGTCTCTATACGCGTAACGCGTTACAACTTCATCCTAGCCCGATTGTTAATCCAACGACTTGGCCAATTCCCACGCGTTCCGACACGTGCCGAAATTTTCTCGCAGGTAAGACCATTTTTTTACGCTGCGCGACTTAGTTCAAGGGGGAAGCGAATAATCAAGTAACACGTTTGTTTGTTTACATTGCAAAAATAAATAAATAAATAAATAAATTGTATTTAAATGATTGAACGGAACGAAACGAGCACTGAAATAAAAATCGAAATTTTGCGTCCATCTCGAAACGACAATAGGATATACCGGACAAAAAGAAATTGGATTCGATAAGTTTTGGACGTACTTTGTTTCTCGGGAAGATTGACAGCGAGCGAAACCTCGGCATAAAGCAGCGAGAAGAAGAAAAAGAAGAAAAAAAAAAGAGCGACGAGTAGGCTGGTTGAAGAGGTCGCAATTACATGGCGCGATGCACGGCAGGAGATAAACGATCGTATCGCACACGCGGCATGATGCGGCGTTAAGAGTCCGACGCGTTGATAATTGCCGGTATCGGTTAACCCTGGGGGTGTCCGCGGGGGGGCCTTTCATCCTTTTTTCTCTCCTATACCTCCTACCCTCTCTCTCTCTCTCTCTCTCTCTCTATCTCTCTCTCTCTCTCTCTTTTGCTGGTGCTGCTCCCTTTTGCGCCTGGGCAACAAAAGACGCACGCCCCCCTGTGCTTCCGCGCTGTATATACCCCACTGTAGACCGAGATGCAATATTTTTCCTCTATTGTTACTTCATTTTAAAGTTTTCGTCTATTTTTGTCGTCGATCGCTTTAAACCTAAGTATAAAAAGAAACTAAACCAGTACAACACATTTGATTGGTTAATTTTGAATAATAAGTTAGTAATTAATGTATGTCGATTGTATATGCAAATTCAAAAAGGTATAGTATATATATATATATATGCAACTCATTTTTTTTTTCTCGTACAACGATCGAGGTACTCGAATCATGAGAAAAAATGTGCTAATAGTCAAAGTGATAAAAGAAAAAAAAAAGCAACGTTAGCGTATGCTACCCGTAAAATCGACAAGCTTACCCAAAGGATCCAATGGACGAACCCTCGGACACTCGAAAACGATCGGGTGTATCGGTGGGATGTGTATCGTGTGTTCTGATCGGGGCTACCAGAAGAAGCTACCATCATCTCACGGGCGTAGTAACCGAGGCGTATCGCAACCAGCGTGATATCCCGATCCCTCTCTCTCTCTCTCTCTCTCTCTCTCTCTCTTTCACTCTCCTCCCCTTGACTACCGTGACTAATCACGATAGTTCCGTTTGGTAACGGCGGGGACACGCGACTCTCTCGCGTTCGGTTCCGGTTCCGGTGCGTGCGTCGTCCTGCTTCGATGCTTCTCCCTTTGTCCCTCTCTCCCGATCTTTTTTTCCTACATATACAGAGAGAGAGAGAAAGAGAGAGAGAGACCAAGGGAGTAGTAGTATATACTTGGATCTTAGTTTCTCCCACGTCGAATATTCTTGCCACGCGTATACGCGAATGTATACATATATATATTCTTTAACCTATAGATCGCTTTATTATCCTTTTTATTCTCCAGCTCGAGGATGATATATTATTCCTGGTGGGATGAATCCTGGCGATTCAGGTGGTAAAATGTTCCCATGCCCGAGTATTGGGGAGCCTTCAAGGTATAGGACGCGTGACAATCGTCTTTCGAATACGTCTAACAATTACAACAGTATAATTAAGTCGACGGGAATAAAGTGGTTTGTTACATTTACATCTTGGTTTGTTGAGATCTTCCTTTATCGCCGTAAGAAACTTTCATCTGAATCACTTGGCTCTGTCTAATCGTATGCCAATCAAACGTATATGTCTATCCTACGTTAATACATCTGAAGGGGACGTCGATCTCAGAAAAGGTCATTTTTAATAATTTTTTATAAAGAAAATAATACATTTTTGAAAAAATCGTGAACGCCATGCCCTTAGGCATTTTTTAAAAAGTATACTCTAATTTTTTCAGATTTTTAACTTTGGTAATTAAATTGTGATTTTTGCGTTGAAAATTCATGCCTTTTTAGACCAATAATATTACCGACCGAAAATTGTTTTATTAACAAATTTATTTTTTCTTAAATAGTCGAAACGTCATGCCCTCACTTTTGTTTTAAACTACCCCTATGAATTTTGTTCAGATTTTAATTAAATATTTCGAACATGATTCTTATGTTGAAATGCGTAGATCCCTGTAATTTGGGTCCAACATCCCTTTAAGTACAAAAATTCGAAAAAATGTTTCTGTTTCTCTTATAATTTAATCTCGAAAGGGTGATCCGAAATAGTTTTTTGTACCTCGTTTTCGGTTTCGGTGTCTTTGCGTTGCATTTATATCTCCCACGTCAGTTGTATATACTTGCGCCACGCTCCTTTCCCATTCTCTCTCTTCTCTCTCTCTCTCTCTCTCTCTCTCTCTCTCTCTCGTTCTTTCATTGACGTTACAGTTGCTTTATGGTTGATTTCGGTACCTCGTTCGTGATAAATCGTTGTTACGCCCGTGTCTCTTTATTTTACTGCCCTTGCGCGCGTATCTGTACGCTCGTGCCGTTATGAATATTTATACCATTGATTTTTTTCCCTTCCATTTATTTATGACCATACGTCTCCGATGTATATAGTTGAATTTGAGATTTGCGATCTCTTATCTGTAGATCATCTAATTATTTTCTGCACCCATATCATTTACTTTTGTCCCTCGATTATTCGTATAAGAGGTAAAAACATTCGATTACGAGGGGACTGTGATATATCTATATACGGTTATCGACAATGTAATTAAAATTTCAAAACAATTCGTTACTCATTGATTAGAACGGATCGACATTTCGAGTGAGGAAAACACGTTTATTAGTAAAACGCTAACTCAAATATTTTATCCGCATTAACATTGTTACATAATATAAGTAGAAAATTGTGTATTATATATAGGATTTTTAATTAAATATAGCTTTCAATAAGATACATATCGTATATAAATATTAAATTTACATTAATTATATAAAATAAGTATATTTAACGCATCATTTTTTCGGAATATACATTCCCGACGAATACCCTATCGTCTTTTTCCCTTTTTGTCTGTATCTTCGGGGATCTCGGTATTGTCTTCGGTATAAGAAATAAAGAGAGCAATTATTACGCCAGTGCGCGCCGTCCTTTTTTTTCGTCCTATCCAGGAGGATGGGAAGAAACGAACCGCGTCTGCGAGGGTGGATGTATATATATGTATATATATCTATACGCGTACAATTTACCCGTTGTCTCGATCGTTCGAAAATATTCGTGCAATTGTCATCGAGTTCCGCGCAACTTGGCACGACCGGAAAATATTTTTTATTTATTCGGGTGGATTTACCGTATGCGAAATGAGACTGCCGAATCAAAATGTATAGTTTTATTTCGTCGGATAATGTCTTGCCACGAGTATTCCGATGCAAAACCAACATTCTTATATTTCCAAGTTATTAAATGACTGACTAAGTACCGTAAGGTACCCAATTATTGATCATGAACCAATTTCTGATCAGTATATTATTTTAATAAAATAATAAGATTTGCATAAATTAAAATGTTGCTACACACAATTTAAAGGTTAAAAAATAAATAATTGGTTAGTAGACTTAACTAGGAATTGGCATACGTACCGAAAATTTACTGATCAGAAATTGGTACTTCCCGCTTTTTTTTTCTTAGATTGTTGCTTACTTTAAAAATAGCTGTTATTTTATTTTTCTGAGATGGCTAAAAGGAAGTTTAATACTTGTACTTTCTGTATCCGTCAAAATATATACGATTATTAGTCTTTTTAACATTAAATTATTCTATATACGTACGGATTTGCCTTAATTGATCAACAATTGGGTATGTGACGGTATATATATATACTAACCGACCGTGACGTTGTAGTAAAAGTATATATACTTAACTTCCGACGGTTGAAAAAGTAAATGTAATCGAATACAAATAATTATTTATATAGAACGATGTAATTTTTTCGTTATAGATACAATGATCAAAATGTATATATATATATATATACATACGGCACTCGGTAACACGCGTACATCTCGAACGAAATATTAAATTAAATTCATTTTTATACACCATATATGTAATGGTAGATAGGTGGGGGTTAGATTAGAAAAATATCAAAAATATTTTATGGGCGTTTTCGTTCTAGGTGTATAACAATGTGACAACCATTATTTTCTGTTCGCCATTTTAATAATAAGAGGGGTGGGAGGGGGAGGGGGAAGGGAACTAATTATTTGGAAGCTACGATGCTGAGATCTGAATTTTATTATAATCACAAATAATATTATTATACATACTATATTATAAAATTATAAAATAGAAAATATATAAAAAATAAATATGAATGTATATTGTTATATATTGTTGCTAATATTAAATTATTTTAAATTAAATTATTTTATTTTAAATTATTTTAATATTAAATTGTTGCTAGTATTAAATTAATGCATATGAATCCCATTATACAGAGAGAGAGAGAGAGAGATAGAGAGAGCCGTGCCGTATCGGGAACTCGCAAACAAACCCTTTGAATTATATACCATTGCAGTCTTTCCGAGTACGCAGCACTCGAACGAGAGAAATGCAAGATCCAATTAAAGAAAATACCGAAAACCCGAATCGAAAGAAACGGTGCTATCGAGACGTAGTCCTCACTCTCTCGATATCGATGACGATAATTCGACTACTCACGTGTCCGTGGTTATCGGCTTCTCGAATCATTATTCATCCTCGCACGCGGCTGCCCCTTTTTTTCTCAGCCCTCCAGAAATAACCTCGTTAAACTGCTAACGGGCGGCGTGACTGGGCGCGAGATCATGACTGGTGAGACAGAAGGAATTGCCCTGTTAAAAATATTGGAGCGCGAGCCCGAATCTCTCTCTCTCTCTCTCTCTCTCTCTCTCTCTCGTATGCTTATCTCGTACATACACGTGAATAAATATTAATCGATCCCACCCTGGAAAAGGTTTAGATTTCCTACCTCGATTACATTTCAGGTTATATTCATTGTTTTGGCTAATGGCTTCGACGCCAACTTATGCTATTCGATTGATTTTTTTTCTTCTAACCTTGGGAACGAATTTGATAGGAGCCGAGGTACAACAACGCTGTTTACCTATTCCTATATATACGAATATTTAAAATATTGTATATCGTCTCGGTTGAGTGGTTTTTAACGTTGCGATGTATCGAGCAAGCGCATTTGAATAAATATTCAATAAAATGAAATGGAATACCTCTACTTTGGGAATCGAGTTTCCCCGATACATAAATATCATGTCAAATTCCGCTTATTTGGGATTTTTGAGAATACTCATTCAGAATCTTTGTTTATACACGCAAAAATTTACGCAAAAAAAAAGATAAAATTACAAAAGTACCTGACGTATTTTACGGTAAAGAAGTTGAATGTATAGGCAATATATATATATGTATGTATATATCAATACCGATATCAATTACGAAACGAAAAAACCCGATTTACATCTTGACGAGAGATTCCCGTAGCAAATCGTCTAGGGATCATCTTTCACGACAAAGCCAGCCGATAAACGAGGAGTAGGTTTCATTAGCGTTGATCGGTTAAGAAGATTTTGATAGCGCAACCGAGGGCGAGTGTGGAAGCTACCCTTGCGAATTCTCCTACTGCGCTCTTGGATCGATGCGACCAAGAGAAGAGAAGAGGGTTAGGGAGAGGCAGGGGTTGAAAAATCATGCTCGGCTGCAGCTTTGGCATATCTTACCCAGATGGCGGTAGCCGTGTTTTTCATCCCCCTATACTGTCGATGAACTAACGATTGGCAAAACTTGGTTCTTCGCTAACTTGTATTT